>CM067173.1:20888143-20921852 GCA_034093135.1 Erigeron breviscapus
AAATGGGATCATATCGGGATGGACCGAATAAGGCGATTGATGAGCTTCATTCAATATAAGTGTTCTTAAGTCACCGAAAATAGGAACCCAAAGTCTTTCGACCATGTATAGTCCATTATCATTCTTTCGGTCGAATTGTTGTTCCATGCCATCTAGGTTTTCGTCTCCAAAGTTTTCCGGTAGGGTGGCTTGAACTTGGGCTTCAATGATCCGGTCACGAATATTTGGCCCTCACCGTGAGGCTCATAGCTCTAGCCCGTCTTGGCTTCACTCTATCCTTTCTACTCAAAGCATCGGCTACTACATTTGCCTTGCCCGGATGATAACGGATGTCACAGTCATAATCACTAAATAGCTCAAGCCAACGCCTTTGCCTCATATTCAATTCACTTTGGTTAAAAATGTGTTGAAGACTTTTGTGATCGGTATAAATCACACATTTGGTGCCGTAGAGATAATGTCTCCAACACTTCAAGGCAAACACAACCGCCCCCAATTCCAAATCATGTGTCGGGTAGTTCTTCTCATGTACCTTCAATTGACGGGAGGCATAAGCAATGACTTTACCCCTTTGCATAAGAACGCAACCCAACCCTTGCCCCGAGGCGTCACAATAAACAACAAAATCTTCAATTCATCCGGTAGCGTCAAAATAGGAGCATCACATAGCATATCTTTAAGAGTTTGGAAGGCGTTTTCTTGTCTTTCGCCCCATTCAAAGTTTCTCTCCTTTTGAGTCAAGAGAGTGAGTGGTTGTGCAATACGGGAGAATTTTCAATAAATCTTCTATAATAACCCGCCAATCCAAGAAATTGACGGATCTCGGATGGCGTTTCGGGTCTTCTCCAATTCTTGACCGCTTCAATTTGCTTGGGTCCACGTGAATACCATCCTTGCTCACTACATGACCAAGGAAGTGGACCTCTTCCAACCAAAACTCACACTTGGAGAATTTAGTATACAATTTCTCCTTCCTTAGTAATTCAAGCACCTCACACAAGTGCTTAACATGCTCCTCCTTCGTCTTCGAGTATACAAGGATGTCATCAATGAACACAATGACAGACTTGTCTAAGTATGGTTGACACACCCGGTTCATCAAGTCCATGAACACCGCCGGTGCATTAGTCAACCCAAAGGGCATTACGGTGAATTCAAAGTGACCATACCTTGTGCGAAAGGCCGTCTTGGGGATATCATCTTCATGTACTCGGAGTTGATGATAACCGAGCGAAGGTCGATTTTAGAGAAGTGCTTAGCACCTTGAAGTTGATCAAACAAGTCATCGATTCTAGGGAGAGGATATCGGTTCTTCACAGTGAGCTTGTTTAATTCCCGGTAATCAATACACATTCTGAAGGACCGTCTTTCTTTTTGACGAAGAGAACAGGAGCACCCCAAGGAGATTGACTAGGGCGAATGAAACCCTTCTCTTGGAGTTCCTTGAGTTGAGTTTGTAGCTCCTGCATTTCAGTTAAGGCTAGTCTATAAGGAGCTTTTGCTATGGGCGCGGCTTCAGGAATAAGATTGATACGAACTCCACATCAGCAGCATGCGAGCGCAGTGACTCTCTACGTTTTCACTTGAAATCTTTAGTGGAATAAGTTGAGATTAATACGAAAATCAAAGTAAAGGAGCTTTTGCTACGGGCGCGGCTTCGGGGATAAGATTAATACGAAAGTCTAGTTCACGAGTTGGAGGTAATCCCGGTAAGTCATCCGGAAAAACATCGGGAAATTCACAAACAATAGGAACGGTCTTCAATTCTACCTTTGTGATGGTAGCACTAAAGACTTTAGGATTAGAGGAATCAGAGATTTCGCCTTGAACCCTAAGAATTCTACCGCTAGTCAAAGGTATCTTAACAACTCTCTCGCCACAATCAATCGTCGCATTTACCGCCGCTAACCAATCCATACCCACTATAATGTCAAAACTACCAATGTCAAGAGGCATGAGGTCAATGAAGAAATCGACATCTTCTAAAGTCAAGACACAGTCGCGAAGTATTTGACTAATTCTAGTTAGTGACCCGTTTACCATTTCAATGTCAAGCACATAGTTTAGAGCACAAGGATGCACATCAATCAAAGAAACAAAGTTAGAGGACACGAGGCTATAATCGGCCCCGGAATCAAATAGAACGGTTGCATAGTGACCATTAAGGAGAAAGGTACCTGCTACTACGTTGGGATCATTGCGGGCTTCATTTGCATTGGCCGCAAAGGCTCGGCCGCGTGGTTGCACTTGATGGCCTTGTTGTCCCCGGTTTTGGTTAGGCCCGACCATTTGTAGTTGGTTGGGGTGGACGGCTACTTGCACTTGTTGTCCCACCCATCGAGGACAATTATTACGGTAGTGGTCACGACTACCACATTCAAAACATTCCCCTCTTCGTTGGTTACCTTGAGGAGGGACGACCCGAACAGGAGCCACATTCATTGGGCCCGTTCTTGGAGCTCTACAATTCTTGGATTCGTGCCCAACTTGGTTGCAATTATAGCATGCCCCACATGGAGTATTGGCGGGATGGTGTCTGTTGCACCTCCCACAGAAAGGATGAGGCCCAGTATAAGGCCTCCTAGCTGGTTCCACCGCCGCCATTACTCTACCCCTATAAGCATTCTTGGGGTCAAACCTTCCCACTTTATTTACCCCACTTGACTCACCCACTTCTTTCCTCTTGCTTGTTGAGGATTTGCTTAAAACACCGCTTCTCAACAAATCTTCAGTCACACTTCCGGCTCGGTTAACCGCATCGGCCAAAGAAGTAGGCATGTTAGAGTTTACATAAGATCGGACTTGAGGATTCAAGCCCAATACAAACTTCTGGATGGCCTGAGACTCGGAGCCCACCAAGTGAGGAATGAGGGTAGACAACTCTTGAAATCGTCTAACATAGCTCTTGTAATCGGCTCCCTCCATATTAAGATTAGCAAACTCAATGGTCAAGTTTTGTAGTTCATAGGGAGGACAAAACTTTGCCTTCACTTTTTCCTTGAAATCGGCCCATTCCAAGTTATAAGTCCGCCCTAAGGTTATCTCTTGATTCCACCAACTCAAGGCGTCATGTCTAAACATGCCGGATGCATAAGAAATCCGGTCGTCGTAGGTGCAATGACTTCGTTCAATCACTGCCTCAATCTCTTCAAACCACCTTATACACTCAGTGGGACCACCTCTTCCATTAAACTCCGGTGCCCCACAGCTTTTAAAATCCTTAAATATGCACCCCTGTCGATATCCCCCATATTGATTATACATGGGCACGCGGTTATCAACCCCCACTGGTCCCTCTTCTTCGTTTTCCACGACCTGAGGTTGGGCATTTTCATTATTCATATTTTCTGGGGCTTCATTGTTTTGAGGCCCATTGTTTTGCCCAAGATTTGCCGTGACTTGAGCAATAATGGTTGGCATGATATTGGCGATCATTTGAGCGATCACCTCAGCCATATTTGGTTCAGGAACTTCACCACGACCCCTTCCTTGGCCTCTACCACGACCTCTACCACGGCCCCTACCACGACCTCTACCTCCTTGTACCTCCGGTTGGGCTTCCGGTTGAGGTTCTTCCTCTTCAGCCCTATAGTTTGTTCCGGCTCTCCTTGGTCTTACCATTTCTATAAAACAAGTGACACGTTGACCCGAGAGTTAGTCTCAAATGCTCACATGTTAGTCACACAAGTAGTCAATGCTCTCATACCGATACCACATACTCATTTCATATCAATTTCATTACAATCGTTCATTATTTATTCAAGTAATCATGCTCAAAACATCACGAAATCAATTATAACTAACACGAATGATTCAAAGTATAATCCGAATTCGATATGCTCTTTAGTTATTGACCAGGTATGTATACAGGGTTACAGCTAAGGCAAGAGTGCTAGAATCCTATGAAATTGTTACTTAGCATGTCATCATGTCAATTTCATTACAATCGTTCATTATTTATTCAAGTAATCATGCTCAAAACATCACGAAATCAATTATAACTAACACGAATGATTCAAAGTATAATCCGAATTCGATATGCTCTTTAGTTATTGACCGGGTATGTATACAGGGTGTACCAATGGCTAACCCTCCACCTAATCAACTTCCATTAAGCATATCAGTTCCTTATTATACTTTAAGCCACACGTGCGCAATCCACGATGTCATGAACTTGCTATAATGTTGGTAACCATAAAAGAGTTGATCGGGTTCTTTTAGGGTTGCCACAATATTATACTAAGTTAATGGCATCACTT
Source organism: Erigeron breviscapus (assembly GCA_034093135.1). Classification (NCBI taxonomy): domain Eukaryota; kingdom Viridiplantae; phylum Streptophyta; class Magnoliopsida; order Asterales; family Asteraceae; genus Erigeron; species Erigeron breviscapus. The sequence continues at coordinate 20,892,403 of CM067173.1, forward strand.
CATTTTGCCCTAAATCATCACATTAGCTCCAACCAATAACAACAACAAATCATAATAACCACATTCATCACATTGAATTCAAGCTATCACACAAGTGGTCTTAACTACGAACTCACACGGGGATTCACATAATTCACATTGCACACGAATTTACTAACCATGCATGCTATATGAAGAGTTTTAACTTAAGCCGTAGTCTAGGTCAAACCGCCTAATTCTCTATGACCTCGCATGGGCCACCATTCTGTAACACCCCAAGCCCAGGCTCGAAATATCACGGAAATCATATAGCACAAGGTGGAATTACAATAGAGCAAGAACTAAATGCAAATAAAGATTCAGTGAATCCATTACAATACGAAACAAGTACCAAAATACATAAGGAGCAAATAACCATCAAAGATACAAAATAACATCCAGATGATGGCAAATCGATCCTAAGCATAATGCAAAAGAGAAGGTCGATGAATCCTTGATTCATAAAGTCCAAAGCCCGGGTTAACAGCAAGCAAGCAACTAAACTCCACGTCCGGGGAGAACCTGATTACCTGAAAGGTGTACTAAGCATAGTCAACACAAGGTTGGTGAGTTCGTAGTAATGGTCCATGAAGAACCAGCGTCAATAATCATAATGTACGAGTAGAGGCTAGACATGACTTACAGCGAGCCTCTAAGTAGCACACTAACGTCCAACAACAAGATTTCACAAGACAAGTGAGTGTGTAATACGAATGCACAAATGATATACGAATCAATGTAAGTGTTGAATGCATGAATAAGCCAACATGCCTATCCTATGCGTGAACTCAAGTCACCTATGCAACGATACTCGCCTGTCATCACAATGAATAAGGCGGCATCTCAAAATCATCGGCGTATATATGTCTATATACCCGGATGTCATGTCACCAACATCTCACAGGACAAGTGTATACATCTATACACTAGGATGTTTGAGTCCTCAACCGAGGGATTATGTACAACGTATGCATGCTTACCATCAATCGTATATGCATCAATCACAATCGTCTGTCATGAACCAACAATCAATGTTCGTCAATCATAAACCAATAATCGCAATACGAAGAACATGAATCAAGAATCGATATTCGACAAACATGAGCCAACAATCAATATTAACACCAATTCTATACGTACATACACTTAAGAGGATTCTACTTTCATCAAGTCCCAGATGCTTATATATAGGGTCACCCGTAGCCTTCCTACCACATCTAAAACCCAATGAAAGCATAACCGACTTCTATGTATGTACGTCTATCCTAATATTAATGAAATACTTAACAAACGTAAACCAAGACAATCAAACGTGATAACCGTCTCAACAATCCAACATTTAAACCAAATCAATCAATCAATCAACAACGTAAGTAAACACGCAAGTTTACACTTTTCAACCCGAATCTCAAGCGAGTAGGGAGATACGAAACTCACCATGTCCGGCAAAGAAGCTAGTATAAGATTACAAACGAGTAATAGGATCCACACGTCCATAACCTATAATTATACATCATAATACCGTAATGTCAACTCTACAATCATAAACAAGTTGGTTTAGCACAATTAGGTCAAGTCACAAACCCTAAACACCTTTACAACTTTAACGAGTAGGAACAAGACGCATTCGACTCGACCTTTTTAGAAATGAGATAAGATCCATACAAAAAGAGTGTTACTACTAGAAACTAGACTCTCTTACGATTCCAACGATAGGTCATAAGACTTAATTGGAGTCACGGATCAAAAGTTATTAACGTTTGAAAATTGACGCGCATACTTTCACAGCAACTATCCACTGCGTCGCAGTGAGCCAGAACCATGCTCACTGCGCCGCAGTGGCTAAGTTGAACCAAGACCAGAACATAGGCACTGCGCCGCAGTGAGCAAGGGTAGAGCTCACTGCGCCGCAGTGGCCACTCCCTGCAGACAGCACCTGCAGTTTATGCAGGAAAAACGAACCAAAACACTTAAAACTCGACCCAAACCAATCCAAAACGATTTGTAGGAACTTGTAACTTGTTTTGAAGCATAACTAAACATCATTAACCATAAATACACATAACCCAATCCACGATTTCGACCAAAACATCAGAATCACCACCAAATCATTCAAACCCTAAATTTAACCCTAATTTGACCTAAAACGAGATTTAAGCCGATTTAGGACTTGTAAATGTTCAAGAGGACTAGAAATGCATAAACAAACATAAATAGAAGGAAATGGGATGAATTTGACTTACCAAAGCTTCTCCTTGAGCTAGAACCCGAATTTAAGTCAAAATGGATGAAAGCTTGAACTATGAACTTCAAGGTTATGATGTAATGACGATTATGAGACGACAACGATGATGATTCTTGTACTATAGCAGTTCCAAAGCACTAATTTGATGAAATGAAAGGAGAGGAAAGGATAAGGGGGGGAGCATGGGTCTTATGGGCTGATGGGTCGCGGGTATGGGTCGACCCGTTTCACTTCTCAAGCCACAATACAATTAGTTATACATTTAAACACCGACTACACATACTAACGACCCGACTAACATACCACGAAGTCATATAATCACAAAATGAACCCAATTATTTCATTCAACAAGTTTGTTAGTCAAATTACACATAAAGTCAACGGGTCAAAATTCACGGATGTTACAATATCAGTGTTGTACTTTGTGGTTCAGTATGACCAACCACAACAGGACTACTGGAGGCATGGTTATAAGCATCTTGTTCTGCCACCACTCTCTGAGCTTGATTTTCTTCAGTGTACCTGAAAGCTCCATAAAGAGTTGAGAGAGTGTGTGTGTGCAGAGTTTTACCTTGTCGTAAGACCAGGATCATGTGAGACCATTTGGTGGGCAGAATATCACAAAATTTCTTCAGAAGTATATCCTTGTCCTTCTCAACCCCAAGACCTCTCAACTGGTTTATGATACTCATAAATCTGGTGTAAGTACCAGTGAAAGACTCATTAGGCTGAGCAAAAAATGACTCATACCTCTTGTTTAAAGAGACCTTTCTGGTGACAATGGTGTCATCTCCTCCTTCATGCTGGTTTAAAAGTTCACCCCACATGGTTTTAGCACTGGGAAAAAGAACTAATGTGGGAATTAGGGTTTCTGGAACGGCCCCGAGGATCATGTTTTTGATAAGGGTGTCTAGATTCACCAATCTCCACTCCTCTTCAGACCAATGTTCCTCCCTCTTTTCCCTTCCTCTTCTAGATCCAGAAGGATCAAGAAGGAGATTAAGAGGTGATGTGGGGACATAAGGTCCTTCATTTAAGATTTTCATCATATTCCTCTCAATACCAGTAACATGCAATACCATCCTAGCCTTCCACGTACCAAACTCATCACTGTTCCAACTGAATTTAGGAATAGGATTGTTTGAATAGTGCACATGCACATGTGGAGAAGCAGGAGTAGAAGGAGGAGGTGGTGGATTAGTGTTATTAACAATAGGTGGTTCATTATTTTGATCATTAACATTAACATTAGGATCGGGACCAAAACTAAAACTTCCTTGCGTATTTTCTGGGGTGGCCATCAAAGAAGCAGATCTAGGCAATGATTAGCCTCCTGCTCTGATATCAATTGTGAGGTCCCAAATACGATGGTTAACCCAGAAGTGTATAATACAACAAGTCTAATAATCACTAGAATGAACTAGTATTACTTGTAAATAAATGCAAGAATATATAAACAAAGTAATACAAGACTTAAAGCAATAAACAAGTAAATTGGAACATTATGTATTTTTCAAGGTGTATTTTATTTATGATGTTAAATAAAATACAAGGTTGTGCAGAATCAAGATAATACAAATAAGTATGTATCCTAACAACCTATGAATTACAAATGATCTATATTTGTCAAATAATTCTTTTGGATCGAGATACTTAAAGTTGTGAATTATCCCTGTTTAAGATCGAGAGTATTTAGACAAATTCACTCTAATGCTAAATGTATGCTTTAAAGTAATTTTCTCAAAGAAATGACTTTGTATTTATAGGCAACAAAATTCACTAGTGAATTTTGTGCCGTACAAATATGGTTGCATGCATTTAATGATCCGACAAGAACATTAAATGCATTGGTTAAGGTACAAGGATAAAGTCACATCAAATGACTTATTATCCTTTTAACCAACCACCTTTACACACGTATGTACTTTGGTAAAGAACAAGTGGAATATTCTTTGTAAAGTGTGTAAAGGCAAAAGTCAATTCCTCGATATCAGTGTTCAGACTTGTAAGGTCTAGAACACTGACAATCCTCCAGTGTGCAGATCTGGTAAGACTTCCAGTGGACTCCGCCATTTGTCAGTCTTCTTTATTCTGACTTCAGTCTTTGACTTCAGTGAGAACGTCTTCAGTAGAATAGATCTGGACTGGGGTGAAGTCCAGTGAGCTAATCTGGAGAATACTCCAGATTTCCTATACAAGTATTTGCTCACTGGTCTTCCATTATTATTGGACAAATCTTCAGAGGGACTCCAGATTCCAAGTCTGGAGTAGGTCCAGTAGAACACGTTTCTGGACAGATCTTCAGTAAGTCTCCAGTAGTCGAGTCTGGAGCGAGTCCAGTAAATCTGGACCTAACAAATCTGAGAACCTAACAAACCAATCACCTATTCCTAACACACTTCTTTCTCTTTCAGCAAACCATCAACAAACCTTTTGTCCAATGAAAAAAGTTTGGCCATCTTCTTTCGACTATCTAAGAAGAAATCATCGTTGCCAAACTTTGTTGATATTTCATTGAAGGTTTCAATCAACAAAGTCTTCATGTCAGTGAGAAGACTAAAATGGCTCTTAATCAAATCCAAGTAAGCCTAAATCATGACATATCACATGTTAGTGATATTATTGTGTTTCATACAAAATCAAATATGATTCTACATAGGAGAATACAAATTCCAAAATTTATAGCTAATACAAAATCATATATGATTTAACAGAGAATAATAAATTACCTTCTTCTCATTCATTCTGGACACACTGTCTTCGCCTTCGTTGTTACTTTGACTTATATCGAAACAAGGCTGCACAATTTCAAATGTGCTGAACGATCCTTTTTTCATTTCCTCAACTGCCCTTGCTTCGATGTCAGCGTTACTCCAATTCTTGAAAATTGGATGTTTTCGGGCGATGGGTTGAGAATCAGACTTGGTAGAATCAAGATACAACAACTACAAAATAAACATAAAAAAAGAAATTGTTATAAATCATATAAACATTAATACAGATAACCTATACAAAATCAAATATGATTTTGTATATCACATTTACACAAAACAAATGAGTTCCATACAAAGAAACCTCTTCAAAATCAAAATTGATTTTACTCATACATTGTGAAACAGCTATACAAAATCAAATATGATTTTGTATAGCACATTTAAACAATCAAGTTTAGGAGGTATCAAGAAAAATGCACTCACATATACGAAACTGTAAGGTCCATTGTACGGTTTTGATCTGGGATTATCTGCCTTCCAATGCACTTTACTGTCACCCAAACAATTCAGCAGCTCACCACACCAATCAATACTTTCAACCTTTGTTTCCCTTCCAATATAATGCAACACATTCTTATCAAGAAGACCACTGCTGTCACATTTTATCATTGTGTTGTAAAAGACCATCAGGAAGTTGATCTTGAACATGTGGTCAGCTTCTTTGGAAGTCATGTTTTTGGCAATAGTAGAAGCTCTAACTTTTGTAGTATCTAAGCCTTTAACGGAAAATTGCTTGAACCAAACTTTTTCAAAATCTTCCGAATGGTTTAGAGACTTCAAAGAAACCCCATCAGACGTGGAAATCCCAAGGACGTGAGATACAACACCTCGGTCACATCGAATTTCTCCTTTAGGAGTCCTGATCACCATGTCTAGATCTTTGAAAGAATTCACGATGTAATGACCGAGTTTCGGGTTGAATTTGGTGATTGAGAAGCCAATTAACCCTCCAAATCCCATCTCGCACACCATCTTTTTGAGATGGACTGAGTGACGACATCATTTTTGCGAGAGGAGTTGGGGCAGTCCTTATTGTAATAGGCGGTAAATGAAAACCAAGACGGTTCGAAATCTTTGGAGCTCTTGTTGAAGTTGCTTGATTATTATCGTCGTCATCATCATCATCATTGTTAATCTACTTCTCTTTATTAAGCCTTGGCTTCTTAGCAGCTTTAACAGGCAAGCCAACAGTCTTGCTTGACTTGCCTTTCTTTTTTGATTTCAGTTCCGACAATGTGACATTTTCATCATCTACAACATATATTGAACATATAAAAATCAGAATAAGATATATTAGATTATACATAGTCAAATGTGAATTAAATATAAATAACTATACAAAACAGAGAATCTATATACAAAATCAAATATGATTTTACACATACAGTTACAAAAACAGAGACCTCTAAAATCTCTATACATAATCAAATATGATTCTAGGCATAAGGACACAGGTAACTACAACCTCAATACAAAATCATATTTGATTGTAGAAACAAAGTTACAAAACACAAATCTATAGAATCTATATACAAAATCAAATATGATTTTACACATACAGTTACAAAAACAGAGACATCTAAAATCTCTATACAGAATCAAATATGATTCTAGGCATAAGGACACAGGTAACTACAACCACAATACAAAATCAATTTTGATTCTAAACATAAACTAAATAACACTACATAATCAGTGGATTGTAAGCATAGAATTAAAAATTAAAAAAAACCTAAAAAAATAATACTAAAACCCTAGAAAAATCATATAAAATGAAAAAAATATAAAAATAATGAATAATAGGTTACGGGTGGAATCTCCTACCCCTGATTTGATTCGATTCCTAGGATTTTCATTTTCCCGGGATTTCTCGCTTAATATCTGATGTCCCTGAGGGAATCCTTAGATGTGAAAGTGAGGAGATAGAAGAGTTCAGACTTTGAGCCAAAGACGGAAGAGAGAGAGGGAGCACTCGTGGCACACTTATACAGATAGCTATCGATGGGGCTATAAATCTTCATTACCCTTACGGTCGACTAACTTCGCCAAGAAAAGCACTTCTTACTGGGTGAAGGGCTGGGCCTACGCTCGCTTGTTCCAGCGCGAGAATCTCCGGCTTTTTGGTAAAGATAAAATGTACCGGAAACAGAAATATTGTTGGCGGAATCATCATTAATACTTTTCCTTTTCCTATTTGATGATTTAGACTTGTCAGCCATGATAAAAAAGAGAATCGACGATGAAAAGTATAATAGTTTACGGAAGTGACAGATAATTGACGTTTAGAGAAAGAGATAATGGCGGAAGTGTACGCCGGTAGGAGATAATGGCTAGTAGGAAATAATGGCGGAGAGAAAGAGAGAGGAAGAGTGTGTGTGTTTTACTGTGTGAATCGCCGGTTTTCAGTGTGTGTTTGTGTGGGTTTGTGTGTATCGCCGGTTTGTGTGGGTTTGTGTGTGCGTGTGTGAAAATGAAGCATTTTGGGGGGAAACGAAGTAGATAAAGGATGCGAAGGAAATTACGATACTACCCCTCCGTATTTGTATATTTTGTATATTTTCTTGACAATGTATACGTAAAATCATATATGATTTTGAATAGGTGTATGAATAAAATCATATATGATTTCGTATGGGTTTTCACACTGTATGTTTAAAATCATTTTTGATTTTAAATGGGTTTCTTAGTATGGAACTCATTTTTTTTTGTCTCAATGTGCTATACAAAATCATATATGATTTTGTATAGGTTTTCCCCAATGCATGCGTAAAATCATTTTTGATTTTGAATATCACACTGTATGGTTAAAATCATTTTTGATTTTATCACACTGTATGCTTAAAATCATTTTTGATTTTGAATAGGTTTTCAGACTGTATGAGTAAAATCAATTTTGATTTTGAATAGGTTTCTTTGTAAGGAAGCCATTTGCTTTGACTCAATGTGCTACACAAAATCAAATATGATTGTGTATATTTTCTTGACAATGTATGCGTAAAATCATATATGATTTTGAATATCACACTGTATGCGTAAAATCATATATGATTTTGAATAGGTTTAATGATACCGAACTCACTTTTTTTGTCTAAATTTATAAATAAAATCATATATGATTTTGTATATGGTTTTGACACTCTATGGGTAAAATCATTTTTTGATTTTAAATGGTTTTCTTTGTATGGAAGTCATTTGGTTTTGTCTCAATGTGTTTTAAAGAATCATATATGATTTTGTATAGGTTTTCCCCAATGCATGCGTAAAATCATTTTTGATTTTGAATATCACACTGTATGCTTAAAATCATTTTTGATTTTAAATGGGTTTCTTTGTATGGAACTCATTTGGTTTTGTCTCAATGTGCTATACAAAATCATATATGATTTTGTATAGGTTTTCCCCAATGCATGCGTAAAATCATTTTTGATTTTGAATATCACACTGTATGCTTAAAATCATTTTTGATTTTAAATGGGTTTCTTTGTATGGAACTCATTTGGTTTTGTCTCAATGTGCTATACAAAATCATATATGATTTTATAAAAAAAAAACATAATACATAGATATTACAGAACACATTAAACCTAACACAAAGATCCTGAAACTGGTTCATTATTTCATATATAATTGACAACAAAGATCATGAAACTGCCAAGATTATTTCATAGATAACTGACAACAAAGATCCTGAAACTGGTTCATTTCTTTCTCGATGTCTTTCTCTTCTTCCTTGAATTTCTTCTGCAGTTTCTTCAATTTCTTTTCTTGGTCTTTTAATATTACACCAGATGCTTTTACTAGTGTGACTTTTACTTGTTTAATTGTTTCATCTGTTGTAGTCGATCTGAAAAACATATAAATTAACTGTAATTCTTAATTAACATTAAATAAGGTAACTAAAAAAATACTTACAATCCCGTCTGATTTTCTTCACCCTTTTTTTTTAATTCTTCAATTTTCTGCAGACATGCATCATTTGATCTCTAGTTTCACTTATTTGCCTTTTTAATTTGTTTATCCGCGCTGTTTTCGAACACAAATTCTCATATATAGGATCCTTTCCTTTTTTTGATTTCATTTTGACGGGTGGGCTCAATAATTCAAAAATCTTTGATGAACTTGAAGATCCAAACTCCATTTTCAAGATTTACAATAAAAAAGTTTGTGTTTTACTTTTTGTTTTGTTTGTTTCTTTTTTTTCTTTACTGTTACCTACAATAAAAGTGCGGTGGTAGTCTTGAGTATATATCCTCAACAGTTGACCTAATTATTGACAACTAGGGAAAAGAGATGGGAGTCTGGCACTCTCTTGAGATGCCACGAGTCCACAACACATTTGCTTTAGAATGCAACTTTTCTAAAATGTATGCATAAAATCAAAAATGATTTTGCATTGATTTTTAACATTATACATGTGAAATCAACTTTGATTAGCAATTAAGCTTTAGTTTAGCGTTTGAAGTCGTAGGGTTAGCCAAACCCTAAACTAAAGCACGGGGCCGAAGGCCCCTGTGAGGCTAACCCTACGACTTCAAACCCTAAACTAAAGCGCGGGCCGCAGGCCCCCGTAATCACACTTCCCCATCGGATTAGCTTTTAGCCCCAAGGGTTTAGATTTTAGGGTTTTAGAATGCAACTTTTCTAAAATGTATGCATAAAATCAAAAATGATTTTGCATTGATTTTTAACATTATACATGTGAAATCAATTTTAATTAGCAACCCCCTTAAGGGTTTAGTTTAGGGTTTTAGAATGCAACTTTTCTAAAATGTATGCATAAAATCAAAAATGATTTTGCATTGATTTTTAACATTATACATGTGAAATCAACTTTGATTAGCAATTAAGCTTTAGTTTAGGGTTTGAAGTTGTAGGGTTAGCCTTCAAACCCTAAACTAAAGCGCGGGCCGCAGGCCCCCGTAATCACACTTCCCCCTCGGATTAGCTTTTAGCCCCAAGGGTTTAGATTTTAGGGTTTTAGAATGCAACTTTTCTAAAATGTATGCATAAAATCAAAAATGATTTTGCATTGATTTTTAACATTATACATGTGAAATCAAATTTGATTAGCAATTAAGCTTTAGTTTAGGGTTTGAAGTCGTAGGGTTAGCCAAACCCTAAACTAAAGCGCGGGGCCGAAGGCCCCCGTGATAAAGCTTTAGTTTAGGGTTTGAAGTCGTAGGGTTAGCCAAACCCTAAACTAAAGCGCGGGCCGCAGGCCCCCGTAATCACACTTCCCCCTCGGATTAGCTTTTAGCCCCAAGGGTTTAGATTTTAGGGTTTTAGAATGCAACTTTTCTAAAATGTATGCATAAAATCAAAAATGATTTTGCATTGATTTTTAACATTATACATGTGAAATCAATTTTGATTAGCAGGCTAACCCTACGACTTCAAACCCTAAACTAAAGCGCGGGGCCGAAGGCCCCCGTGATAAAGCTTTAGTTTAGGGTTTGAAGTTGTAGGGTTAGCCGTTAGGCTAACCCTACGACTTCAAACCCTAAACTAAAGCGCGGGGCCGAAGGCCCCGTTAGGCTAACCCTACGACTTCAAACCCTAAACTAAAGCGCGGGCCGCAGGCCCCCGTAATCACACTTCCCCCTCGGATTAGCTTTTAGCCCCAAGGGTTTAGATTTTAGGGTTTTAGAATGCAACTTTTCTAAAATGTATGCATAAAATCAAAAATGATTTTGCATTGATTTTTAACATTATACATGTGAAATCAACTTACCCTAAACTAAAGCGCGGGCCGCAGGCCCCTGTAATCACACTTCCCCCTCGGATTAGCTTTTAGCCCCAAGGGTTTAGATTTTAGGGTTTTAGAATGCAACTTTTCTAAAATGTATGCATAAAATCAAAAATGATTTTGCATTGATTTTTAACATTATACATGTGAAATCAACTTACCCTAAACTAAAGCGCGGGCCGCAGGCCCCTGTAATCACACTTCCCCCTCGGATTAGCTTTTAGCCCCAAGGGTTTAGATTTTAGGGTTTTAGAATGCAACTTTTCTAAAATGTATGCATAAAATCAAAAATGATTTGCATTGATTTTTAACATTATACATGTGAAATCAACTTTGATTAGCAATTAAGCTTTAGTTTAGGGTTTGAAGTCGTAGGGTTAGCCAAACCCTAAACTAAAGCGCGGGCCGCAGGCCCCCGTAATCACACTTCCCCCTCGGATTAGCTTTTAGCCCCAAGGGTTTAGATTTTAGGGTTTTAGAATGCAACTTTTCTAAAATGTATGCATAAAATCAAAAATGATTTTGCATTGATTTTTAACATTATACATGTGAAATCAACTTTGATTAGCAATTAAGCTTTAGTTTTTATATTGCTATTGATAAAACCCTAAATCAATATCAGTTGGGAATTCTAAATAAATTTGAATTGGATGCAAATTTTGATAATCGATTTGGCTCGTATATCAATAATTGGATTGAGTTTGCTGTTAGTAAAAATGTCAAAGAACTCAAAATGTATCTAAGATATGTGGAAGATGAAGATCAGTTCTCAGTCGCTGTTGAATCATTTTATTTGAATTCACATTTCACAAATATCGAATTAGGTTTCTGTCTTCTTCGTTCGACTGTTTCTATCAGGTGGAACAATCTTACATATTTGACTATTGGAAATTCAGAATTAGATGAACATTTGATTGCTAATATTATGTTTGGAAGCCCTTTGTTAAACAGTTTGATGTTACGTTCTTGTAGTGGTCACTTGCTTGATATTAGTTCCACTAGTGTTAAGAACTTGGTTTTAGATGGTTATATTGTTGAAGACGATCGATCTTATGTTACCATCAATGCTCCTTTTATATCATCAATAAAAATAATTGGTAGTTTGTGGATCTCAAAGATATTGTTGCAAGATGTATCTTGTATACTCGAGGCCGAATTAGGTTTTGTTTTGCCGCGTTTTTTTCCGATGGCTCGTAAGCATGATGAAGAAGAGTTGCTTAAAATGCTTCTACTAAAACTACAACATGTGAAACATGTCAGAATTGGTGTTTCTTGTTACGCGGTACGTGTTTGTATCTGTTTTCTTGTTAAGTGTATTTTTTAAAATCGAATTTGATTTGTTAATATGACCGAAATCTGCAGGCTCTGTCTCGTTTGGAAGCCAAAGGATTTGTTTTACCATCAAATTTGATTGGTGTAGATGTTTCTTCACCTAACTACATTCATAATGAATTATCTGATAACGACTCAGTTGAAGGTGTGGATTTTCAGTGAATCAGGAAGACCGTTTTATGAATATTTTTTTTAACTGTTTTGTTAGTTAAAGATAGATTGTTGCTCATCTTAATATTATGTCTTGTGTAGAAACTTTGAATGAAGCATGTGTTGTTAACAATGATAACATAGACTTATTTATGTATTAAATCATATTTGATTTTACGCATACATTTGGAAAATTAAATTTGGGTCCATATCAAGAAACCTATACTAAATCACATTTGATTTTATGCATACATTCAAAAAAACAAGTGGAGTCCATATCGAGAAACATTTACAAAATCATATTTGATTTTAAGCATACTATGTCAAAAAGGTATAGAAAATCATATATGATTTTAGGCATACATTTGGAAAAACAAATTTAGGTCCATATCAAGAAACCTATACGAAATCACGTTTGATTTTATGCATACATTCAAAAAAACAAGTGAAGTCAAAAAGGTATAGAAAATCATATTTGATTTTACGCATACTGTGTGAAAAAGGTATACAAAATCAAATATGATTTTGAGCATAATATATATAAAAAAATATACAAGTGGAGTCTATATGTAGAAACATCTACAAAATCATATTTGATTTTATGCATACTGTGTGAAAAAGGTATACAAAATCAAATTTGATTTTACGCATACTGTGTGAAAAAGGTATACAAAATCAAATATGATTTTGAGCATAATATATAAAAAAAATATACAAGTGGAGTCCATATGAAGAAAGATTTACAAAATCATATTTGATTTTACGCATACATTTGGAAAAACAAATTTGGGTCCATATCAAGAACTAAACAAAATGGATCATATTTCACAACCAAATTTTATTTGTCAAACAAGAACACAATGTCTAGACAATTGATCAACCAATTAAAACTATCATCCAAGTATAGAATCTGTAAACAGCTAAAAAGTATTTATTTGTAAACACGTATCATAAAGTAAAAAAATCCTTGTCTAATTGTTTGCAGCTCCTTCAGTATTCACGTTTTCATCGACTTTTTGTTTCTTCTTTCCACATGTCCTGCTGTTGTGATTCGTATCTCCGCATGTGGTGCACTTTCTCTTTCTTTTATTGCTTTCTTTTATTCCTTTCTCCTTCCCACCCATTATACGGCTAACAGTTCCGCATCCCTTATACACTCCAACTGGTGGGTTTTTTATTTGGTTTGAATCCGGTTTTTCAACACCTATCATTCTTGCTATCACTTCACTTTTTTTCTTTGGTGCTTGCTTTGCCATATCAGCCTCAACTTCTGACTTCAACGATTTAACTTTCTTCAGAAATTCTTCAAGTTTTTCATCATTATTCACAAGAAGATGCAAGCAATCCTCAACAACTGAGCTTACTTCAGCAACCAACCTTTGAGTACCAACATTTCCGTTGTCGAATCTGTTTCTGCTAGATCTCAAATCGGGTGGTATAATACCCTTGGTCCAACGCCTCATAATGTATTGTGCAGGTATTTCCTCTATATTATTGTTCTTCAAAACACTGAAATAATGTCTGCAAAGGAGACCTAAACGAAGATAGTGTCTACAGGTACACACAACGGAACCATCCCCAATGTTATGCAATACCTTCATTGACATAAAATTATTTCAGTGTTGAATCAAATTTGATTTAAACAGAACATGTATTTAGTAAGATAAAAGCTTTACCTTATACTGAATCACATTTTCTCCAGTCTCTTTGACTTTCCTCTGCAACTTCTCATTAATGGTATAAATTTGACACTCTTCTTCGGCAGTCATTTGGGCAACTGAACAATCATAAAGACCAACTTCTATTTCCTTCTGTATCATCTCAAAAAGTGTTTTTGTGTACAGTTTTGAAGCATGCATTTCGATTTTGAGTTTCGTGTTCAATATTAGAGTCTTTTTGATTGATTCGGCATCTAACTTTTCCTGTTTTGATCTTTGTTTCATCATTGCTGATTCAAATCCACTCATGAAATTCACCAGATTTGACGCTGATCTTGTGAAATGAGAAAAAAAAGCATTCTCGCTTTCTAACCTTGATGTTGTTCTCATCAGGCCACACATTGGAGTGTCAATGAAGTAAGCTGGTATCCACTTTGATCTAATTTGAAACATATACTTGAACCATTTGTCGTTTTGTAATGAAAAATCAATCATTAGCTTCTCCCATTTTTCCTCGAAAGTATTTGGTTCCATGTGAATATCCCAAACTATACTGTCAAACCTGCTCTTGAAGCCTCTTTCCATTTCATCTTCTATACTGGGAGTTGCCTCTCTTATCTGTATTCAATCAAAATTGATTATTCATTTAAACAATCAGATTTGAGAAAAACAATATACAATCATTTTTTATTGGTAATTGACATCACCTTTGTTGGCAGTTTCTGTGTTATGTCTATGCTTTGCTATCTTAAATATACTTCTTATTCCAATCTCCATGGCTTTGTCTTGATCTGTTACCACCATTGTTGGCTCTTTCTTGAAGGTATTCATGAAGCAGTTTAGAAGCCATGTGTATGTTTCTTGCTTCTCATCTCTTATCAACCCGGCAGCAAAGGTTACGCATTTGTTATGGTTGTCTATTCCCGTGAATGGGACAAACATCATGTTGTACCTTTCAGCAAAAACCATATTCATGTACAATCAAATTCTAATCAAAGTTGATTTGTTATCATTTGCACCAAGTTGCACAAAATAAAAAGTAAAAAATATACCTGTTTGTTCGATATGTTGCATCAAACGACATGATGTCGCTGAATTCTTCATAGTTACGCCTTGCTACATTATCGGCCCAGAAGATTGAGTGCAATTCAGAGTTGTCAAGCTTATACTCAAATGCAAAACCAGGTATATGTTCTCTCATTTCCTCCATTTTGTTAACTAACATTTGAGCGTCGCTTTCATTGATGTACACATTTAGGTCCCTCTTCCAGTTTCTGAAATCATCAACTGTCCTGTTTACATTTAACGAGGTTCCCTTCATGTTACTTTACAGTTGATGAGCTTTTGTTGGTCCAATGTTTGCAATGGAGGCGTTGTAGACGAACAGCTGCTCTGCATAATTTAGTTGTCTATCTGTTTTGGATAGATGTCTATACTCTCGCGGAATCAATTCGTGATTATGAATTGCATGGAAATCACCTATTATGTATGTTCCCTTCGAGTATTCCAAGTCGAATCTCACTCTAGCTCTACATCCAGTGCATTCCATGCTGCTTTTCCTAACTGGTTTGTTATTTGTGGCTAGAGTATCTATGTAAACCTTCTTTCGTTCTCCAGCTCTGTGACAAAGATAGTACTTTTGCCTTAGTTTTCCCGACAAATTACTTTTCTGGCTCCCTTTTCTGATTTCAAAACCAGCATAATAAGCATACTCTTGGTACATCCTACGACAGTTTTCAAGTGTTCCATAGTTTTTTCCAAGCACTGGTTGTCGTTTGTAATCAACTATTGGCACAAAAAACTGCGATCCGTCCGTTGTTTGAAATGTTCTTGTAACATTTGTTTTAGGTGTCTTTTTCAGCACGGAACTGTATGAGAATATACAGGACAAAAACAATGCGAAATCAAATTTGATTTTACACAGATAGTCTTAAAAAGACACTTATACCTTAAAACGTACAAACCTGAACAAAATCATATATGATTTTGTCTATCTGTTTTGGATAGATGTCTATACTCTCGCGGAATCAATTCGTGATTATGAATTGCATGGAAATCACCTATTATGTATGTTCCCTTCGAGTATTCCAAGTCGAATCTCACTCTAGCTCTACATCCAGTGCATTCCATGCTGCTTTTCCTAACTGGTTTGTTATTTGTGGCTAGAGTATCTATGTAAACCTTCTTTCGTTCTCCAGCTCTGTGACAAAGATAGTACTTTTGCCTTAGTTTTCCCGACAAATTACTTTTCTGGCTCCCTTTTCTGATTTCAAAACCAGCATAATAAGCATACTCTTGGTACATCCTACGACAGTTTTCAAGTGTTCCATAGTTTTTTCCAAGCACTGGTTGTCGTTTGTAATCAACTATTGGCACAAAAAACTGCGATCCGTCCGTTGTTTGAAATGTTCTTGTAACATTTGTTTTAGGTGTCTTTTTCAGCACAGGAACTGTATGAGAATATACAGGACAAAAACAATGCGAAATCAAATTTTATTCTTAAAGAAAAAAGTACATTGCAATGCGAAATCAAATTTGATTTTACACAGATAGTCTTAAAAAGACACTTATACCTTAAAACGTACAAACCTGAACAAAATCATATATGATTTTGTATAGCTTTTTCACAATGTATGCGTAAAATCATTTTTGATTCTAGGCATAAAAACACAGGTAACTAAAACCTCAATACAAAATCAAATTGATTCTGAACATAAAGTAAACAATAATAAATAACTTACATAATCATATTTGATTCGATACATGAAATCACACAAACATATACATTTATACTGTACAAAATCAAATTTGATTCTAAACATAAAACTACACAAACACGTATGCCTTGAAACGTAAATAATCATATTTGATTCTAAACATACATGTAGTTAAAATCTTCAAAAATAATCCTAAAAAATTTAAAAAAATATATGATAAAATTAAAAATAAGGAAGAAAATAGATTAAAATTACCGGAAAACGAAGTTGAAATATCTGTATAGTTTTCTACATCCGAAATTATCTCTCCTTCACCAACTGAATTGGATGATGATGTCGCCGTTGTTGTTGCCGGAGCTTTCGCCGGAGATCGAGTTGGATTGATTGAATCCACTGAATTCGCTGATGATGTTGACAGAGCTTTCGCCGGAGATCGAGTTACAATATTAGGATCGATCGATTCCATTGAATTCGCTGATGATGTTGTCGGTGTTGTTGCCGGAGCTTTCGCCGGAGATATCGATTGGTTATTTTGATCGGAGAGTTTTGGAGAGGAAGTGTTTTTGATCGGGTTTTATATGTTTTTGGAAGGAAGAAGATAAATTATAATGTGTGAAATTACTTTACTACCCCTCCGTGTTGTTTTTTTTTATAAATATGAGCCGTGGATTGCTTTTGATCCAAGGGCTGAGATGCAGCCCTTGGGTTTCACCAATTTTGGTGGTTTCTCCTGATCACAACTCATTGAATTATTCCTCAAATACTTCAAACATAATAAGTTTTTACAATATAAATAAAAGCTAGTGTAACATGTGATATTTGTCATGTTTTAATTAGCTACTTTTATTTCTTACGGACCACCGGACTATATTAGGTAATAGGGAACCCATGACCAATTAAGTAAAACGTTTTTATAGATGTCCAAAATTGGACATACATATTCAAACATGACTATATCTAATATCTTGTTAATTTTCCCTTACAAAAAAAACTATATCTATAATCAATAATGAACAACTATAGACATAATTAACATGGAAGCAACCAATTCTTGTAATTTTGATATTTGAAAGATTAAAAATTAGTGATCAGAGAAGTGACCAGCTCAGCCTCTATTACAGCAGCCCAACAACCCGAATGAAATTTGAACATCATCGGCCCAAAAGGTAGCCCAATCAACAGCCCAAACATAGCAACCCGAAAGCTTGATATAGCCCTAATCATATTCATGTGAGAAGCAATTCATGTGAAATTATTTCCCATAATAATTTCTTCTCTTATGATTGCTACTGATATTGAGATCCTATATGACTATTTCCGAATACTTTTCCCTTATCATATATCATATTTTCCATAACAATATGTCACGTGAAACGAATTCATGCAAAAAGTACTAACTATTAACTATTGACACCCATTATAGAATTATAGACATGATTTGTATATCATTTCTAAAAAACATTCAAATAGATGTCTCGAGATTTTGCAGCTCACATATGGCTAATAATACGTATCAAAACACAATACACCGACAAAAGCATAACATCAAGATACAATATAGGCAGAGAATGAGTTTCATACATAATTATGACTGACTAAAAAAAAGATATTCACTATAAAAAGAAACAGGCCTTATATTTGGATAATCAAGTGAAATTTCCAACTCCACTACATTGTGCTAAGCCGTGTCTCCGGAAGGATGTATGATCCTTTTAATCGTGATTGTTTTAACCAGCATTCCTCATGTAATTATATCAGTTTTATATACATCTTTGGATTATTTTCCATACCCAAAAGCGCGTTGTCGTTCTCCCAAAAGGCCAAACTTCTCTTTCTTACTAAAACTCATGGGCTCAGCTGATACATTCCCATTATTTAAACGTTTGCGAGTGACAGCCCTTAGAGCCTTCAACGACAAATGATTGCCTGCATTAAAATTTGTATCTTATACTTAGGAAATTTACTTAGTTGGTGTTTAATAATATATTTAAAATATCAGTCTAAGACAAGATTGATCTAGCAATAAAGACAGACACAATTCATAAATGTAATGTTGTGGGCTCACCTTTTATGGAGAAGTCGTTACGTTTGGACGAGTATTTATCTGGTCGTTTGAAATCAAATATTCTGACGAGGTAATTTTTTCAAATATTGGTGTTCTAAATAGATAACTTTAATTTCACAATAGCCAGTAAAATCGAACAACTCTACCCTAGAATCGAGTGTTTGTTTATATTGTACGAAAATGAATGGAATACATTATACTTGCCTGGAGTTTGCAACGAATTATTGGTTTTCTGTTGCGAGGACGATACAGATTGAACCAGTAAAGATTCAAGACTAAAGACAACCTCTGTCATGGTAGGACGCTGATTTGGATGACTATCCAAACATCTTTCAGCTATCCGAGCAAATTCTTTTAAACATTTTGGAGGTATCTCATTTCGTATACCCGAATAAACTATCTGCTTTAAGCTCCCCTCTTTAATTGATTTTTTTATCCACGTGGCTAAGCCAAATTCAAAACTCTCATCCAATGGTCGCTTTTGACACAATACTTCAAATAATACCACCCCAAAAGCATACACATCAGACTTCCTCGTCAATTTTCCAGTGGCAAAATAGTTTGGGTCAATATACCCAAAAGTGCCTTTAACAGATGTATTGACATAAGTTGATGGTTGATTCGTTGGACCTATTCTAGCCAACCCAAAATCCGAAATTTTTGCTGCCCAACTTTCATGTAACAAAATATTTGAGCTCTTGACATCTCTATGTATAACACCAACCTGAATACCTATACCAGTGTGAAGGTAGTCTAAGCCACGAGCCGCACCTATGCAAATCTTGAGTCTATCAATCCAAGAAAGAGGGGTATGGAGTTCATGTAGATGATCTTCAAGTGTTCCGTGAGGCATGTATTCATACACAAGGATCATTTCTTTTTCAAAATTACAATAACCAATTAAAGACACCAAATGAGCATGACGCAACTTGGAAAGCATTTCAACTTCTGCCCAGAACTCCGTCGCCCCTTGATTTGACATCAAATCCAACCTCTTGATTGCAACATCAACATGGGTTGTTCCTATGCTAATCTTGCCTTTGTATACTTTTCCAAAACCCCCTTTCCCAACTACTAAAGACTCATCAAAATTATACGTTGCTAACAGAATTTCATCATACTCGAATTGACAGCATCTTTGTGACAATCCAGCTGTGGAGGTTGCTGCTTCAGACCCTTTTCCATTGCCACAATCGGGAAACATGATTGATTAGGGTATCGTAACGGTATCAAAAGGCCTTACCTTATTCAATTAAGGAAGGAAAAAAAAAAAAAAAAAAAAAAAAAAAAAAAAAAAAAAAAAAAAAAAAAAAAAAAAAAAAAAAAAAAAAAAAAAAAAAAAAAAAAAAAAAAAAAAAAAAAAAAAAAAAAAAAAAAAAAAAAAAAAAAAAAAAAAAAAAAAAAAAAAAAAAAAAAAAAAAAAAAAAAAAAAAAAAAAAAAAAAAAAAAAAAAAAAAAAAAAAAAAAAAAAAAAAAAAAAAAAAAAAAAAAAAAAAAAAAAAAAAAAAAAAAAAAAAAAAAAAAAAAAAAAAAAAAAAAAAAAAAAAAAAAAAAAAAAAAAAAAAAAAAAAAAAAAAAAAAAAAAAAAAAAACTAAAATAAAAAATAAAACTAAATAAAAAATAAAAAATAAAAGTAAAAGTATAATATATAAAAAAAAATTATTGCCAATGACTCGCAGAAAATGCTAAGACATCTTGGTTTAGAATTCAAACCACGATTGAAATTTCATGGGGTTTTTCTAGAATAATGAACTCGACTATTGGGTCTTAGTCTACCACCACACCGTCGCTACCATGCCGAACATCCATCTAGTCGTTTTTTATGGTGAGGAGTATATATATTGATGTGACCAAAAAAACTTCTTTTTATATAATAAACCAGATATCTTCTAAAATAATGATATCAATATTTAAAAACGAAAGTTTGACTTTATATACTTAGTTAACACGAATCCTATATAGATCTATTGAATTGGATGAATTGAAGATAGTTTTTTTTTTTTTTTTTAAATTCTTTTTCATGCAACACATAAAGTCTTATCCAATAACACCAAAATATCTATAGCATTAACATGATGAAACAAAGATAGATTGTTTGTTTTATAAGATTGAAAGTTATACAAGTCATTGTATTTGAATTTGTTAAACAATCTTTAAGAATAAGTTCAAGATGGAAGCATTCTTTTTCTTTCCGGATCGATTGTCTACATTTCTTTTTTGACCACTCATTTCTATATGTGAAAACTACCTAAGGTTATCTAATAATAATCTTTATTATTATATAAAACATTAATCCACTCCTTTTCTCAAATTACTCCCCTAACATACATCATCTACCCAAAATACTATTAATGAAATAATTTAAAACATAACTCCTAAAATAACTAACCACCCTTTACATCATCAATTAACTTTACATATATAGCCAAGGACGGAGGCAGCATGGAGGCAATGGGGTCAGCTACCCCACTCCAATTTTAATACAATGTAATTTTTTACAATTTAAATGGTAAGGTTGTAATCATTTGAAAACTAAAATTTTTGTGAAAACTAGAAAACTGGGCAAAACACACCATGATCTGAATTTAACACAATGTGTTTTTAATTTTTTTTTAGAAAACACATTGTCTTAAGTTCATATCACAGTGTGTTTGAACAATTTTTTGATTTTCACGCGCTATCAAAAACACACTATGATTTAAAACTTAACACAATGTGTTTTTAGAAAACACAATAAAAACACATTGTGTTTTTAGAAAACACAATTAAAACACATTGTGTTAGATTCAGATCACAGTGTGTTTTGGCCAGTTTTCTAGTTTTCACAAAAAAATTAGTTTTCAAATGAACATTTCACTTAAATGGTATATTTATAAAAAAAATTTAAAAGTAAGAAAAAATAAGTGAGAAATAAATACAAATGTTACCATCGTTGTCATAAGCTTATTCTTTGGAAGTCATTGGTCATCGAAGCATTAATTTTGAGATAGATCTCTTCATTGGGAGAATAAAAAACTTGAGTTGTTTTGATTTTTAATAAAAGGAATGAAAAAAGGTTTTAAAAAAAGTTTTACATTAATAGTGTAGCTGTTTGTGGAAAAATTATTTTCTTTCAAATTATTATATATATTTATCACAAACAACTAATTATGATAATCATAATAGTTATGTAGGAAAGATATATATACAAGCTAATTAATTATTTCCTAAAAAGTATATTTTTTGGGTTTCTTGCATTATGATTGAATACGTTTTCATTTAATAAGACCTTGTCCGACACGTGTGGTCTTTATTTATTAAAAAAAACTGGTATTTTTTAATATGAGTGTTACACCCGGTGTGTAGAACAGATTCTTTTGAGGGTCCATTTTCTATTCTCGAGCTAGGGCCCATTTTTTTTTACATTCTCGGATACGACTTTTATAAGTATGACAAACAACTTTTAAATTTTTTTTTAGAAAACACATTGTGTTAAGTTCATATCACAGTGTGTTTGAACAATTTTTTGATTTTCACGCGCTATCAAAAACACACTATGATTTAAAACTTAACACAATGTGTTTTTAGATTACACAATAAAAACACATTGTGTTTTTAGAAAACACATTGTGTTAAGTTCATATCACAGTGTGTTTGAACAATTTTTTGATTTTCACGCGCTATCAAAAACACACTATGATTTAAAACTTAACACAATGTGTTTTTAGATTACACAATAAAAACACATTGTGTTTTTAGAAAACACAATTAAAACACATTGTGTTAGATTCACAATAACACATGTGTTTTTAGAAAACACATTGTGTTAAGTTCATATCACAGTGTGTTTGAACAATTTTTTGATTTTCACGCGCTATCAAAAACACACTATGATTTAAAACTTAACACAATGTGTTTTTAGATTACACAATAAAAACACATTGTGTTAAGTTCATATCACAGTGTGTTTGAACAATTTTTTGATTTTCACGCGCTATCAAAAACACACTATGATTTAAAACTTAACACAATGTGTTTTTAGATTACACAATAAAAACACATTGTGTTTTTAGAAAACACAATTAAAACACATTGTGTTTTTAGATCACATATGTGTTTTTAGAAAACACATTGTGTTAAGTTCATATCACAGTGTGTTTGAACAATTTTTTGATTTTCACGCGCTATCAAAAACACACTATGATTTAAAACTTAACACAATGTGTTTTTAGATTACACAATAAAAACACATTGTGTTAAGTTCATATCACAGTGTGTTTGAACAATTTTTTGATTTTCACGCGCTATCAAAAACACACTATGATTTAAAACTTAACACAATGTGTTTTTAGATTACACAATAAAAACACATTGTGTTAAGTTCATATCACAGTGTGTTTGAACAATTTTTTGATTTTCACGCGCTATCAAAAACACACTATGATTTAAAACTTAACACAATGTGTTTTTAGATTACACAATAAAAACACATTGTGTTAAGTTCATATCACAGTGTGTTTGAACAATTTTTTGATTTTCACGCGCTATCAAAAACACACTGTGATTTAAAACTTAACACAATGTGTTTTTAGATTTTATAAAAAAAACTGGTATTTTAATATGAGTGTTACACCCGGTGTAAGGAACAAATTCTTTTGAGGGTCCATTTTCTATTCTCGAGCTAGGGCCCATTTTTTTTTACATTCTCGGATACGACTTTTATAAGTATGACAAACAACTTTTAAAATTGCCCCCGCGCATACGACTCTTATAAGTATGACAAACAACTTTTAAAATTTCCCTCGCGCAAAAAAATTCCTGGCTCCGTCTCTGTATATAGCCTACACTATTCGCCGTTGTCGCCGCCCACACCACGGCACTACCGCCACCGCTACCACTATCACCACCGCGTCACGCGAACATTAGTCAATGCATGCATGGCGGATGTGTACGTAAATAAATAATCCACAACCAGATACATATATTAGCAAGACTTCGTTATGTATCGTCTGTAACATATGTTAAAAAACACCAAAAGTCATCTTCATTATACCAGGCACACATGTTGTTTACCATTCCCCCTTCCGCCAGTGATCGACTTACCGCAGACGTTGCCATGTTTCTTAACATTGAAGAATAGATAACAAGGTTGTTAGAATTATAAATTATGTTGTTGAATTGTAATTATCTAAGTGTGGAAGGGGTATTAGTGAAAATAGGATAAATGTATATATACCCTCTTCCACCTCATTTGTAAATAATGCTTTCATATAACAAAATCTATTTCTATTCAAATACCATCTTTCTCTCAACACACATTACACACACAAGATCCAATTCCACTATTAACCATCATTCAAGCTCAAATTTATCAATTACAATTGGTATCAAAGCAAAAAAACAACCGTTGATCGATCTATCACATTAATTTGAGCTTAATTTTCAAGCTGATACTGTTCACGTTTTTCTAAATCAGAAAAGTCAATATTTGTTTCTTTTCCTTCTACAGTACAATTCACGTGATCATCAATTGGGAATAGAAAAACACATAATTCGAAAATCAAAAAGCAGATTCCATTAACTTGATTTTAATTATTAAAAATGAAAGAAAAAAAACAACAAAATATTTGTAGAAACTTCTCTCTTCGATCTGGTAACTGTTCATCATCGATCTGATCTAAAAGTTAGCAGGTTCTGTTCGCAATCGAATTCTGAACGTATTCATTTTTGTAGTTTTTCGATTCGATAAGTTTTGGTGTCAGTTCGTTTTCTGGTGAGATCTTGAGTTTTCCGGCAACCTAGATCGGACTTATTTTCAGTTGGTTTGTTCGGAATTCATTTGTGAGTATTTTGATACCAATTTCGTGTTCTAATTCGAAGAATCGGTGAAAAAATCTGCATTTTAAGTTTTCCGGCAGCCGTTTTCTTCTTCCAACCTTCCACTGCCGTTTTCTTTATATCAAAATACCGGCTTTCCTTTTCATCAGAATACCGACTTTCCTTTTCATCAGAATACCGTCTTTCCTTTTTATCAAAATACCGTCTTTCCTTTTCATCAGAATACCGCCTTCCCTCTTTCATGCTAAATACCGGCTTTCACTTTAGTTTTGTAAAACCGGCATTCAAACTTTCCGTCATTCTGAGCTTATTTACCGGCTTTCAAAACCGGTATTCAAAACCTGTATTCAATCCTTATTTTTGGCTTTCCGCTGTGTGGTTTGTGTGATTTGAAATCTATGCCTGGTTTACACCAAAACCGTTATTAGTACTGTTCTCATTGCTTTTACAAAAAGAAATTTTGTCCGTTTAAAATCTCGAAAACCGGTATTTGCTCTTTACTGGTTTTACTTCTTTGTTCTTCACCAATACCGATTTTTGTTCTAATACCGGTATTAGTTCACCAAAACCCGAATCAAACCACTTCATTCTTCAAAACCGATTTCCTTTCAAAGAGTGTTTAAGCATAAAGTTACACCTGCATGGGTATAAGATTATACTTAAGTACGAGAGGTTAATCCTGGATCTATGAGGTGTAATTGGGGAGATGATATTGTTGCTATTTCGGGTGACGGTTCCCAATTGGTGACCATAAGATGTGACGCCACAAGCCGAAGTAGGCTAAGGATTGTGTGAGAGACAGTAGAGAGAGAGAAGAGAGAGAAGCCCCTTGGCTTGGTGCCATTTGTCTTCTATTTATAGAGAGTAGATTCTAGGGTTTGATGATTTTGGGTCATGGGCTTTCCATGTGTGGGCCTAAATCAAGCCCATGACTTAACAAGGCTGGGGTGATGTTCAGGTCTGGAGATTTAGTCAGGAGCCTCCATGGAGCGGTCCGGAGGCTGCATCAGGAGCCTCCATGGAGCATGGTCCGGAGGCTGCATCAGGAGCCTCCATGGAGCATGGTCCGGAGGCTGCATCAGGAGCCTCCATGGAGCATGGTCCGGAGGCTGCATCAGGAGCCTCCATGGAACATTCATGTTCATGTCCGGAGGCTACATCAGGGCTGAAGCCTAATAGCCTCCATATGGTATAAGAGATATTATCCTTCCTAAGCTATTAGGGGGATGGTACATCATCAAGCCTCCCAGCCTAGCGTTGCATTGGAAGTAATGGAGCGTTAGGCTATGTTCGAATCCGGAGGTGTGGAGACGTTAGCTAGCACCAATGTGCATACTTATTTAACTTTTAGCTTTTAGTCTCTTAGCCGGAGCGTGTGGAGACGTTAGCTTAGCACCAATGTGCATACTTATTTAACTTTTAGCTTTTAGTCTCTTAGCCGGAGCGTGTGGAGACGTTAGCTTAGCACCAATGTGCATACTTATTTAACTTTTAGCTTTTAGTCTCTTAGCCGGAGCGTGTGGAGACGTTAGCTTAGCACCAATGTGCATACTTATTTAACTTTTAGCTTTTAGTCTCTTAGCCGGAGCGTGTGGAGACGTTAGCTTAGCACCAATGTGCATACTTATTTAACTTTTAGCTTTTAGTCTCTTAGCCGGAGCGTGTGGAGACGTTAGCTTAGCACCAATGTGCATACTTATTTAACTTTTAGCTTTTAGTCTCTTAGCCGGAGCGTGTGGAGACGTTAGCTTAGCACCAATGTGCATACTTATTTAACTTTTAGCTTTTAGTCTCTTAGCCGGAGCGTGTGGAGACGTTAGCTTAGCACCAATGTGCATACTTATTTAACTTTTAGCTTTTAGTCTCTTAGCCGGAGCGTGTGGAGACGTTAGCTTAGCACCAATGTGCATACTTATTTAACTTTTAGCTTTTAGTCCCTTAGCCGGAGCGTGTGGGGACGTTAGCTTAGCACCAATGTGCATACTTTATTTTTAAATTTTAGCTTTTAGTCCCTTAGCCGGAGCGTGTGGGGACGTTAGCTTAGCACCAATGTGCATACTTATTTAAATTTTAGCTTTTAGTCTCTTAGCCGGAGCGTGTGGAGACGTTAGCTTAGCACCAATGTGCATAATTATTTAAATTTTAGCTTTTAGTCCCTTAGCCGGAGCGTGTGGGACGTTAGCTTAGCACCAATGTGCATACTTATTTAACTTTTAGCTTTTAGTCTCTTAGCCGGAGCGTGTGGAGACGTTAGCTTAGCACCAATGTGCATACTTATTTAACTTTTAGCTTTTAGTCTCTTAGCCGGAGCGTGTGGAGACGTTAGCTTAGCACCAATGTGCATACTTATTTAACTTTTAGCTTTTAGTCTCTTAGCCGGAGCGTGTGGAGACGTTAGCTTAGCACCAATGTGCATACTTATTTAACTTTTAGCTTTTAGTCTCTTAGCCGGAGCGTGTGGAGACGTTAGCTTAGCACCAATGTGCATACTTATTTAACTTTTAGCTTTTAGTCTCTTAGCCGGAGCGTGTGGAGACGTTAGCTTAGCACCAATGTGCATACTTATTTAACTTTTAGCTTTTAGTCTCTTAGTCGGAGCGTGTGGAGACGTTGGCTTAGCACCAATGTGCATACTTATTTAATTTTAGCTTTTGGTCCCTTAGCCGGAGCGTGTGGAGATGTTAGCTTAGCACCAATGTGCATACTTATTTAAATTTTAGCTTTTAGTCCCTTAGCCGGAGCGTGTGGAGACGTTAGCTTAGCACCAATGTGCATACTTATTTAACTTTTAGCTTTTAGTCTCTTAGCCGGAGCGTGTGGAGACGTTAGCTTAGCACCAATGTGCATACTTATTTAACTTTTAGCTTTTAGTCTCTTAGCCGGAGCGTGTGGAGACGTTAGCTTAGCACCAATGTGCATACTTATTTAAATTTTAGCTTTTAGTCCCTTAGCCGGAGCGTGTGGGACGTTAGCTTAGCACCAATGTGCATAGTTTTTTAAAAGATTAACTTTTAGTCCCTTAGCCGGAGCGTGTGGGGATGTAAGCTTAGCACCAATGTGCATAGTTTCTTTTTTTTAAAAAAGATTAACTTTTAGTCCCATAGCCGGAGCGTGTGGGGATGTAAGCTTAGCACCAATGTGTATACTTTTTTAAATTTTAGCTTTTAGTCCCTTAGCCGGAGCGTGTGGGGACGTTAGCTTAGCACCAATGTGCATACTTATTTAAATTTTAGGTTTTAGTCTCTTAGCTGGAGCGTGTGGAGACGTTAGCTTAGCACCAATGTGCATACTTATTTAAATTTTAGCTTTTAGTCTCTTAGCCGGAGCGTGTGGAGACGTTAGCTTAGCACCAATGTGCATACTTATTTAACTTTTAGCTTTTAGTCTCTTAGCCGGAGCGTGTGGAGACGTTAGCTTAGCACCAATGTGCATACTTATTTAAATTTTAGCTTTTAGTCTCTTAGCCGGAGCGTGTGGAGACGTTAGCTTAGCACCAATGTGCATACTTATTTAACTTTTAGCTTTTAGTCTCTTAGCCGGAGCGTGTGGAGACGTTAGCTTAGCACCAATGTGCATACTTATTTAACTTTTAGCTTTTAGTCTCTTAGCCGGAGCGTGTGGAGACGTTAGCTTAGCACCAATGTGCATACTTATTTAACTTTTAGCTTTTAGTCTCTTAGCCGGAGCGTGTGGAGACGTTAGCTTAGCACCAATGTGCATACTTATTTAACTTTTAGCTTTTAGTCTCTTAGCCGGAGCGTGTGGAGACGTTAGCTTAGCACTAAGGACTACTTACTATTGGATGTCTAAAGACAGTTTACCAAATCTTGGACTTGGGTTTGTATTTTGCCAAGGTTTCCTTGGGCTTATGGCATTATCAACTCTCTAGCTTGGGCGTTTTAGAGAATTGTCATTAGATGTCTAGGAAGCGTGTTCCCATTCACATCTTGCAGGGTCATTGGAACCCTGCGACGCAAGGTTGCGAGCCTACACGTCCGTGCTTAATACATCGTAATATATGTTGCCAAGTTTTCTTGGGCTTTTTGCATGGTTGCCAAGTTTCTTGGGCTTACGACGTGGTTGCCAAGTTTTTTGGGGCTTTGTTTGCCTTGTTCCATATGAGAGTGAATAACTCAATGTGAAATACCTGCAATAATATGAGTTCATAACACCAAAAAGGTATTGTATATTGCAAAACAAATGGCATAATATGAGGGTCGTGATATATTTGACCACGCAGATGAGTCTTACTTGTTTGGATCACTGTATGCTTTTAATTGCTAATATTTTAATCTTGGTCCAAGTGGGCCGTGACATATTTGGCTCGTGACCAATAAGTATGAACGTGTAAATTTTGTGCGCAAAAAACAAGTTCAATAAGCCATACGACCTACGTATGTAACTATGCATGTATTATATGGAAAAGAGGTGTTTTTTATATCACATGCATATTAACGAGGGTGGCAATCCATAGATTTCTAGAGATGTCACGTTTCCGTTAGGTAATCTTGTTGTACATAAAAAAAGGGTAACGAGTGTTTCATTAGCGAAAGTTATTATATAAATTAGCTTAGAACATAAATTGATAAAATGAAGGAAAGGGGGCCTAAATAAAGTGAGGCCAAAGCAGTAAGCAACTAAGCACGTGCTTTCAACGGTTGATTTTCTAGCAGATCAATAGTAATACAAGTCGGTAAAAGAAAGGGACCCATGCCATAGGCTATTATCCTTTTCATTTTATTTTATCTTTTACCTCCACGAGAGAATCGTCTGTCCTCCAACCATTATCCGGTTGTTACGTAACTATCATGATACAACTCACAAAGTGATAGCACCGGGAAGTTAGTTAACAAAAAGTGGTACCAGAGGGTTCTAACCGAGGGTAATACCCGTATGGAAGTATGTAACAACATGTTAGCTTTAAAAT
>CM067173.1:20922852-20960352 GCA_034093135.1 Erigeron breviscapus
TTTGTGCAAAGACGAGAAATGAGGACTTTAAATTTTGCTAATCTAGGATGAAACTTGAGATTGTTTACCTTTAGTTTTCCTTTCCTAGTGCTTGTGGCATTTCATCGTTCCAAGGGGTCATAGGCTTGTTCCGAACTTCAAATAATCTAGGTTGCTTGCGAATTGTACCTTAATGATGAACCTAATGTGAATAATAGCTTCACTAGATGATGTATTGGTAGGCACCGCTTGAGGTTCTCCATTTGAATTTTGCAACTTGTTTGCATGAAAAGCTCGAAATATATTAAATATGCTTGTGGTAATTTGACTTAACATATGGTTTGCACACCGGATATCCGGTCCTTAATTCTTATGTTATTGGTTGTAGCTCTAGTCATTATGTTTGGTCTTTATATCGGGGTGTCTGGGGTGCTTCGGCATCAAACGGGTGGCACATGTGGGAATGCGCATAATTTTTTTCCAATAGTCTAATGCTAATGTGGTCTTTGAGATTCGAACAAGTAAGTCCTTGGGGTAACTTCGTTTTACCTAGCTCACCTAAAGCTTCCAACTTGGGATGGGTTGTCAGAAAGTTCGTTACACGGGTCTCATCGAAAATCACTGGTGTTAAATTATAAAACTTTTTATTCTCACATGTGTTTGTGTTTAGAGCATGGTCTCTGGATATGCAACCCAACCTTGAGTTCTGGCGTATGTCTCTTAACGATAATCACGTATCCGTAGCGAACCGTTGGCCGGACGTTTAAAGTACACTTTCGTATGATCACCTGATGTGTGGATAGAGTCGCAAGTCTAGACCGTAGGAGTATGTTTTGTCAAGGGACTCATAAGTATAACGAAATGAAAACCTTATGGAAAACCAATGGCGTGAGTGTTTAAGTGGACAATTATACCGATAATCATTGTGGAATATTGCTTATGTTGCCAATAATAATGTTGATGCTTGCTAAAATATTATAGCTTAGTAAGAACGAGCCTAAGGTCAATTGGAACGATAGAAATGTTCAAGAGGTGTTAACACAAGCATAGGTAGGATTCTAATTGTAACTGAAAGATGGTTTTGCTCTAGATTAGTCGAAATTTCTGATTTCGTCCTAAACTTTGTTCATTAGTTTTTAAATGCATTTGCTTTTGGTATTCAACACCGCTTGGTTGGAAACTTCTCATTTAACTATTTTTGTTTTGTGAAATCGTGAATAATTGGTTATTGAGATTTGATTTAAGTGCATACTTGCTTGAGGGCAAGCAAGGCTTAAGTGTGGGGAGGTTTGATGTGTCTCAATATATACATATTTCTCACATCTTATTTGGACGTTTTGTACACGATTTATAGCCGTTTATACATGTTTTGTGGTGCTTTATGGCATTTGCTAGTGGTTTCAGGATTACAGCAGGTACAAGGCTCATAAATGGTAGAAAATAGCTTAACGATGGTCCATATGCGCTAACGGATGAAGAATGGTTGAAAACGAAGCTGAAACGGCGATCCCAGGCACAAGTCGCGGCACGAGGAAGGAGGCTCGCGACGCGAGTCCGTTCACCAGTCCAGTCGCGAGCCCGTTCACTTGCCTGTTCACCGATCACAAGTCAAGTCGCGGCGCGACCCAAGGACCTCGCGGCGCGATTTTTTGGTCTATAATCTTCTGATCGATCCTTGGCAATTCTCGCGGCGCGACCCTTGTCTGACAACAGCTTTTTCCTTCTCCTAGGGTATAAATACCAACACCCATTCAACCCTAAACCTAATCTTGGATACTCTCAGCTCACACACTTAACTTGCAGCCATTTTTGAAGAGTTTTTAAGGGTTTTTCATCACTCCAACATATTTGAAGACTTGAAGATTTATTTCGCTCTTGATTAGTAATTGTAGCTCGGTTGTAACCTCAATTTGGATTATTACTTCATATTTGGTACATTATGTTCTCCTTTTTATTTGAATCTTTAGCTCTTTTCATTATGAGTAGCTAAATCTCTATACATCTATGAAGATGAAGTGAAACAATTAGTTATGGTTGCATAATATTTTGAATTCAAGTTGGTTTTACTTAACATTTTGTCAAGATCTTAATAAAGTGATTTCTTCTACTTAATCTTGTGTCCTTGGTGATATTTGTGTTTTTCGATAGTGGTACTAGTTGAATACAATTATTGTTTTAGTTGTTTGTCTATGAACAACTCTTGCTAGGTCATGGTATGATAGTAAATGATACAAGTTTAATAGAAATTACTTTGTTAAGTGGATTTAACGGTTGGTGGTACCACGTTTCTTTCACAAAGATAAAATTGTTATTTAAATAATCAAATAAACTAGCTAGTTCAAGGAATTGTAGCAGGGTTGGTGGTACCACTTGTTGCAAGAAATTGTATTGATTAGGTGATTGAGTAGATTTTACAAACGGAGTGCACGCCGGTTGTGTTTTTGTCTTGTCACGGTTATTATCACCAACATTAAAGAATTTTGAGCTTAACCCATATGCAACCTAGACTTTTTGTGTAGCGGATTCGACATAGATGGCTTTTTAATTATTTGTTACAACTCCAACTATTTTCGTGTGCTCTCGATTGACGCCGGTTGAGTACTTTAATTTACTTGTTGATTACATAGCTTTCAGAAACGCAAAGTGACAATTCGGTCACAAACCAAACTTTCTCTTGATTTACATTTTAACAGCCTTTAGTACAACAATCAGTCCTTGTGTTCGATCCTGGTCTTGCCAGTTAGCTATATTACATACGAACAGGTACACTGCCCGTAAGTGTATTGTAGTCAGTTAGCGGTAGATCTTGTTATAAATTTTAAACTAGATTTCACACATCAATGCCCTAAGGGCACATATAAGAAACATTAATTATGACATTATATTCTAATTGGAGTTAGCATTTAACATCAATTATATTCATCTTTTATATTTACCAAATTTGCCCTTTTATTATTTCCTTCTAAATTTTCCATCCATTATGGATATGATTTATCTATTGTTTTTTTGTTTTTATTCATCATTTTTATAAAACTATTACTAGCATTTGCACTAATTAGTTTATTTTCATCATTGTTTTTGTAGAGTCCAAACTAACTGTAACCTTATTATTAAAAATAAAATATGAAATATTAAAAATAAAAATGTATAGATTAACAACAATAAGATGCGTTTCCATTCTTGTATGATAATAAAAGGTAAAGCCTTATATAATAATAATTACAGTTTAATACTAAAATGAAAGATACGTATGTTAAGACATGTGCTGAAGTATATTGAATACGTATGTTAATACATTAAGTTATATTCAGATCACATATGGTTTATATCATATAATCTTTATAAAAACTTGAATACGTATTACTTTGCTAATTGCTATGGTGTAAAAATATGGCAGCATATGGTTGTGTATTACGTATCTAATACTCATTACATTCAAAAATGTAATATGTTGTTAAAAATGTTGGGAAGTAATCATATCCGGTCTACAAAAATCGAAAAACCAATAAATAAATAAAGGAATTTTGGATGGAAAATTTAGAAGAAAATAATAAAAGGGCAAATTTCGTAAAATATAAAAGATGAATGTATTTAATGTAAAATGTTAACTCCAATTAGAATATAATGTCATAATTAATGTTTATTACATGTACCCTTAGGGCATATATTAAAAAAGCCCTTAAAGTAATAGTGGGTTTCAACTTTATTCATCCTTGTACTTAAAGAAATACGAACATACTGTCATTAACTAAAAAAACAAAATAAAAAAAATACTAAATAATAGAAACTCTACACCTTTTAACTTTTCACCCACTTCATCTTCTCTTTTCACCTTACTCTTTCACCCACCCATCTACCTTTAAAAATGGTCTTGGGTATGTCAATAAAAAAATTGTATGTATTAAGAGCATCCACAATGATAAAAAACTTTTAAAAGCTTTTTATTTTGCCACCTAATCAATCCACCATCTTCAACCTCTTAAAAAGTCATCTCCTTCAATGGAAAGCTTTTTTTAAAGCTTTTTTTACCACTAAACAAGGAAAAAGCTTTTGATCAAAAGGTTGAGGATTGTCAACCTATTTATCAAAAATGTTATTCACTCTAATGGTATCAACCTTTACAAAGACTTTTTCTTTAAAAAAAAAGCTTTTCTTCAACCCACCATTGGAGATGCTCTAATTATATTCAGACATACACCAATAATATGACATGTCGGGTCGTGTTATGGAGAAAATATGATGATCGAAGACCCAAACAGAAAGAAGTTCAAGCAACTTTTGAAGGATTTTCTTGTGGTTTTAGGTCCTTAACGATATACTGTATATAGAATATACACAATGTTAGATCACCAAATGTTGTCAACCATGACAATTTTGTAGATATCGTACTCGAAAAATGTAATCTATGCATGCAGGAGTCCAAATAGCTATGGCTCTATCACGTTATATGCAGATTGGAGAAATTGGCATAAATGGTGACTGGTCCTGTTTTTTTTTTTTTTTAATAATAATTCCTATATCTAGAAAGAATGTATTGTATTGCATGTATTTTGTTTTTATTAGAGATTTGATATAATCATATAATGTAAGATAGATACATGGTACTATAGGCTATAGCATTTGTCAATCAGTCAATGATGGGTATGTCAATCATAGATGAGTGCTGAATGAGACTGTCGGTTATATATAAAAAAGAAAATAATTAGAGAAGGTAACCAAGGGTCAAGGTAATTAGTTTTCATTCGTTGTTTTGTGAGTGACTTTATTATGCGAATAACAGCTAATATGTGATCTTCCATAGATTCAGAGTTGATATGAAGAAACCATCACTCCTCTTATGGTAGTGTTTAACCAAAGTCCAAAGCACAACCAACCCTCTCAATATTTGCTTAAACATATTGTTTAGTAGGTTTACTTTTTTTTTTTATATATATATCATATGAGATGAGATTAGATAGTCTTAAGCAAAGCTCAACAAAGTAGGGGTGTTGGATGGTCGGGTTATTCGGTGTTTGATGAATAACAACTTAACTCATAACCGAAACCGATTCGAGTTATTTGGGTTTTGGTTACATGGGTTCGGATTGTCTGGGTTGGATTTGGGTGATCCAAATAAAATGTGATGTTGGTTAATGGTTTGAAACACATTATAATTTCAATTTAGGTTTGGGTTGTCTGGTTGGATTTGGGTCGTTAATCATACAACATTATAATTTCAATTTCTAAAACATAGAAAATGATAGTTCGTA
The DNA here is from genome assembly GCA_034093135.1 of Erigeron breviscapus. NCBI lineage: Eukaryota > Viridiplantae > Streptophyta > Magnoliopsida > Asterales > Asteraceae > Erigeron > Erigeron breviscapus. The sequence goes on from CM067173.1 coordinate 20,928,081, forward strand.
TAATTGTAGATCACCGAATTGCTTATATTCAAAGGTGTTTCACCAATTTTGAGTATCTGGTTCTTGTTTTAAATAGATTAAAACATGGTTTTGGTTCTATTAAATCGAAGAAAAATTATAGATAACATAAATAAGTCTCAAACTATTTAAAATAATAGAAAATACTTTTTAATTAAACGAGAGATAGTGTCCGCGAGTTGCGGCGGTGAGATGGTGGGGTGATAGGTCATAGGAGGTGATAAGTCATAGAGTGTGATAGCCAAATGCTTTAGCCGTACGGGCTCCGCCATCGGATTTAAAAATTCGTTGAAAGTATATCGAAACATCTCTAATGAAAGAGCATGAAATTTTAAGAACACCCATACAATTTTTATAATTTATCGATATACGGTTTTTGAGATAAAAGATTTTGAATGAATTAGAGGAATAAAATGATTTATAAGGAGAGAGAAAAAAATGAGTGGTTGAGATTTGAGGAGAGAGAAAAAATAAGTAGTTGAGATTCAAGGTTATTATAGGTATATTAGGTAGAAATGTTTAAATTAGTGAATAAGGAATAGGAGTATTTTGGGTAGTTCAAATCATCTTTTCTTATAAAAAAAAGGGGCAAAATGCTTTATAAGATAGTATTAGATAGATTATATAAAATATAGAACGAATTGCATTTTTGGTCCCTGTGTTATCACACATTTTGCAAGTTTGATACAAAAGTGTGAAAAGTCACGAAACTCATCCCTGTCATATCACACCTGTTGCAATTTTGGTCCAAAACTAACGTGCCGTTAGAATTCAGTCGTTAATGCCCCCATGTGTTTGTCACATGGGGGGTAGTTTCGTCCATTTATTGCTCATAGGACCATTTCTGCAAAAATTTTTTTTGTATAAATCTAAAAAAATTATTTTGTATAAACACAATCGAAATAAACAATCTGATCTCATTCTCTTGTTCCTTTTAGGCATGGTTTGGATCGGAGTTGAAAAAGGAACAAGATAATGAGATCAGATTGTTTATTTCGATTGTGTTTATACAAAATAATTTTTTTAGATTTATATAAAAATATTTTTTTAGATTTATACAAAATAATTTTTTTAGATTTATATAAAAATAATTTTTTAGATTTATACAAAATAATTTTTTTAGATTTATATAAAAATAATTTTTTAGATTTATACAAAATAATTTTTTTTAGATTTATACAAAATATTTTTTTTGCAGAAATGGTCCTATGAGCAACAAATGGACGAAACTACCCCCATGTGACAAGCATATGGGGGCATTAACGACTGAATTCTAACGGCACGTTAGTTTTGGACCAAAATTGCAACAGGTGTGATATGACAGGGATGGGTTTGCGACTTTTCACACTTTTGTATCAAACTTGCAAAATGTGTGATAAAACAGGGACCAAAAATGCAATTCGTTCTAAAATATATTCTATTAATACAAAGTATTTTGTTATGTTAATTGAGCAATTTGACAAACAGTGGAAAGGATAGGATTTCAGCCGCTTTCTTTTAACAAACATTGTGTCTGAGTTCTGACCTGGCCAGATTAGAGTCAACTAAAAACTTTTTTAATAAGCAGAAATGCTCAATTATTAGTCAAACCAAACCCAGAATTTTATTTAATGTATATATTAAAATTTAAAAGCATATCATCCATACTCTTCTTTCCTCTTCCTTTACTTTTATATATATATATATATATATATATATATATATACTTTAAGAAAAAAGTACTGGAATTAATCAAGAAGTTTGAGCTTGAGGGTGAGGTGAGAAATGGCGGGGTCTACAAGTGAAGGTACAAGGCAACTTGATCAAACACCAACATGGGCTGTTGCTGGTGTTTGTACAATCATTATTGTTATCTCTATTGCTCTAGAAAAACTTCTTCACAAACTTGGAAAGGTATATATTACTCACTACCTATATATATACATCATCCAAATCTTCCTTTATTTCCACAATTTGTTTTGTGTTTTGTTTTGTTTTGTTTTGTTTTGTAGTGGACATAAACATGAATGTCTTTCTTTCTTTGGTAGTGTTAGTGTTAGTTTTAGTAATTGGTTGCTTCACCCCCAAAAATAGGATTTTTGACTTTTGTTTATTTGATGTAATCAGTTTTTCACAGACAAGCACAAGAGAGCATTATTTGAAGCTTTAGAAAAAGTCAAAGCTGGTACTGACTTTAAACGGCAAATTTAGGCTCAGCGACATTCCTATTATTCTTTTTTGTCTATTTTTTAACCCCATATGGAATTTTAATGTGTAGAGTTGATGGTTCTGGGGTTTATCTCACTAATATTGACTTTTAGTCAATACTACATAGCAAAAATATGCATACCCATTAGTGTTGCTGATACCATGTTGCCATGTGCCAAGAGACAAAATCACGACAAGAAAGAAGAACGTCGGTTGCTTCTATGGTACGACCAACGTAGATCTTTAGCCGGTAAATCTGAATCTAGCTGCAGCAAGGTATTTTTGTTGATGATAATCGCACTCTAAATTGTAAACAAAATCTTGAATGCTTTTATTGACATTTTGATAGGGGAAAGTGCCGATGATAACGGTTGATGGGTTACATCAATTACACATACTCATATTCTTTCTTGCCGTCTTACACGTTATGTACAGTGCTGCTACTATGGCTCTTGGGAGATTAAAAGTAAGCTGCTTTTATTAGTAATATGACCTGTTTTACTATATATATGCTACTATTGGAAATTCAAACAAGATTAATTGTGTAATGAGTTAGTTTGAAAAGAAAGCAACCCATTTTGTGAAATGGTGAAACTAGATAGATGACACTCTGCTGCTGCGACTTTTATATTCCAGACCCGTGGCTGGAAGCGTTGGGAAGAGGAGACGTCAACCCATGACTATGAATTCTCCAATGGTATATTACTTATTATAACTTCATAATTACAATTTTAACTGAATAACTATATATAATTTAGAATGAATCTTTTAGACAGACAATGAGTCTTTTCCAAAGAATGCTACTCCTTTCGCCATCTTTGTCAAGGAATCAAAATGTAAAAATTATCCTAAAATATTGGAATTTTGTATAGCATAAAAATTCCCAATTCCAAGGATTTACATTCGAAAAATCTTAAATTTTGGGGTCAGTTATGTAATTTTACGTGTTCATTCATGATGGTAAATACAGATCCTTCACGATTCAGGCTTACCCATGAGACGTCTTTTGTGAGAGCACACACCAGCTTTTGGACTCGAATCCCATTCTTCTTTTACGTTGTAAGTTCTAGAGGAGAATTTATTACATGTTCATGTATATTAAGAAACTAGATAGATATACATGTCAGAAAGTAGAAGAATTCTAAAACGTATCTAATCGAATTTTCTACATGAGTTTTATGCTATTTGTTTCCCTTATGCAAGCTTCTTTCATGTAGGGATGCTTCTTCCGTCAGTTCTTCAGGTCTGTTAGTAAGTCTGATTATATGACCTTGCGAAACGGATTCATTAACGTGAGACTTTATTTCTTTTCTATTTCCAATATTTTATCTGTTTATTATTAGTTGTTCTAATTCAGAAATTGTTTGATCCTCTCAGCTTCATTTGTCTCCAGGAAGTAAATTCAACTTCCAAAAGTACATCAAAAGGTCATTAGAGGACGATTTTCAAGTTGTTGTGGGAGTTAGGTAAAAATAGGTTTGCTAGCAACATTTTCTTCAAGCTATTCTGACGATCTTCACATGAACGTTTTAAGTTTTGGATTTTTTTCAGCCCTGTACTTTGGACATCGTTTGTGATCTTTCTGCTTCTAAACGTTAATGGTATGTCATTAGTGGTTTCCATCTCAATCCCGGTACTTTTTCAGCACAAACTGATATGGTTCTTGTTGTCACATATTAAATAACCTTTTTTATAATTCGTATTATTTGTTTGCTCGTGTAATGGTATTACCTAAACGTTTAGAGTGACTTGTTGGACAACTTTCAACATGTTCAACCCATTTGACCCATTGATAAGTGATTGGAAGAAAATTTACTCCCCTTGAATTTGTTGCAGGATGGCATGCAATGCTTTGGGCATCCATAATTCCATTAGTTGTAAGTGTTTTTGGGTTTTGAAAATGTATGATTACAAAGAATAGATTGGTGATAAGTTTTGTTCTGTAGATTATCCTAGCTGTTGGAACAAAGCTTCAAGCCATTTTGACAAAAATGGCTCTTGAAATCACAGAAAGACATGCAGTTGTCCAAGGGATCCCTCTCGTGCAGGCATCTGATAAATTTTTTTGGTTCTCAAAACCGCGCCTAATGCTTCATCTTATACATTTCGTACTTTTTCAGGTACTTGATTGAATGAGCGCAAAATGGGTGGGTTGGGTAAGAAGTCAAAAATGGGTAATTTTCCGGTTGGGTTAGAGTTACCCGAACCACTAAATCTCCATCAAATTTTTTTAAAATATATCACCTTAATTTAAAATGATAAACATATTCCACATAAACAACCCATTTTAAACTAGAACACACATGCACCCGATGGTCCAGATATGAGTAAGACTTAATTGACCATGATTCACTATCCTTTCCACTTATAGTTTTAAGCTACGACTTTTGCTTTGATTTCTATGCTCTTTTGACTCTCTTTCTCTCTCCATCCCTCCCCCTCCCCATCTCCTTCTTCATTCTTTATATTAGCATGCTAAATAGCTTAATACACCTCTTTGGTAATCAAGATTTACATTTTTTGACCATTATCCAGACAATTTTCTTTTACGTTCTACCCCATTCAGATAATTCATAACTCAAAATCTCAAATGGACCCATATATATGTGTGTGTATATATATATATATATGTAAATTTATATATATATATATATATATATTGTATATATATAATAATATATATAAATATATATATATATATATATATATATATATATATATATATATATATATATATATATATATATATATATATATATATATATATATATATATATATATATATATATATATATATATATATATATATATATATATATATATATATATATATATATATATATATATATATATATATATATATATATATATATATATATATATATATATATATATATATATATATATATATATATATATATATATATATATATATATATATATATATATATATATATATATATATATATATATATATATATATATATATATATATATATATATATATATATATATATATATATATATATATATATATATATATATATATATATATATATATATATATATATATATATATATATATATATATATATATATATATATATATATATATATATATATATATATATATATATATATATATATATATATATATATATATATATATATATATATATATATATATATATATATATATATATATATATATATATATATATATATATATATATATATATATATATATATATATATATATATATATATATATATATATATATATATATATATATATATATATATATATATATATATATATATATATATATATATATATATATATATATATATATATATATATATATATATATATATATATATATATATATATATATATATATATATATATATATTTGTTTTATTTATAATTTGTTTTATTATATATATATATATATATATATATATATATATATATATATATATATATATATATATATATGTGTGTGTATATATATATATATATGTAAATTTATGGGAATTGACAAATTTGTTCTTTTCGGTATCACTAACTCCTGTTGTACTGGTTTTTATGTGCTCACAGAATGCTTTCCAGATAACTTACTTCTTGTGGATTTGGGTAAATAAACTGTTTTTAATATTGCTTTCTTATTCAGTGTTCTTGGTTTGTATATGTTTTTTTTTTTTTGAAATATTGTTAACATGAGACTGGTTTCTTCTGTTGTCACAGTATGAATATAAGATAAATTCTTGCTTCCATGATGATATGAAAACTGTGATCCTAAAACTTGTTATCGGGTGAGATATTTCTTTAATTAATTTGCCACATTATTGAGCATGTAGTTCGACTATTTGCCGATGGAATGATTTCTGCTCGTGTTTCATGTAGAGTTGGAGTTTTAATCTTATGCAGCTATATCACGCTTCCGCTATATGCACTGTTGGTATATATAACAATTTATCAAATCAAATCACAAAGCACGCAGCGGAAGATAAAACCTATGTAGTTAATTAATCAACCAAGATAGAAAACGTGTACCTTAAATTGATGAGAATAAGTCAAGAAACTTTATAAAAGTTTAAAATAAACTTCTCTACGATTGCACACACGACACTCGAATGCACGTATGCTAGTACTTGATCACGAACCGCAACGTTTGCTTTATCTCTTGATTTTGTCAAACAACTAAAACCGAAATCCTCTTTGTACTTGGGAACTTCGGCCGTGAATAATAAGAGAAGGAGGAAGGAGGAGAAGTATGGGGGAAGCTTTGCTTTTCCCTTTTTATAATCACTCTAAACCCAATTCGTGTTTGACACAAATTAGGATTAGTATTTGATATAGATTAGGATTATGAAAAACAAGTTAAATTAATGGATTAAAATCCAATAATAAAAACCGGCCCCTTTAATTTATATTTAGGAAACTTCTAGAATTTCCTAATTACAAATTAATCCTCCTTAACTAACGCCGTTAGCTAGTAACCGTTAGTTTTTAACGACCACTCGTTAATTGAAATCGTGATCATATTAATTAAATACATTAAATATATTAATTAATATTAAATACATTTGTGTCGAGACGTGTGACCCCGTAGGCTTAAATCATTTCTGGACATACGTTCATTTCTACGTGATCATATACTAACAGCTCCCACTTGAGCTCGTAACAAATGAAGGTAATAACATTGGTTAGCGTCTAGCAACACGCCAATGCTCCCAGAAATATTTAAGTATAGTTTCTTAAAGTATATTTAAATGGTTGAGGCATTTATTATCCCTTTGTTCAAATACCGTGTTAAACATGAATACGGATCAATGTCATTTCATGATTTAACGATTCTGTTTCTCATTCCATAACTAATTAGAGATTACCAAATATAATCGAGAACCATCTGGATTTATTTGGGCACGGCCATGCAAACATCTTAATTAGTCCTAATGAGGGCGCCAATGGTATCATACTTCAACTTTTAAGTTGAAGGAACAAATCCTGTATTGACTACACGTGTCAGTCATCATACTTCAATACACTTTCTGAAAATAGCCCTTTATGTACTCCCTTATTCAGGAGAGTTAGAACTATATCAAGTAAGTGCAATCCATACATGCTGACCTGCTTGTATCTCAAGTCAAAGGATCAATAAAGTAACCATTTACGAATCTCACTTAATGACGTTGATCCATAAAGTGATGAATTCGTTAGTGGGGTAGTCCGATATGCATCAACTATGGATATCATGTGAGTTTGGTGGGACCATCCATTATATATTCCAAGAATATAACCAATCGCTCAGATTTGTCTTAGTTTAATTATATTCCCATATAATTAATCGACAATGGACAATTTAGAATATTTATTAAAATATTCAAGGATTAAACATGCAAATATAGGATACAATTAATATTAAATGAAATCAAACATATCAAGTACTTTATTTCATTATGAAAAAATATAAATTGTTTAACATCCCTTATCCAAATACCGAAACAACAGATTTACATGAAATAACTAGCTAATTTAAGTCCTATGCCATCGGCATGCCTTTCAAGCTTGGGCCTAGACAAAGCTTTTGTGAAAGGATCAGCTAAGTTAAAATCTGTGTGAACTTTGAGTAATTTGATTTCACCTAGTTCGATCCGTTCACGAACATAGTGATATCGTCTAGCATAATGTCTGGCACCTTTCTGAACTCCGGGTTCGTTGGCAATGATTAATGCACCAGTATTATCACAGTACATATCAGTAGGTAAGTCACTTGAGGGGATCACGTCAAGCCCGCTAATGAACTTCCTTATCCAGACTGCTTCCATTGCGGCTTCTGAGGCGGCAATGTACTCAGACTCTGTTGCAGACATGGCAACTGTTTCTTGCTTGCTGCTTTTCCAATCCACAGCACCTCCGTTAAGAACGAAGACGAATCCTGACTGAGACTTCGTGTCATCTTTATCAGTTTGAAATCCAGCATCACAGTATCCGGTCACTTTGAGCTCCAAGTCTGGATTTCCTCCATACACCAAAAACATATCTTTAGTAGCCCGTAGGTACTTCAGAATGCTCTTAACAGCAGTCCAGTGACTTTCACCTGGATTCTTTTGATATCGGCTAACGATGTTTTGCGCGAACGCCACATCGGGTCTAGTGCATCTAACCGCATACATAATAGATCCCACAGCCGAAGCATAAGGGACTCTTCGCATACGCTCCACCTCATTAGGTGTAGTAGCACCCTGTTTGACAGACAAACTAAGTCCTTCTTGCATAGGTGTAAACCCACGCTTAGAATTCTCCATCTTGAATCGCTTCAAGACCTTATCAATATAAGCACTTTGACTTAGTCCAATTAATCGCTTTGATCTATCTCGGTAGATCTTGATTCCAAGAATAAATGTCGCTTCTCCTAAATCTTTCATGGCAAAACACTTTCCAAGATGGGATTTAACATCTTGCAACATTGGAATGTGTTTTCCTATGATCAATATGTCATCAACATACAAGACAAGGAAAGTAACATTACTCCCACTAGCTTTGCGATATACACATGGCTCATCGGGGTTTTGAACGAAACCAAACTTTTTGATTTCTTCATCAAACCTCTTGTTCCAACTTCTTGATGCTTGCTTTAGTCCATAAATGGACCTTTGAAGCTTGCATACTTTGTTGGGATGTTTGGATCAATAAAACCTTCAGGTTGATCCATATAGACTTCTTCATCCAAGTAACCATTTAAGAAAGCAGTCTTAACATCCATTTGCCATATCTCAAAGTCATAGTACGCAGCTATGGCTAAGAGAATCCTAATGGCTCTAATGTCCGCAACTGGAGAAAAGGTCTCATCATAGTCAACACCGAAACGTTGAGTATAACCTTTCGCCACGAGACGAGCTTTATAGGTGTGTACATGTCCATCCATGTCCGTCTTCTTCTTGAAGATCCACTTACACCCAACAGTTTGAGCATTTTGTGGAAGATCAACCAAGCTCCAGACTTGATTGTCTTTCATGGATTTCATTTCCACCTTCGTAGCTTCAAGCCATTTTCAGATTCCGGATCTGATAATGCAGCTTTGAAATTCGGAGGCTCATCGAGATCTCCTAAAACGTTTTCTTCTACCATCAGACATAATCTGTCAGTAGGACGTCTTGTCCTTTCGGACCTACGAAGTAGAATCGCTTCATCATCATCGACTTGAGGTTCATCACTTTGAACATTTTCCCCCCCAAGTTGATGATTGCTAGGAGCTTCAGAAGGTGACACATCTTCCTCTTGAATCTCATCAAGTTCTACAATCCTCCCACTGTTCTCTGGAACTAATTTCTTTTCAAAGAATTCAGCATATCGAGCAACGCGAACAGTGTTTTTGACGGGATCATAGAAGTCGTAACCCATCGTTTCCTTAGGGTATCCGACAAAGATGCACTTAGTAGTTCTGGGTTCAAGTTTGTCAGGCGTATCGCGCTTCACAAATGCCTCACATCCCCAGACTCTTAAGTAAGACAGATTAGGAACATTTCCATGCCATAATTCATATGGTGTCTTGTCAACCTTCTTGGTTGGAACCATATTGAGAATGCGTACAGCAGTCTCAAGAGCATAATCCCAAAACGAAAATGGGAGAGTCGTAAGGCTCATCATAGATCTCACCATGTCTAGCAAGGTTCGATTTCTCCTTTCAGACACTCCATTATGTTGAGGAGTGTATGGAGGAGTAAGCTGTTGGACAATTCCACACACGCTTTCAGATAATCCTTAAACTCTTGGCTTAAGTATTCACCACCTCGATCCGAACGAAGAATCTTGATGGTCTTTCCGAGTTGATTTTCTACTTCATTTTTAAACTCTTTGAATGTTTCAAACACTTCATGTTTATGTTTAAGCAAGTAAACATAACCATAACGACTGAAATCATCCGTAAAAGTTATGAAGTAGCTAGCTCCTTTTCTTGACACATGTCTAAATGGGCCGCAAACATCGGTATGAATGAGTCCAAGAAGATCTTTAGCCCTCTCCGGTTTATGCGAAAAAGGTTTTCTCGTCATTTTGCCGGAGACACATGACTCGCATTTATCAAATGATTCATCATTTAATTGTAAGATCCCTTCACGTTGAAGTCTTTCAATGCGATTTTTGCCAATGTGTCCAAGACGACAGTGCCACAGATAAGTAGAGTCCAAGTTAGTCTTGGCTCTTTTGCTAACATTATACATTGAATTATTTGAATCACAACCACGCATATCAATTTCATAAATACCATCACAAGCAATAGCATCAAAATAATGAACATTATTTTTAGAAACTGAAATGCCATAATCATTAAAAACATTAATGAAACCGTTGTCTTTCAACAAAGAAACTGAAACTACACCTCTAGTGATAGAAGGTGCATAATGACAATTGTCTAAAACAATAATTAAACCGGAAGGAAGAACTAAATGATATTCTCCAATAGCTTCAACAGGTGCTGGTAGACCATTGCCCACGAACAGCTGCAAAGCTCCGGGCTTCAGCTTCCTCCTTTTCCTAAGAGCCTGTAATTCATTACAGATATGAGTTCCACAGCCAGTGTCATAAACCCATGATTTACGCTTAGTAAAGGAAAATAATTCAATAGTGAAGATACCTGAAGCACTAGCACTGCTAGCTTGCTTCTTCTTCACATTCAACTCGGCAAGATACTTGGGACATTCCTCTTCCAGTGCCCGACTTCATTACAATGATGACAGGTCTGGTCTTTAGCCGGATGCTCTTTCTTAGCTGGAGGGGTTTTCTTTGGTTTGGGGAAATAAGCAGCTTGCTTACCCTTGCCTTTACCATCAAACTTGCCTTTAGCTTGGTGCGATTTCTTAGCTTTCTGGATCCGACCCCCTTAATCATAAGGACATTTGGGTCATTGGCCTTCTTTGGAATCGTCTTCTCATATTCAATGAGCATAGCATGAAGTTCATTGACGCTTTTTTTCATAGAGTGCATGGTATAGTTTTGCACAAAACCCTCATATTCCTTCGTAAGGGATTTGAGAATCATGCCAACTTTTACCTCTTTATGATAAGCGTACTCCATCGAATCCAATTTGTCAAAAATGCTCTTCATTTTGAGCACATGACTGCTAACCGATTTGCCAGATTCAAGTTTCATGTCATGAAGTTCCACGACTAAGTCGAACAGTTCCACTCCAGCTTGTTTTTCATACAAGGATTTAAGTTCTGTGATCATATCATATGGAGTGTAGAGTTCGAATTGTTTTTGAAGTCTCGGGAGACATGCTCGCAAGCATCAAACAACAAACTTCATTGAATCTAGTGTACTGAATCCTATATTCAGCTTTTTCAGCTGCTGTGGATTCAGCACTTGGTTCGGTTGGCCATTGCCTTTCAATGACATCCATGCGTTCCTCAACTCTTAGAACAATTCTCAGTTGACGATACCAGTCATTGAAATTTGATCCATTAAGCTTTTCTCTTTCAAACATTTGCCGAAAAGCATTGGTGTTTGTGGAAGGATTCATTGCCATCTACAAAACAGATTAAGTTCAAAAATCAGTATTTTCGATAATAAATCTGTAACACCCGTGAATTTTGACCCGTTGACTTTTTGTGTTTGTTTTTTTTTTTACAAAAAAAAAAAAAAAAAAAAAAACAAAAACAAACCCCCCCCCCCCCCCCCCCCCCCCCCCCACCCCCCCCCCCCCACCCCCCCCCCCCCCCCCCCCCCCCCCCCCCCCCCCCCACCCCCCCCCCCCCCCCCCCCCCCCCCCCCACCCCCCCCCCCCCCCCCCCCCCCCCCCCCCCCCCCCCCCCCCCCCCCCCCCCCCCCAATTGTTTATCAAATAAACAATTAATTTCATTAAGGCTAGGATCCAATTGACATACAATCATTTCATCAGTTGATCTGCTAGAAATGATTGCACTCAAAAGGTAAGTGACGAGCAGTAATTGCATTTCATGTGCAATTCCTAGTAAGAATGGGACCTACAAATCACTTGATTCATCAAGTGATTTGTAGTCATGTTTTGTCCCATCTTTTGCCACGGGTCAAGGTCTCACCGCTTAACTCGCTTTAAGTCGTCCAACCAAGAACGCGCAAATTTGTCCACCACTGTGTACCAGTGAGTGGGATTTGCCATGCAACTGCCATTTCACCACTGTGTACCAGTGAGTAAAACAACAGCCACAAGTGTCCTTTACGAGTTGGGGCAATGACTTAAGTTTATTGGGTCAATCAATTTGATGTGTGATCAAAAAGTTATGTTTGAAGATTCATGCATATCTTCTAAACATAATATGTTTATAAAACTCATTTTTATTGCCTTTAAATACAAAAGAGCTCGGTAGCTCCATTCGAACGCACAAAGAAGCGCAAGGGCAAAGGTATGCGATAAACGCGATTTAAAAACCCGCCCTTTTAGGAGGCTAGCGCACTCCGACTTATACCTCTCTTAGAGTTTGTTCAAATGGGTGAGCCGGTGTATCTTTTGATTTTAGGGCACCAATTTTATAAACAAATCTTATTTCGATATATTTAGTCAAGTTTATTTTTCCAAAAACAATTTTGCATACAATTTTCATAAAAAAGGCAAAATTAAACTTACTAAATTCACAACTTAACAATTAAGGTAATCAACCTAATTTTGGTCACTATGGTATAAGATTGGCTCCTCTTTCATATGGAAAGAGACCACATACATCAAGTTGCCTTGATTGCGTAAGCCAAAACATCTATAACAAATTTATCTACCATAAAACAGGATGCTGATCTGGAAAATCCAGCAGCTTCACGACCAAATCTGGCCCTGATGAAGGCCGAACTGGGCTTAGCACAAAACATAAAAGTTGTAGCCCTATGAGTCAAGCATCTACTGTAAAGATTTCAGCTTCCAACTCCTTACGGTTAATTAGTTATGATTTTTTTAGTGAACTGGTGTCAAACAGGAACTTTCACAAAACATAATCACATTGTCACACAATTAATTATTCAATTATCTAGCATAATTAACCCTAATGATCAAGATTTCATATCAATATATCTAAGTAATAATCATGAATAATTTGCATGAAAAATTCATGATTTTTACTTCTATTTAACAATTAAATAATTAAAAGTACACCATATATACATGCAATTTATCACATAAACATGTAATTAATCAAAACTTGGATTAGGAACCCTAAAAAAAAACAATTTTTTTTTTTTATTTTATTTTCTGGAAAATTTCGAACCATATATATATATTAATAATATAGATATTATTTGTTTCTTATTTAAATAATGTAATTAAATTACAAAAACAATTTAAATATATATATATATCCGAAAATTTGAAGATCAAGACCCTAACCCCCCTTCAAGTTTTGATTTAATTGGTAATTAAAAAACATACATAGTAGGCTCGTGATACCACTGTTGGTTATATAACAATTTATCAAATCAAATCACAAAGCACGCAACGGAAGATAAAACCTATGTAGTTAATTAATCAACCAAGATAGAAAACGTGTACCTAATTTGATGAGAATAAATCAAGAAACTTTATAAAAGTTTAAAATAAACTTCTCTACGATTGCACACACGACACTCGAATGCACGTATGCTAGTACTTGATCACGAACCGCAACGTTTGCTTTATCTCTTGATTTTGTCAAACAACTAAAACCGAAATCCTCTTTGTACTTGGGAACTTCGGCCGTGAATAAGAAGAGAAGGAGGAAGGAGGAGAAGTATGGGGGAAGCTTTGCTTTGACATCTATTTCATGATTTTTCTTTGTCCATATTGGCTTTAGACTAATAAATTGACCTTATTTATAGTGTAATTTTAGACTAGTATTCTCTACTTTGAATAAGTTCTATTTAAGACTTGAAGCATCTGCCATAATTATATTGGAGTTTGTAGATCAGCTTATGTGAATCTGGGAAATAAAGAAAATATATACCGAGTATATGACAAAAGAAACGGTCAGATATGTGAATCTGGCAAATGTAACTATACAGACATTGTACTCTTTTTAGTACATATTTTGTTTTTTTTTTGAACATTAGTACATATTTTGTTAACTTAGGAAAGATATGCACAAAATGTTGTGTTAGTGGGTCAACCCAACCCAATGCAACCCAGCTGATCTTCACATTTTGGAAAGTTTACGCCTTTGGACCTGCTAACAAACCTTACCCAACCTACACGTTATCTAACTATGGCTAACGAATTCACTAGGGATACATAATGGTGATTTGAGTATTTACAGAGATTGTAATAAAAAAGCAACCAGACGGTTTTATGGCTATGATGCAAGTTTATTTTCTTTTCATAGTGAAGATAATACAAATGCACATGTAGACATATATAATCTACTGCATCTTTATCTCTCACATCACTTTTGAATCATTAGCCTGGAATCATACATAACACAATCATTCTAGAATCATAATTGACATTATGGTGTATGTATAGATGGGATCAAACTTGAAAAAATCCATCTTTGATGAACAAACCGCCAAAGCACTCAAGCAATGGCGGATGGCCGTAAAGAAAAAACACGGAGGCAAGGGTGGCAAGTCCCCAGGTCGATCATATGCTAGCAGTCTTACTGCTAGCCCTGTTCATTCAATGGCATCCACCATAAATCCAGCAGCTGCAGGAGTTGCGCTGCACAGATTCAAGACAACAGGCCACTCCACACGGTCTGTCTACCATGATGACGCTGATGCGTCAGATCTTGAAGCCGAACCACTCTCTCCCGAGTCATCTACTAGACACTTGATTGACGTGAGGGATGGTTATCACACTGATAATGAAATCGAGTTGGATCACACGACGCAAGAAACTGAAATAAGAAATGAAGATGAATTTTCATTTGCTAAGCCTGCACCACCATTGCAGTAAGAGCAATAACAAGATCTATTTCGTTTAGAACTTTAAATCCCGAAAATTACCTGGTTGAGCGATGTCTAATATGTAGTCACAGTTATCAGAGATATGGTTATGGTAACTTCGTTTAGTATATACAGTGATCATTATTTCTTGTACATGTATTTAAAGATTGTATACATTTATTTTGGCTAAGCATTTTAGGTGTGAATCTATATCAAGTAATTGGTAAGAGGGGATAAGAGGGTGTGACTTATGAAATCCCCTTGACATTGTTTGCTCTTATAAACTTTGGAAGCCCACTCTGCCAGATTATCCTTACACATTCAAATAATCAATAGTCAATCAAAAGTATATAATATGTAAACAATTTATCTTTTTAAAGCCAAGTTTAAGAACACCACATCTCAAATAGTCAAAATTCAGCACCTATAGAGAAGAAACAATCGTGGCAATATAGACAAAGTCTGATATTTTGACTTAATATAACCACCATAAAAAGATTGAGGTGATCCCCTTTGATTAATTTTCTAGCATTTTGGCTTTGTTCTACTTCTTCATTCTTCTAGTGTTAGAGTATTTACTACTGCATTTGCCACATTCATCTTAAGAAGAGGAACACGAAATTCCTACCATGCTAAGCTATTTGTGGAGTCCATTTCTTTGGACTTTGTTCATACTTGTTTTATTTATATGGAAGTTCTATCCTATAAAAAAGTCCACCACCGTCACCACCTCGGCTACCGGTCATTGGGAACCTCCACCAACTCGGCACCCTCCCTCACCAATTCCTCCACTCGTTAGCCACACGTTATGGCCCGCTCATGCTCATCCACTTAGGCAATGTCTCCACAGTGATTGCCTCATCTCCCGAAGCGGCCCGTGAGATTCTAAAAACTCATGACATCATATTTGCATGCCGGACCGAAATCAAATTGTATAAGAAACTTCTCTACGATTGTAAAACTGTCTCCGCCGTCCCCTTATGGGGACCATTGGAGACAGTTGAAAAGCATCATGGTGCTCCAACTCCTAAGCACCAAAATGGTGCGGATTTTTCACTCAATTCGAGAAGAAGAAACAACAATTTTGTTGAAAACTATTATTGATTCAAAAGGCAAAGTGTTAAATCTTAGCGACTTGTTTGTGACATACACCAATAATGTGACATGTCGGGTCGTGTTAGGGAGGAAATACGGTGAAGGCCCAAATGGAAAGAAGTTCAAGCAACTTTTGAAAGATTTTCTCGTGGTTTTGGGGTCCTTGACGATAGGCAACTTCATACCATGGCTTGCATGGGTGGATCGTGTTAACGGGTTTGATTCTAAAGTGGAAAGAATAGTTAGAGATATTGACGAATTCGTAGAGGGGGTAATCGAAGAGCAAAAGAAAGAATAAACATCTTGTACCAAAGTGTGAAAGACAATGAAAAGCTAAAGAAATCGATGATTGAATGCCTTGAAACTCTTGAGCAACCCTTAGATCTTGGAGAAGGTAAAAGTTGCTGAATATTGCCTCAAGAAACCCTAAAATCGGCTGAAAGAAAAAATGTCTCCAATGGGAGGGTTTTTGTCTTGTATTTATAGTGTTACTAAAAAGCCCTTCTGAACCGACCTACAGGTGCGGCGCACCTTCCTTGTTTCCAAATTTCTTCCATGCCCGATATGCGGCGCACCAGAGGATTGGTGCGTCGCACCTCGCCTCTTTCTCAATTGTCCAATTTTTCTGATCAACTTATGCGACGCACCAAGGTATTGGTGCGACGCACTCCTTCATTTTTCACCAAAACTTGTAGTTTTCAACTCGTTTCTTCTCGCGACGCACCAAGGTATTGGTGCGACGCACCAAGGTATTGGTGCGACGCACCAAGGTATTGGTGCGACGCACCAAGGTATTGGTGCGACGCACCAAGGTATTGGTGCGACGCACCAAGGTATTGGTGCGACGCACCAAGGTATTGGTGCGACGCACCAAGGTATTGGTGCGACGCACCAAGGTATTGGTGCGACGCACCAAGGTATTGGTGCGACGCACCAAGGTATTGGTGCGACGCACCAAGGTATTGGTGCGACGCACCAAGGTATTGGTGCGACGCACCAAGGTATTGGTGCGACGCACCAAGGTATTGGTGCGACGCACCAAGGTATTGGTGCGACGCACCAAGGTATTGGTGCGACGCACCAAGGTATTGGTGCGACGCACCAAGGTATTGGTGCGACGCACCAAGGTATTGGTGCGACGCACCAAGGTATTGGTGCGACGCACCAAGGTATTGGTGCGACGCACCAAGGTATTGGTGCGACGCACCAAGGTATTGGTGCGACGCACCAAGGTATTGGTGCGACGCACCAAGGTATTGGTGCGACGCACCAAGGTATTGGTGCGACGCACCAAGGTATTGGTGCGACGCACCAAGGTATTGGTGCGACGCACCAAGGTATTGGTGCGACGCACCAAGGTATTGGTGCGACGCACCAAGGTATTGGTGCGACGCACCAAGGTATTGGTGCGACGCACCAAGGTATTGGTGCGACGCACCAAGGTATTGGTGCGACGCACCAAGGTATTGGTGCGACGCACCAAGGTATTGGTGCGACGCACCAAGGTATTGGTGCGACGCACCAAGGTATTGGTGCGACGCACCAAGGTATTGGTGCGACGCACCAAGGTATTGGTGCGACGCACCAAGGTATTGGTGCGACGCACCAAGGTATTGGTGCGACGCACCAAGGTATTGGTGCGACGCACCAAGGTATTGGTGCGACGCACCAAGGTATTGGTGCGACGCACCAAGGTATTGGTGCGACGCACCAAGGTATTGGTGCGACGCACCAAGGTATTGGTGCGACGCACCAAGGTATTGGTGCGACGCACCAAGGTATTGGTGCGACGCACCAAGGTATTGGTGCGACGCACCAAGGTATTGGTGCGACGCACCAAGGTATTGGTGCGACGCACCAAGGTATTGGTGCGACGCACCAAGGTATTGGTGCGACGCACCAAGGTATTGGTGCGACGCACCAAGGTATTGGTGCGACGCACCAAGGTATTGGTGCGACGCACCAAGGTATTGGTGCGACGCACCAAGGTATTGGTGCGACGCACCAAGGTATTGGTGCGACGCACCAAGGTATTGGTGCGACGCTAAATTTATTACCTAGCTACTGTCTACTACACACTTGCGGGCAGTGTACCCGTTCGTATGCAATATAGTTACTTGGTAAGTACGAGGTCGAACACAAGGACTTTTATAAGCAATTGTTAAATACAATGATACAAAAATAAGGGGGTTTTATGGCCGAATTGCCACGTTGCAAAAGTTAGTTAAGATTGTTAGTAATCCCGTAGGATTAATCGCAAGAGAATTTTGTTGTTTAAAACAAGAATTTAAAAGATCATCTACCTCGACTCCATGACACAACTTATTTAGGTTGCATTTAAGTTAAAACCAATTCAAATATGTTGACTTTATAACTAGGCTAGATAGAGAACTAACTAGTAGGCCTCCTAGCTTATTACCCTATCCGTCCCATTAACCAATTGTTCGATCCCTAAGATTCCGCTACCACGTTCACTATCAAGACCTACTAAATTGACGAATTTGTATTGTTATTGTAAACAATCTTGTCTACCGATTCTACCAAACCGTTAACACTTCGAATTCTATTATCTATTGTTGTTTATTATCTCGCTACCACAAGTTAACACCTATCAATCGTACCCAATCGACTAGAACAATGTGCTCCTAAACTTAGCTACCACTAAATCATTCACACATTATCAACAAATCAGTAGATAAGATCATAAGAACACGAAATATTAAGATCACGACAAAACGTTTAACAATCAACTTGAATTCAAAAGATTATGCAACCATAATTCATTGTGTCACTTCATCTCAGTAGATGATGAAGTATTTAGCTAGACATAATCATAAATAAGTCACAAATAGCAAAAGAAAGAATAAACATCTTGTACCAAAGTGTGAAAGACAATGAAAAGCTAAAGAAATCGATGATTGAATGCCTTGAAACTCTTGAGCAACCCTTAGATCTTGGAGAAGGTAAAAGTTGCTGAATATTGCCTCAAGAAACCCTAAAATCGCCTGAAAGTCGAAGTCTCTCCAATGGGAGGGTTTTTGTCTTGTATTTATAGTGTTACTAAAAAGCCCTTCTGAACCGACCTACAGGTGCGGCGCACCTTCCTTGTTTCCAAATTTCTTCCATGCCCGATATGCGGCGCACCAGAGGATTGGTGCGTCGCACCTCGCCTCTTTCTCAATTGTCCAATTTTTCTGATCAACTTATGCGACGCACCAAGGTATTGGTGCGACGCACTCCTTCATTTTTCACCAAAACTTGTAGTTTTCAACTCGTTTCTTCTCGTACACGTACACGAACCATCCAAATGCATCTTTTAGCCATCCAAAAGCCATTTCTCACCATTTTACCTGTTCTAAGCCTGCAATCACTAACAATACCATCAAAGCATCGAATATACATGTAATTTGCATACAATTAAGCTTAAAACGACTTAGAAACAATATGGGATTATACATATAAATGGACATATCAAATTCCCCCATACTTAAGCTTTGCTTGTCCTCAAGCAAATTCAGATTTCAAAACAAACTTTCCCTTGGTTCTCAATTGTCCAATTTTTCTGATCAACTTATGCGACGCACCAAGGTATTGGTGCGACGCACTCCTTCATTTTTCACCAAAACTTGTAGTTTTCAACTCGTTTCTTCTCGTACACGTACACGAACCATCCAAATGCATCTTTTAGCCATCCAAAAGCCATTTCTCACCATTTTACCTGTTCTAAGCCTGCAATCACTAACAATACCATCAAAGCATCGAATATACATGTAATTTGCATACAATTAAGCTTAAAACGACTTAGAAACAATATGGGATTATACATATAAATGGACATATCAAATTCCCCCATACTTAAGCTTTGCTTGTCCTCAAGCAAATTCAGATTTCAAAACAAACTTTCCCTTGGTTCTCAATTGCAGAAACATGACAATAATCAAAAAGAAGCTAAACCACGAAAGTAGGAAAACAAGGAAGAGTGGTTAAGCAGTTTTAATCTTAAATGAAAATTGAAATGTTTGACAATATTCGAATGATCTACAAGCCTCGAAAACACGACTAAGCACTTTAATCAAATGAAAGAAGAACATCTCAACTAACTTTCTCCAACTAACAAACTATTGGGTTGAAATATTATATCAATCACTCGAAGCCTAGTCGTGATGCATATATTTTAACCATAGGCTTGTACTAGAATCGTTCCTTCATCGTCACGGCACAAGCACCATAAACGTCTATCAAAAGAGGTAATTAAACGGTTGTAATGTACATTTCTGAAGGCTTACAAGGGTCATTAACAATTGTGTATGGAAATTTGGGGTATAATCGGTGTTAAAAAGAGATAACACAAACAATTAACAAAGTTTTACAAATAGTCTAGTCCAACACAACACATATCACTAGTTGCCATCTATCCAAAGCCCAAAAGACGTTCTCCCGACACTACTCCCCCAATAGACCGATAAAAACCGACACCATTGTGGTGTACTACCTTCAAACGACTTCTAACCACCATGTCTTACCAATGTTGGCTTAAACGAACATTGCCAACTTCAAACGAAAATATGAACAATTCAAGAATCCTTTTGTTGGTTTTAAACTAACTACCAACTTAACTTGATTTGACAAAAATGAGGGAAATACCAACTGACAGTCCAAGTTCGTTTTTTTTTTTTTTTTTTTTTTTTTTTTTTTTTTTTTTTTTTTTTTTTTTTTTTTTTTTTTTTTTTTTTTTTTTTTTTTTTTTTTTTTTTTTTTTTTTTTTTTTTTTTTTTTTTTTTTTTTTTTTTTTTTTTTTTTTTTTTTTTTTTTTTTTTTTTTTTTTTTTTTTTTTTTTTTTTTTTTTTTTTTTTTTTTTTTTTTTTTTTTTTTTTTTTTTTTTTTTTTTTTTTTTTTTTTTTTTTTTTTTTTTTTTTTTTTTTTTTTTTTTTTTTTTTTTTTTTTTTTTTTTTTTTTTTTTTTTTTTTTTTTTTTTTTTTTTTTTTTTTTTTTTTTTTTTTTTTTTTTTTTTTTTTTTTTTTTTTTTTTTTTTTTTTTTTTTTTTTTTTTTTTTTTTTTTTTTTTTTTTTTTTTTTTTTTTTTTTTTTTTTTTTTTTTTTTTTTTTTTTTTTTTTTTTTTTTTTTTTTTTTTTTTTTTTTTTTTTTTTTTTTTTTTTTTTTTTTTTTTTTTTTTTTTTTTTTTTTTTTTTTTTTTTTTTTTTTTTTTTTTTTTTTTTTTTTTTTTTTTTTTTTTTTTTTTTTTTTTTTTTTTTTTTTTTTTTTTTTTTTTTTTTTTTTTTTTTTTTTTTTTTTTTTTTTTTTTTTTTTTTTTTTTTTTTTTTTTTTTTTTTTTTTTTTTTTTTTTTTTTTTTTTTTTTTTTTTTTTTTTTTTTTTTTTTTTTTTTTTTTTTTTTTTTTTTTTTTTTTTTTTTTTTTTTTTTTTTTTTTTTTTTTTTTTTTTTTTTTTTTTTTTTTTTTTTTTTTTTTTTTTTTTTTTTTTTTTTTTTTTTTTTTTTTTTTTTTTTTTTTTTTTTTTTTTTTTTTTTTTTTTTTTTTTTTTTTTTTTTTTTTTTTTTTTTTTTTTTTTTTTTTTTTTTTTTTTTTTTTTTTTTTTTTTTTTTTTTTTTTTTTTTTTTTTTTTTTTTTTTTTTTTTTTTTTTTTTTTTTTTTTTTTTTTTTTTTTTTTTTTTTTTTTTTTTTTTTTTTTTTTTTTTTTTTTTTTTTTTTTTTTTTTTTTTTTTTTTTTTTTTTTTTTTTTTTTTTTTTTTTTTTTTTTTTTTTTTTTTTTTTTTTTTTTTTTTTTTTTTTTTTTTTTTTTTTTTTTTTTTTTTTTTTTTTTTTTTTTTTTTTTTTTTTTTTTTTTTTTTTTTTTTTTTTTTTTTTTTTTTTTTTTTTTTTTTTTTTTTTTTTTTTTTTTTTTTTTTTTTTTTTTTTTTTTTTTTTTTTTTTTTTTTTTTAAAAGCAGATGATGAAGAAGAACCTCCCGCAAACTTAGGTGCACTAGAACCATCCTCCCTACGCCTTTTCCCAACAGGCCTCTGATCGTCAGGCAAATCACCAACAAAAACATCCTTACCATCCACCTCATAAATCAAACCAAACCCCGCTAAATCATCCAAACCAAAACGAGCACAAGGAATCCTAACCACAGCCCTAGTATTCCTTGTTGTATCATATCCCAACATAGCATAAACATGAGCAATGAAATTCCCACAAACTATCACCCAGTCAAATAGGCAAACTCAGGCACTGTGCAATGCCTTTGAGTACCCCCAGCACGAAAGTGAATTACTTTCCTTGTAAAAAAGTCATCAAACTTCAAATTTGTATCAACCCGAAGGGTACTCAAAAACTCAAGACACCACTCTCTAACCGGTGTCATATCACAATTGAAAACCTTTTCCCACATCTTGTAAGTCTTAATCTCACCATTAGCATTCCTATTCTTACAAGTTAACATTTTCTGAATTGGTTCTTTCAAATTCACTTTTTCGAAATCGGTCCACGATATAACCTTTGGTTCCATAACATGTTTATACCTCAAATCCTGAAGTCGGTTCAAGTAATGCACTCGTTCATTCCCCGTCACACCAGGAAATTGCAACCATTCATGCGGCTCCACCGGGTGGCTTTTCACACCCAAAACAACTGAACCGTCTCGGTATTTGTAGTTGTCATTCGGGTCCGGTTCGGTAAAATTGTATCCACGTGGAATTCCCGGAACAAACTCATTGCCACTTGACTCTTCAACGGCCTTTCCTTTCTGTTTCTATAATACAAAACATCAAAAGAAGACAAACGTGAGACACACGAAACAAAACAAACAAGATCTACCATTCTGCAGCCTTGGTGCGGCGCACCACTAAAAAGGTGCGGCGCACCTTATCGATTTGCAGAAAACTTTTGCCCCCCGATATGCGACGCACCTTCCAAATGGTGCGGCGCACCTCTTACATGGTGCCGCACCTCTTACATGGTGCGGAGCACCCCATGTGCGGCGCACCTCTTACATGGTGCGACGCACCTCTTACATGGTGCGGAGCACCTCTTACATGGTGCCGCACCTCTTACATGGTGCGGCGCACCTCTTACATGGTGCCGCACCTCTTACATGGTGCGGAGCACCCCATGTGCGGCGCACCTCTTACATGGTGCGACGCACCTCTTACATGGTGCGGAGCACCTCTTACATGGTGCCGCACCTCTTACATGGTGCGGCGCACCTCTTACATGGTGCCGCACCTCTTACATGGTGCGGCGCACCTCTTACATGGTGCCGCACCTCTTACATGGTGCGGCGCACCTCTTACATGGTGCCGCACCTCTTACATGGTGCGGCGCACCTCTTACATGGTGCCGCACCTCTTACATGGTGCGGCGCACCTCTTACATGGTGCCGCACCTCTTACATGGTGCGGCGCACCTCTTACATGGTGCCGCACCTCTTACATGGTGCGGCGCACCTCTTACATGGTGCCGCACCTCTTACATGGTGCGGCGCACCTCTTACATGGTGCCGCACCTCTTACATGGTGCGGCGCACCTCTTACATGGTGCCGCACCTCTTACATGGTGCGGCGCACCTCTTACATGGTGCCGCACCTCTTACATGGTGCGGCGCACCTCTTCATGAGTCACCTCTTCATGTGAACACCCCATGTGCGGCGCACCTCTTACATGGTGCGGCGCACCTATAACTTTTTCACACTTTGTACTTACCTTGGCTCGTTTTAACTTACCGTAACGCATCTCAAACACTTCTGGGCCTGCACATCTCAATTAAAAGCTATAAAAAAAAAAAAAAAAAAAAAAAAAAAAAAAACTAAAAAACAAAAAAAAAATAAGAATAAGACAAAAAAAAAAAAAAAAAAAAAAAAAAAAAAAAAAAAAAAAAAAAAAAAAAAAAAAAAAAAAAAAAAAAAAAAAAAAAAAAAAAAAATTTCAATAATTTTAGATTTCTTGATTCACCAATGATCAATCTTCCCTCGAAAATTTAAACAATATATAAAACTTAAAACATCATCAGAGGTCAACCCAAGTCAACTCTCAAAATCCACAAACCCTAACCACAATTTGGTCCAAAAATCATAAAATTAATCCAGATCAAGACCAATTTAAACATCAATTAACCTTCCCAAACCTTTTACAATCGAAACCCCTAAATTAAATTCAAAACCCTAATCCGAATTTCTTAATTTTAGCAAAAATTACTTGTACAAATTAAGTATCCTCAATTACAAACAAAACCCATTCATAAGATTTAAGTAATTTTGCTTTAATCACATCAATTTTGAAAACCCACTTAAATTCGAATTACATACATGAACATTGATAGATAATGGGAAAGAAACATACCTTTGAGAAGAATCCTCTAGGCATCTTGGAAGATTAACAAAGAAAATATAGAAATTAAAGATTTAATTTAGGTTGGGAGGTTTTTGATTTGAGAGAAAATAAAAACTCAATGAAGTGTTTGTGTGTGTGGGTCGTTCAAAACAAAGGGGGAAAAAGATTCAGAGTATAAGGATCGGCCCTACACAAAATCTCAACCCAATCCTCAAAAGTCAACAGAAGTCAACTCGGTCAAAATACAGGTGGTGCGGCGCACCCCCATACTTGGTGCGGCGCACAGATCACTCAGAGAAATCACCAAATTTTGTAACACCCCATGTGCGGCGCACCTCTTAACTTTTTCACACTTTGTACTTACCTTGGCTCGTTTTAACTTACCGTAACGCATCTCAAACACTTCTGGGCCTGCACATCTCAATTAAAAGCTATAAAAACTGAAAAATAACAAAACCTAACTAAGAAAACAAAAATCTTTTTGGTTTTTTCGATTTTTTTTGTTTTTTTTTTTTTTTTTTTTTTTTTTTTTTTTTTTTTTTTTTTTTTTTTTTTATTTTTTTTTTTTTTTTTTTTTTTTTTTTTTTTTTTTTTTTTTTTTTTTTTTTTTTTTTTTTTTTTTTTTTTTTTTTTTTTTTTTTTTTTTTTTTTTTTTTTTTTTTTTTTTTTTTTTTTTTTTTTTTTTTTTTTTTTTTTTTTTTTTTTTTTTTTTTTTTTTTTTTTTTTTTTTTTTTTTTTTTTTTTTTTTTTTTTTTTTTTTTTTTTTTTTTTTTTTTTTTTTTTTTTTTTTTTTTTTTTTTTTTTTTTTTTTTTTTTTTTTTTTTTTTTTTTTTTTTTTTTTTTTTTTTTTTTTTTTTTTTTTTTTTTTTTTTTTTTTTTTTTTTTTTTTTTTTTTTTTTTTTTTTTTTTTTTTTTTTTTTTT
The DNA here is from genome assembly GCA_034093135.1 of Erigeron breviscapus. Taxonomy (NCBI): domain Eukaryota; kingdom Viridiplantae; phylum Streptophyta; class Magnoliopsida; order Asterales; family Asteraceae; genus Erigeron; species Erigeron breviscapus. The sequence goes on from CM067173.1 coordinate 20,953,511, forward strand.
TTTTTTTTTTTTTTTTTTTTTTTTTTTTTTTTTTTTTTTTTTTTTTTTTTTTTTTTTTTTTTTTTTTTTTTTTTTTTTTTTTTTTTTTTTTTTTTTTTTTTTTTTTTTTTTTTTTTTTTTTTTTTTTTTTTTTTTTTTTTTTTTTTTTTTTTTTTTTTTTTTTTTTTTTTTTTTTTTTTTTTTTTTTTTTTTTTTTTTTTTTTTTTTTTTTTTTTTTTTTTTTTTTTTTTTTTTTTTTTTTTTTTTTTTTTTTTTTTTTTTTTTTTTTTTTTTTTTTTTTTTTTTTTTTTTTTTTTTTTTTTTTTTTTTTTTTTTTTTTTTTTTTTTTTTTTTTTTTTTTTTTTTTTTTTTTTTTTTTTTTTTTTTTTTTTTTTTTTTTTTTTTTTTTTTTTTTTTTTTTTTTTTTTTTTTTTTTTTTTTTTTTTTTTTTTTTTTTTTTTTTTTTTTTTTTTTTTTTTTTTTTTTTTTTTTTTTTTTTTTTTTTTTTTTTTTTTTTTTTTTTTTTTTTTTTTTTTTTTTTTTTTTTTTTTTTTTTTTTTTTTTTTTTTTTTTTTTTTTTTTTTTTTTTTTTTTTTTTTTTTTTTTTTGTTTTTTTTTTTTTTTTTTTTTTTTTTTTTTTTTTTTTTTTTTTTTTTTTTTTTTTTTTTTTTTTGCGCTTAATTTATTAATGAGTCTTTAGCTAGACTCCATGCCATACTTATTGATTCATTTCGAAAAATGGAAGCTCGTCAAAGACGACTCCCACATTTTCCTCTTCTTCATGATAAGTCTTCAACCTATGACCATTAACAATAAAAGTGGTCCCATCCGATTTAAACAATTCAACATAACCAGACGGATAAACATGTTTGATCACATAAGGCCCGGTCCACCTAGATGTCAACTTGGGTTGCTTAAACCTATACTTGGAAAGGAACAACAAAACTTTGTCTCCGGCTTTAAAATCCTTCTTTCTAAGCCTACGGTCATGCCACACTTTGGTTCGTTCCTTGTAAAGTCTAGAATTATCATAAGCATGCAACCTAAGTTCATCTAGTTCATTTAATTGCATTGATCTCAACTCACCGGCCTCCACTAGGTCCAAATTGCAATTCTTGAGCGCCCAAAAGGCTTTATGCTCAATTTCAATAGGAAGATGACAAGTCTTGCCATAAAGCAACCGGAATGGGGTAGTCCCAATCGGTGTCTTGTAGGCGGTCCTAAATGCCCATAGAGCATCATCAAGCTTGGTAGACCAAGACTTTGGGTTATCTCCTACGGTTTTCTCAAGAATTCTCTTTAATGCCCTATTAGTATTTTCAACTTGGCCACTCGTTTGCGGGTGATAAGAGGTTGAAAAACGGTGAGTGACACCATACCTCTTTAGCACCTTAGCGAGTTGGTGATTCGCGAAATGACTTCCGCGGTCACTTATTAAGGCCTTGGGCACTCCAAACCTACAGAAAAGCTGTTTCAAAAAGTGAATGACAACACGTGCATCATTCGTTGGCAAGGCTTTAGCCTCGGCCCACTTAGAAACATAATCGACAGCAACAAGGATATACAAATTCCTATTCGATGGAAGAAAAGGTCCCATAAAGTCTATGCCCCAAACATCAAAAACTTCACATACCTGAATAAAGTTTTGAGGCATTTCATCACGTTTGGAAATGTTACCTTGTCTTTGACACACATCACAAACCTCAACCAAAGTATGCGCCTCCTTGAAGATCGTTGGCCAATAAAATCCAGCATCGTACACTTTCTTACCGGTGACAGACGGTCCATAATGACCACCGGTTGGCCCGTGGTGACAAGCATCTAGAATTTGTCGAGTTTCATCTTCCGACACACACCTCCTTATCATGCCATCTGCACATACTCTAAACAAAAATGGTTTATCCCAAAAATAATGTTTAATTTCAGAAAAGAACTTCTTCTTCTCTTGCTTTGACAACTCCTCGGGAAGCAAACCTGCACTAAGATAGTTAGCAATATCGGCATACCAAGGTCCTTCCTCAATCTGCATCAAAAACTCATCAGGAAAATCATCATTAATCTCATGCTCTTGCAACTCCTCACGGTGAGGGTTTTCGAGCCTACTTAAATGGTCGGCTGCCACATTTTCAGCCCCCTTTTTGTCCTTTATCTCGATGTCAAATTCTTGCAAAAGCAAGACCCAACGGATGAGACGGGGCTTGGCATCTTGTTTGGAAAACAAGTACCTTAGGGCAGAATGATCCGTATAAACAATGGTCTTGTTAAGGACCAAGTAGGGACGAAACTTATCAAAAGCATACACAACAGCCAACAACTCTTTCTCAGTCACCGTGTAATTTTGTTGGGCTGGGTTCAAGGTCTTGCTAGCATAGAAGATAGGGCGGAAATGTTTATCCTCCCTTTGGCCTAAAACGGCCCCTAAGGCAAAATCGCAATTTTGGAGAAATCTTTTATAAACCTTCGGTAAAAACCGGCATGACCCAAAAAACTCCTAATCGACTTAACATTGGTGGGTGGAGGTAATTTAGTTATCACATCAATTTTAGCTTTATCAACCTCTAAACCCGCCTTAGAAACTTTGTGTCCCAAAACAATACCTTCTTTAACCATAAAGTGACACTTTTCCCAATTTAAGACCAAGTGTGCCCGTTCACACCTTTCCAACATCCTATCAAGACTCTCTAAACAACTCTCAAAAGAACTACCAAATACCGAAAAATCATCCATGAAAACTTCCATGGAAGTTTCAATCATGTCTTGAAAAATTGCAATCATACAACGTTGAAAAGTACCGGGTGCGTTACAAAGACCAAATGGCATCCTCCTATAAGCATAAGTGCCATAGGGACAAGTAAACGTGGTCTTCTCTTGGTCTTTAGGGTCAATAGGTATTTGGAAGTACCCAGAAAACCCATCTAAAAAGCAAAAATACTCGTTTCCGGCGAGCCGTTCGAGCATTTGATCGATAAAGGGCAATGGGAAATGGTCCTTGCGGGTGGCATCATTTAATTTCCGATAATCAATACATACCCTCCACCCCGTGACAGTTCTAGTGGGAATCAATTCATTCTTATCATTTAAAACAACGGTCATCCCACCCTTTTTCGGTACACAATGTACCGGACTTACCCAAGAACTATCCGAAATGGGGAATATGATTCCCGCATCTAACAACTTAATAATTTCCTTTTTAACAACATCCTTCATATTTGGATTTAACCTTCGTTGTCTTTGCACAATAGGTTTAAAATTATCAACAAAATTGATTGTGTGCTTACAAAATTCTGGACTTATACCCGGAATATCGGAAATTTTCCATGCAAAGGCCTTTTTATGAGCCTTTAAGACGGTAATAAGCCTAGATTTTTCATCCTCCATCAAAGAAGATGAAATGACAACGGGAAGAAAAGATGTACCTTCTAAGTAAGCATACTCCAAATGATCCGGAAGCGGTTTGAGCTCCAAGTCGGTGGGAGGACTCTCAACCGATGTAAGCACTCGTGTGCTTTGATCAACCTTGATCTCTTCAAATGTTTCATCATCCGGTGGAGTTTCATCTACACTCAAGGCCATGATCTCTTGCAACATCTCTTCATCAAGCTCTTGGTATTCTTCACTAAGTGATAGCAATGATTCTCCTTCCTCCATACCCAAGATATCCATGAGCTCCTTCTCTAAAGCATCCTCTTCTTCTTCTTCTTCTTCCATAACATCAATCCTGAAACAAGATTCATCACACGAATAAGGATGTTTAAGAGCTTTATCAACATTAAAGACTACTCGGTCATCACCGACACCTAAGGAAATCTCCTTAGCCTTAACCCGGATGATGGCATCCGCGGTCATAAGGAAGGGTCGGCCAAGAATTAGAGGCACATTTACATCCGCCTCCATTTCGAGTATAACAAAATCGACCGGAAAAATCATATGACCCACTTTAATCTGTAAATTTTCCGCTATCCCCATGGGATATTGGAATGATCGGTCCGCTAGCCGAATGCTCATACGAGTAGGGGTCAATTCACCTAAAGACAACTTTTTATAAACCGAATAAGGCATCAAATTAATGCTAGCCCCTAGATCGGCCAATGCCTTATACAACAAAGCACCAAAGGAACAAGAGATAAGAAAACTCCCTGGATCTTCCAACTTAGGGGGAATCTCGTTCTTGATGATGGCGGAACACTCGGCACTCATGACTGCCGTCTTCGCCTTTTCCAACTTCATTTTATCCGAAATGAGTTCTTTGAGAAACTTCGCATAGTTAGGCATACCTGCAAGAAGATCAACTAAAGGAAGAGTAATATTAACATTTTGAATCAATTCAACAAACTTCTTAAAATTCTCCTTGCTCTTCGCTTTCTTCAATCGTTGAGGAAATGGAATATGCGGTTGATACGGCTTAACCTGTGGCTTCTCAACGGTTGGTTTCTCAACTATCTTGGATGGAACGGCCGGTGTTTTCACGGCTGGGTTCGGCTCCATCTCAATCTCATCATCAACGGAATCATCAGCTTCTACCTGCACAAGAGGAGTAACATCATTAGGTAATGGATTAGCCGAATTATAAGTATTACCTGCTCTTGTTGTGATCGCGTTCACTTGCTCATTACGAGCATTCGGAGGATTGTAATTTCCTTTATCGTTTGACGGAAGCCTTGGATTCTGTTGAAGCTTAGGATTTTGTTGAGTATTGCTCGGTAATGTCCCGAGCTGCCTATTTGAATTTCCTAGCCTCTCGAGCTTAGCTTCTATATCCTGAAATGTAGCTTGAGTGCTCTTAGTACTTTGATCCAGCTTATGACTCAAACCATCCAAACGAGTAGTCACTGAATCCAATGCCGAATACATCTTCTTAGTTTCTGCAGCTACGTGCTCGTTTGTTTGTCTCTGGGCACCGATGAAATCCTTAACAATATCTCTCAATTCAGCAGTCGTGCTCTGCTGACTGTTAAACCTGTTGAACCTGTTGCCACCATATCCAGAATTATTAGCATTAAAAGAAGACGAGGGATAAGTAGTACCTGAATTCCGGTTTTGATAACCGGTGTTCTGACCGAAATTTCCCTGCGGTTGATTCTGAATATAATTAACATCCTGAGCTGGCTTGTCCGGGCAATCCTCACTGTAATGCAACTCTCCACAATAATCACACCCATCCGCCATAACCTTAACATCTCTCTCAAGACTCTTGAACCTGTTATCTTGGTTGTCAAACCTCTCATTCATTTGCTTTGAGAGTGCTTTGACTTCAGCAACTAGTCTTGATTCTTCACCATCTTCAATCCGAGCAACTGTTCTTCCTCCAGATTTCCTATCCCGAATTTCTTCACGAACAGAGAACTCCTTAGCCATATCATCGAGGATCTTGTAACCTTCACTTGGAGTTACATTGTTCAAACTACCCCCGAATGCACCTGCAAGTTCCCTTCTAGTTTTCCTAAGCAACCCATCATAGAAAATCTCAACTACTGCTTCAGTATTCATATTATGCCCTGGACAATTTCTAAGCATTTCCTTGTACCGTTTCCAAGCATCAACTACATCTTCTCCCGCATCTTGAGTGAATGCCCTTATCTTATTCTCCAATTGTCTTTGAGTTCTTATAGAATAAAACTCATCAATGAAACCTTCTCGAAGTTCAGCCCATGTGGTGTACAAATCATCCGGTTGTTCCTTGAGCCAAGCTTTTGCCTCTCCATAAAGAGTAAGTGGAAAGAGCTCAAGTTTCACTATGTCATTCTGTCCTTCGCCATAATTGTAGAACCTACAAATCTTTTCGAACCTTTCCAAATGGCCATAAGGATCACTGTTTGTCACACCATCGAACTTCTCTTCCTCCACACTCTTCAAATGATTTCCTTTAAGATTAAAGTTTATTCCGGTGGTTGGAGCACGAATTGGAGTGCCACGGTTGGCCGGTACTTCCCTTCTTCTTTGTCCGTAAGGACGGTTGTTGGGATCAACTGGTTGTCCTCCTCGATCACCCATTCCTCTTGGTTGTTGATTGATATTAACCTTTGGAATGAGAGAACTGTTCGGTTGAGGAGTTTGAATTTTCTCTTCTCCGTCTGAATCTAAATCTTCTCCTGATTCAAAAATCCAAGATGGATCTTTGAAGTTCTTAACCGCTTGATCTTCTGATGTTGACGTTTTAAAGGAAAGATCAAAGTCCTGTTGGACTTGGTCTGAATTTCCAGACTCAATCTTGTTGGATGTAGAGGTCTCCGTGTTGTTGCGTTGAATTAAGCGACGTCTGACTTTCCCCGGATTTGACAAAGGACTAACCAAAGGTTTGCCAGAAGCTCTTGTGTTCATCAACTACAAAGACCCTGCACAAGCACCACAAGACAAAACGTCAAACGTACCTGGAACAAAACGAAACAAAACACAATTAAAAACCTAAAACAAAAATAAAATCTATCTAATAAAAACAAAGAACTTCCCCACAAATGAATGCAAGGAAGGATCGAATCACAAAACAAACAACTACTTAATTCAAGTCCCCGGCAGCGGCGCCAAAAACTTGATGTGTAATTTCGAGTCTTAAATTTATAACACGAACTACCTAGCTACTGTCTACTACACACTTGCGGGCAGTGTACCCGTTCGTATGCAATATAGTTACTTGGTAAGTACGAGGTCGAACACAAGGACTTTTATAAGCAGATGTTAAATACAATGATACAAAAAATAGGGGGGGTTTTATGGCCGAATTGCCACGTTGCAAAAGTTAGTTAAAATTGTTAGTAATCCCGATGGATTAATCGCAAAAGAGAATGTTGTTGTGATTGTAAAACAATAGTTTAAAAGATCATCTACTTCGACTCCATGACACAACTTATTTAGGTTGCATTTAAGTT
>CM067173.1:20965352-21045051 GCA_034093135.1 Erigeron breviscapus
GATTTCCTGTCATAGTTTCAGGTCCATCACCATGGAAATAACCATTATTGGCGCCCATTGGTCCACCAGCCGAAAATCCTTCAACCGCACCCATATGACCCATCGGCCCCATACCACCTCCACCACCACCACGCATACTCATCATGTTTTGCATCCCTTGTACACCACCATTCATGTCACCGCACCCACCACCGCAGTTAATATGACTCTGACAACCACCACCACCATGAATTTGATTACCTCCATTCATGTTACCGCGTCCCCCACCTCCTTTCATAAACTGCGGATTTCTCATCATATTATCGATCTGCGAACCACCACCACCCGGCTTCTTAAACGAATTATCATCTTCATCAAACTCATCATCATCCTCATCATCATCACTCTCGGGTACATCAAACTTCACCGAATTCTGCCCATCTTTCCCTCCCCCATCACCTCCACCACCAGATTTACCGCCATCAATCTGCATATTCTTCGATAAATCATTCATTTGTACTTGTTTTTGAGAAACCCCCCAAATCTCTGCATGTTTCCTACTTTTTGATAGTTTCTTTAATAATATTTGTTTATCAACATTCCCAGACACCAACACTTTCCCTTGTTCTGATTCTATTTTCACACCATGCACACCTATATATGTTTATATAGAGATAAATTTAATCAACTACAAATTACAAAAAACTATATATATAAATAAACACAGAAGTACAACTAAACACACGCACAATACCTTTAATATTTGTAAGGACTTTTCTCACTTTTTGTTTACAACCATCACAATGAATGTTTACTTTCAAGACACAAGTCTGCAATCACCAAACAAAATAACAAGATTATTTCAAGATAAATCAAAAAAAAGAAAGTTATATAGATAACAAAAATCTAGGAAAGAAAAAATCTTTTTCATTGTTACTATCGCCTAGCCCAACAGAACTATAGAGTCGACTATATTCAGCAGTACACTATCATAAAACCAATTTTCTACACCAAAAATCACAAGTTAGTTTTATAAAAATATTGATATCATTCCTCTTTTCCGCCAATTTATCACATGTATCTTTTCTTCTACACCGATTAATCACGTACTCGTAACTCGTAAAAGACTAATCACGTACTCGTAAAAGCAGCATGGATCAGTGGTAAATGCCCTAGCCTCTGAAGACAGAGGTCATGAGTTCGATCCTCATCCCATGCAAAGGTTGGAAGGCCTTTCCGACCATTTAGGTAGAAAATAGAAGCAGCCTCTCTACTTAGATAGAGGTAAGGTCTGCCTACATCTTAACCTCCCCCATACACCGTAGAGGTATTGAGGCTCAAAACCCGCGGAAAGCGGCACTGGGTAGTTTCTTTCTTTCGCAAAAAATTGAACCAAATACATGATGTAATAAATTAGGACTAATCATTTTTAAAGGTATCATATTGGTCCAGTTTCACTTTTTTAGTTATAAATAAAAAATTCCCCTTATTGTAGATTATGTAGATTAAGGGTGGGTAAAATCGGTCTAACATGGATTCTAAAACAACTATACGGTATTAGATATCTTACGTGGCGGTGGTTTTGTGTGTGTTTAGTTATGTCGGCTTCCAAGTGCACTCCACGTCATATCTTTGACCACCGACTTTTCATGTCTATCAAATTAATCGGCCATTTGTAACCGTTCATCTCTTCACCTATACTTTTTTCTATCATATCAGCATTACTTTCTCACATCTTTCACCTTATCTTTTTCTCCTTAACCATTCACCTTCATATTTAATACCCCACTATATTCCACTATACCCCATAATAAACCAATCAAAATAAAACAAAACATAACAAAGAATAAAAGACGAAGAAAATGGATCTCACTATCTTCTCTTTCATCTAGGTGAAATATATCTCTTATCCTCTTTCACCTTTCTATTCATCTATAACCTTTAACCATTCACCTTCATATTTAATACCCCACTATATTCCACTATACCCCATAATAAACCAATCAAAATAAAACAAAACATAACAAAGAATAAAAGACGAAGAAAATGGATCTCACTATCTTCTCTTTCATCTAGGTGAAATATATCTCTTATCCTCTTTCACCTTTCTATTCATCTATAACCTTTAACCATTCACCTTCATATTTAATACCCCACTATATTCCACTATACCCCATAATAAACCAATCAAAATAAAACAAAACATAACAAAGAATAAAAGACGAAGAAAATGGATCTCACTATCTTCTCTTTCATCTAGGTGAAATATATCTCTTATCCTCTTTCACCTTTCTATTCATCTATAACCTTTAACCATTCACTTACATGTCACATCAATTCACTCACCTCTTAAAGATGGTCTTATATATAAAAACAGACATCACGATCCCTTTAAACATGTACAACTAACACTATCAATTACAAAAACAAACTATATATCACATGAATGGAAATGGAATTCAAATCTGAAACCTAGTTATTCATCATGTATATAAATTTAATTTAATTAATGGAGCAGTAAGACAATTAACTCAGTTATAAATTAGTTACAAACATTATAGTACTAACTAGTTTTACAAACTTATGTGGACTAATAAAGAAAGAAGAGAGAGAAGAAAGAAAAAAAAACAAATAATTTTATTGATGTTTATCTATGACACATCTATTTGTTAACTATGTTAGTAGCCATCATCACCACTTAGGTGGAGTGGTAGAGGCTCTTGACTCTTGAGTATAGACAAGGTTCAATCCTTGACAACGGTGTAATTTAGTATTATATGGTGTAATTTAGTAGCGTATTATATTTGCCGTTAAAAAAAAAACTATGTTATTAAAATTTTGTGTCAATATAGCATTGCTGAATAAACAGAACCATTATTAAACATGTTTTTTACTAAAAAAGTAAAAGATAAGAATGTACCTGAATCTTCAATAATTCTTCTTCACTCATGATTATTATTATTATGTTTATTATTATTATTATTATTATTATTATTATTATTATTATTATTATGACGATAGTGTTTAGAGCTGTCCATATTATTATTATTATTATTATTATTATTATTATTATTATTATTATTATTATTATTATTTTATTATTATTATTATTATTATTATTATTATTATTATTATTATTATTATTATTATTATTATTATTATTATTATTATTATTATTATTATTATTATTATTATTATTATTATTATTATTATTATTATTATTATTATTATTATTATTATTATTATTATTATTATTATTATTATTATTATTATTATTATTATTATTATTATTATTATTATTATTATTATTATTATTATTATTATTATTATTATTATTATTATTATTATTATTATTATTATTATTATTATTATTATTATTATTATTATTATTATTATTAATATTATTATTAATATTATTATTATTATTATTATTATTATTATTATTATTATTATTATTATTATTATTGTTATTATTATTATTATTATTATTAATATTATTATTATTATTATTATTATTATTATTATTATTATTATTATTATTATTATTATCCCCCTATTATTATTATTATTATTATTATTATTATTATTATTATTATTATTATTATTATTATTATTATTATTATTATTATTATTAATATCTTGAAAATTTAAAAAAAGGTAAAAGATATGAAACAATACTAAAAGTAACATATAAGAACAATAAAAATTATAGGGTGTATAAAAGCATAGAATAAAAAAGTACTATACTAACGCAAATAATGACACTCTGACGGCAGTGATATAATATAATGTCTTACTTTTAATGTTACATGAACGTATAACATTAGATGATGAAAAATATTATATATTATAAAACGTTATATATATAACCAAATGTCAAAAAAAAGTGAACGTAAATGTGTGAAAGTAGTTGGATAAAAACATAAGAACTCAAAAGTTTAGTGTCAAAACTAAAAATGAAATCTTTGATAAGGGCTAAAAGTTAAAAGATAAAAACAATAAAGGGTAAAAAGGAAATGAGTCAAAAGTAAAAAAGTGTTAAAGTTATATTATGATTGGGGTAAAAGTGAAAAGTTAAAAACTTAAGGGCAAAATATCAAAATTGGCAAAAGTAGAAAGTGTTGTACCTAATGCAAAAGCACTTGTACAAATCATATTAGTTTTTAGTATATATAAAAATTTTAGGGGGTTAAAACGAAAATTGGTTAAAATTTAAGGGGTTAAAACGAAATTTAATTAAAGTTAGTATGTGCTTCAATAGCTTGTACCTTTCATGCTTAAAAGGCTTGTACATAGCATCTTGTACAAATCATATTAGTTTTTAGTATATATAAAAATTTTAGGGGGTTAAAACGAAAATTGGTTAAAATTTAAGGGGTTAAAACGAAATTTGTTTTTAGGGTTAAAACAAATTGTAAAAATTTTAGGGGTTAAAACGAAAATTGGTTAAAATTTAAGGGGTTAAAACAAAATTTAGTTAAAGTTAGTATGTGATTCAATAGCTTGTACCTTTCTATGCTTAAAAGGCTTGTACATAGCATCTTGTACAAATCATATTAGTTTTTAGTATATATAAAAATTTTAGGGGGTTAAAACGAAAATTGGTTAAAATTTAAGGGGTTAAAACGAAAATTGGTTAAAATTTAAGGGGTTAAAACGAAATTTAGTTAAAGTTAGTATGTGATTCAATAGCTTGTACCTTTCATGCTTAAAAGGCTTGTACATAGCATCTTGTACAAATCATATTAGTTTTTAGTATATATAAAAATTTTAGGGGGTTAAAACGAAAATTGGTTAAAATTTAAGGGGTTAAAACGAAATTAAGTTAAAGTTAGTATGTGATTCAATAGCTTGTACCTTTCATGCTTAAAAGGCTTGTACATAGCATCTTGTACAAATCATATTAGTTTTTAGTATATATAAAAATTTTAGGGGGTTAAAACAAAAATTGGTTAAAATTTAAGGGGTTAAAACAAAATTGGTTAAAATTTAAGGGGTTAAAACGAAATTAAGTTAAAGTTAGTATGTGCTTCAATAGCTTGTACCTTTCATACTTAAAAGGCTTGTACATAGCATATTGGTTTTTAGTATATATATATATATATAATATATGAAAACGAAAACTTTAATGTGGAGTAAAAGTGCTTCAATATAGCTTGTACCTTTCATGCTTAAAAGGCTTGTACATAGCATCTTGTACAAATCATATTAGTTTTTAGTATATATAAAAATTTTAGGTGGTTAAAACGAAAATTGGTTAAAATTTAAGGGGTTAAAACAAAATTTAGTTAAAGTTAGTATGTGCTTCAATAGCTTGTACCTTTCATGCTTAAAAGGCTTGTACATAGCATATTAGTTTTTAGTATATATGAAAATTTTAGGGGGTTAAAACGAAAATTGGTTAAAATTTAAGAGGTTAAAACAAAATTTAGTTAAAGTTAGTATGTGATTCAATAGCTTGTACCTTTCATGCTTAAAAGGCTTGTACATAGCATCTTGTACAAATCATATTAGTTTTTAGTATATATAAAAATTTTAGGTGGTTAAAACGAAAATTGGTTAAAATTTAAGGGGTTAAAACAAAATTTGGTTAAAATTTAAGGGGTTAAAACGAAATTTAGTTAAAGTTAGTATGTGATTCAATAGCTTGTACCTTTCATGCTTAAAAGGCTTGTACATAGCATCTTGTACAAATCATATTAGTTTTTAGTATATATAAAAATTTTAGGTGGTTAAAACGAAAATTGGTTAAAATTTAAGGGGTTAAAACGAAATTTAGTTAAAGTTAGTATGTGATTCAATAGCTTGTACCTTTCATGCTTAAAAGGCTTGTACATAGCATCTTGTACAAATCATATTAGTTTTTAGTATATATAAAAATTTTAGGGGGTTAAAACGAAAATTGGTTAAAATTTAAGGGGTTAAAACGAAATTAAGTTAAAGTTAGTATGTGCTTCAATAGCTTGTACCTTTCATACTTAAAAGGCTTGTACATAGCATATTGGTTTTTAGTATATATATATATATATAATATATGAAAACGAAAACTTTAATGTGGAGTAAAAGTTAAAAAATAGAAATTTTAGGGGTTAAAACGAAATTTGGTTAAAATTTAGGGGGTTAAAACGAAAATTGGTTAAAATTTAAGGGGTTAAAACAAAATTTAGTTAAAGTTAGTATGTGCTTCAATAGCTTGTACCTTTCATGCTTAAAAGGCTTGTACATAGCATCTTGTACAAATCATATTGGTTTTTAGTATATATATATATAATATATGAAAACGAAAACTTTAATGTGGAGTAAAAGTTAAAAAATAGAAATTTTAGGGGTTAAAACAAAATTTGGTTAAAATTTAGGGGGTTAAAAGAAAATTGGTTAAAATTTAAGGGGTTAAAACAAAATTTAGTTAAAGTTAGTATGTGCTTTAATAGCTTGTACCTTTCATGCTTAAAAGGCTTGTACATAGCATATTGGTTTTTAGTATATATATAACTAGCATGATCACCACATAATGCGGCGGTGGTCATGTCGGCGACAGTGTGATGGTGGGAACGACTGTTGGTGATGGAGGCGGTCGAGTCGTAAATAATTAATGGAAAAGTAATTAATGTAAAGGGTTAATGAGGATATTTTAAAAAATAAATGACTTGATAGCGTAATTTAATCGAGTATACATTGCACAATTAATCCGTAGAAGATTATCAAAACGACCCATATCAACCCAAAAGCAGCATGGTTGGATTAGTGGTAAACATTCTGGCCTCAGGAGACAGAGGTCATGGGTTCGATCCTCATCCCATGCAAAGATTGGAGGGCCTTTTCTGGCGGCACTAAACAGTTTCTTTCTTTCTTTCTTTACCCATATCAACCCAAATTAGGTAGACTGGTAAAAGTTGCCGTACATAAGGAGATACACCCAAAATTTTCATGCCAGTGATCTTGTTGTGGCTATAAACTAAGGTCTAATACTTAAAGAAAGCAAGACTGTAACTATGAACACTGATTCTTATTATACATATACACACTCTAATTACCAAAAAGATAGATGAAAAAACAGTTGGAATCAAGACATCTCCTATGCTAGATTATATTCATATCGTGGCAAAATTTATGAGGCAATTGTAGTATAATCACCTCATGAAAATCATCCACAAACAGAGAAGAAGCAGAATGGTAAAAGAAGCCCATGACATCTATAATCTCTAGAGAAATCTTCAAGAAAAACCGGATCTCTAATTACCCCTTATATCCTGAAGATAGCGAGCAACTTGCTGAACCCCAATAAACAGTGCATCGGCAGCAAGAACGACCCCCAGCTAGTAATTAAAATTGTTTAGATCGTCAATGTCAGCATCGATCCTTTTTATCAACTAGTCAATTTCTGGTAGAAGTTTATCTTTACCAGTCGAAAATGTGCAATAAACTGAGTAAAAGAAAACAGGTCAAATGGGTCGAAAGTCATTGGAAGAATATTTTTTATGTGTAAAACGAACCTCCTAAATCATTTTATACAAAAATTCTAATTATCTTTAAAAAATTGAAACATGTGTTTTTATGCACTAGTTATTCTACTACACAAACTAGGACAAAAGGTTTATTGGGTAAACACGCCAGACCCACATAAAAGTTTACCCATTTTGACCTGTGATCCAACCCGCCTAACCAGTTCATTTTGCCACCTCTGGACTATATATAAATACAGCTGATGTAAAAGCTTCAGAACTCATTACCAATCGAGCAGTAAAAACTAGTCGGTAACCCCAACCCTCCTTTGCAGCTTGAGCTCTTTGCTGGTCAGTCCAACTGCAAAATCAGAAAATAAAGAAAGAAAGCAGTCAATTAAAAGTCTAATATCTGATCAAAAGTTTCATTTTGTAATATATTTTCTAGCAAGGAAAGAAAAACATGTACTCAAAAATTATTTGGAAAAACTAAAGGGTATTTAATACTTACCCGAGGAACTCAGAAAGCCCACCAATTCCAGCAAACTTAAACGGCTGAGGACCTTCTCTTTCGAGATCCTGCACCAAACAAGATTTGATTATTCTTGTCAGTTCATGTTCTTCTCTTCAGAGTTTAGACTAGAAATTAGAGGTGGCAAGATGTACAGTAGGTTGACGAGTCAAGACATGTATTTTGATACTGATCAGACTAGGCCAAATACACATTTTAGCGATTCATTAATTTAAACAGTTATTGTGTCTTATACGACTACCAAATTCTATTATTTTCATTATTTTACAAGCATCACTCGTTGCTTTTTGTCCTCTTACTTACTCTATTGTGAAAGTTATATTGTATGCATTAAATTAAATTAAAAAACACATCATTTGGTGACTTTAATATAGTTTGACCCATTTGATCCCAATTTTCCAAACATATATTTTTATATTTGAAGTTTGCTTTGTTGAACCTTTATAGATAACACGACTCGACCCATTCATTAGGAAAAGGTTCACAAAGTTTCACTTTTCGTACAGGGCCTATATAGCTTCTACATAATCTTGACATGTTGCAATCTACAGAAAACGGATGTTACATTTGACTTTTGAGGTCAAACTTTTACTCGAATTTCAAATTTGTCACACTCAATATTTTACAACTCACTTGTTTAGAAAAACAAATAACTTTACAACTCCTAAAACCAAGAATCATAAAGCTGATAGTTGTTAGAAATACTAATATTGCTTATCAATAAAGGGAACTCAAACTTAATTTAATTATGAATCTGAAATTTTTTACTCTTGACCATTAAGGTCAAAGAAGAATTATTCAAAAAAGTGTGTACCTCTTCTTCGGCAGCCTCTAGACCTCCTTGAACCCAAAAAAGGTTTCTATAACCAGCATTATATAGTTGTTCACAGGCAGCTAACGATCTGAATATACAATATTGTTTGTTAAAGTACATCGGAAAAAGGGAAAATGAAAACCCCATTAAGTTTAATATATGAGCATTTACCTCAATCCCTTTTGGCATGCAACAATAAGGTCCGTATCTTTTGGAAATTTCTCTGTGACTTTCGCTACGAATTGGCTATTAAAAAGCAGAACTGTAAGTGAAGAATCATATTTCTCACATCAACTAAATTCATGGTTGGAATGATTCTTGACATACTTATCATAAGATAGCGTAGGCACACCACTCCACCAACCTCCTGAAATCATAAAAGATATTTAGATAATACTATAATAAGCATCTCGAATGCTAAGTAAATAACTGAACTTTCTTCACTACAACTCCTCCCACCTTTTGTGGTAAACTCACAGCATAAATGATGCAACATCCTGATCCTAAAAGGTTGAAACCTAAGACTTATAAGGCAGTCAAATTTCTTATTCCTCCATTCGTGTGCGATAGATTGTTACAAATGGTAAGAGGCTTACTTTTGGAAAGTTTTCATAAAAATGTTACAGTTCTTATTGCTCACAAATTGATTTGGTTATACATGATTACATTGTTTTGTCAGAATTGGAGCTTGCATTAAATAATCTAAAAAAGAACAAAAAGTCATTAACACTCTTTGGAAGAGGCCAAGAGGGCGTGTTATAGAGTTCCTGATTCCTAAGACATGGCTGTTATCATAATACTATTCGGCTTTTTATTTTGTAATAACCATCTGATATATATCAGTAATGTGGCCTTGACTATTTATCTTGTTTGCAGACAAATCTATATATGACTATATGAGTATGGTAATATTTATTTTGGCCATGTATTATTTGTTGAAATTTGATTTACTTAAAAGGAAGTTATATTGTAATAATTCTAATAATATGATTATGTTAATCATTTATTTCAAAAACACAATAAGGAACAGTATGATACCCATCATGTAACTTGTGACCTTCCTTGAAAGACTTCCAGCATCAAATTGAGAATCGACATCAAAGATTGGTATCCAAGTCGATCCTTTGACCCATGCCTTCAAAACAAAAGTCAGCAACTTGTCAAGAACATTTTAACCTGTGTGAGGTTTCAAGAAATAATAGCTTAAATATACTTGTTACGTATGCATTTACTCGTGAAACAATAATAACGTTGTTCTGGGAATATTTCCCCCCTTATAATATATGTCTACAAGTAGATAAAGAGAAGTACATATATTAAAGTTAATCACCTTTTCATGCTCTGTAGATGGACGAACATCAAGTAAGGTTTTGCCAGAAAGTTGAATTGCATATCCAGCTTCCTTTGGGGTAAGAAGTTTCACTTTCTCCTCCCTCACCTACAATAAACAACTTGAAACCTTTGTCATAATATTTACACATGTTTTCATAAATTGTAAAACTGATAACGACATTTAACAGAAACATACTGTTACAAGTGTATTGATAGTGATACATGCAACATATTTTTTTACACACCCGTAACTCCGTAAGTCATAGTATTATCACAAATACTTCGTTTTACACAACTAACTTGTAAAAGTGAAAAAGGGTAATGGGGGGAACCCTAACCCGGTACCACAATTGGATACCCATCGACTCACCCCGTATGAGCCATATGATGCCCTTTGATAATTGAACTTGTAACGCATAAGCGCACCAAAATGTATTATACTAGTTATGTTTTAAAATTTTGTGTGCCAATTTTTTCTAACCGGCAATATATCAAATTTCCAAGTTTTACTATCGTATGTATTCGGCCTCTTGTAACTTGACTTGTAAACCACTTAAGTGCCAGCGGTTCTGATAATGTGGCAACTGAAATGGTTGCCATATCAGCAAAAATATGTGTTGCCTAATGAAAGAGGTAACAGGGATACATACAATAGCAATGATCAGTTTGATACAACCTATAGACAGTTTAATAATTGGATGCACACAACTGCAAACCATGATAAATCGAATACTTGCCAACTTGTAAAATGTGTTCCACTCTACCATATTGGCGAATTTTCAAGATGTGGAATACATTATACAAACACTTGCATAAATCTTTACATTCATGAATATATGTTTCTCATCATCTCTTTCTTAATGTCAATAATCGACTTTTTAACTTCTATACATATACATACATTTTTGATTTAGGACAAAGTATATATTGACCAAACAAGTTTCTAAATCCGGTCCACACGATAATAGCCTAGTGGTAGGGGACATGCAACATAAAAACTCAGTTCAAATTCCACCCCATGTCCATTGAACCATAGTAAGGCGGATAGGTAAGGCGGGCGACTAATAATGGGTCGGTTATCCATTTTACAACTTTCTAAATTTGGAATTTAAAAATATAAAAATTTAATTTCAAGTAACACAAAAAGTAGATATACCAAGGCTTCCCATCTCTTCCTAGCAGCAGCCATATCTTTAACTTGCTTCAACTCATAATCTTCATCAACTGCTTGTGCTCTCACACTCAATTTACACTAAAAAAAAACAAACAACAGAAACATAATTCAAGATAAATACCCATTTTATACAAAATGCTAATAACTTTTATAAAAAAACATAAAATTTGGATTACTATTACACATACATTGGATTTGAACTGAAATTGATTAAGTGGTTCACAAGGAAAAGATAAAGTTTTTAAGATATGGGTTTTGGCTAATAAGTTATTAGTGTAATGGGGTTTGGATTTTGGATTCTTTGAAGTTGAGATTAAAGGTGAAAATGAAAGACCAAGAACTTCCATTGTTGTTGCTGTTTGAAAGTAGATAGCAAATTATGTCACAGAACAGGATATGATGTTTTTCTGTATTTTCTTTTTCTAACTTCTTAGATTGTTTATTTTTATGTTACATGCTTGTTATTTGGGTTTTTTTTTCAAATAAATATTTTTTAAAAATAAAACTTGTAATTTATATATCAAAGCCCACTCTCTAAATTTTCGTACAATAAAATATAAATGTTAGTGCATCAAATAATTTAAACCGACAGCCCTAAACATTATTATTAACAGAATCTGAAAAAAAGACATCTTTAGAAAAAAAATTAACTATCATGTAGAATATTTCAACTTGGATGTGTATGAAAATTTTAAATTTTAGAAAGATAGCAAAAGGATTTTAAATTTTATAAATAAATAGACTCAATATCTGAGTTTTACGATAATATAAACAAAATACCTTTGATAAAAAACTATTTAAAACATGACTAAATCGGTCAATGTTTAATTTTATTGTTGCGTTTGGTAGTTTGGAATGAAAACAGGAATGAAATAATGTATTTAAATAAAATAAAAAAATGTGTTGGTAAGCAATTTGTAATTGATTAACTTATTACTTATGGAATCTCAAATCCTTTAAAATTACTAGCTAATTAACTCGGGTTCAAACGGGCATATTAATAAAAGTTTTATAAAATGTATCAAGTTGTGACAGTTTAACGATATTAATAACCTCGAAATAATATAACCTATGTTTTAAATAAATATAGTTAACTTATTAACCCGCATAATATGTGAATAAATAAAAACATTTCTTTTAAAAAAAGGCATCATAAATAACAAAAATAAAAATGAAATACATTTTAAGAAGGAAGGAAATGTTTATGACATCATAAATAAATTAGACAAAAAATAGCTAAATATTAAGAAAGAATTTGAAGGTGACAAATAAGCTATTTTTAAATAATACTAATGTCACAGCAATTTTTTTTATTTAGTATATAGAGATAGAGATAAAACTTTATTTTTCATTCCACCTTAAAATGAAATCAAAATTACATAAAAACCTCTATCATGTTATAGGTTACGAGCATGGTACCCGCGCAATGCTGCGGCGGTGGTGGGGAAGGCGGTCTAGTGGTGTCGGTGATGGTACTATTGGTGGTGGTAGCGGTGTCAAGTGGTGTAGGTTGATGTAATTGTGATAGTGGAATTTTTAGAAGATAAGGGCTTAAAGTGTTAATTATTAAAATAAATAGTTTAGAGTGTAAATTAATTCATTAAGGACAAATTTGGTATTTTATAAAACTCTTTCCATAGTGGATGTTTATTAAAGGTAATTTAGTAATTCCGTATGTAACTATTGTGTAACTATTTCTAAAAATGGGGGGTGTGATAATAATTTTTATATAAGAGTATAGATAATATGGTAAGATCAAAGAAATTTTTTTATATAAATTTTATATTCCATTCCTTATAACATCAATAATATATCAAAAAGACAAACAAAATCTACTCACTCATTCTATTCTATTTTTAATGCAATTACCTTATTCATTCTATTCTAACATCATTACATTTAGTTCAACCAAACATAATGTACAAACTTTTATTAAAGAAACTTGTTAGAACTAAAATCTCATAGTCTAATTAAATAAAACAAAGGTTTGTCAAGAAAAATCTACTGTGATAAAAACTACTATTGATGTTACTTGTATTTAGGATTTCTCTTATATATGTCAACGATATGTACTTTTACACCTGCTCAATACAACCCATAGTCCTTGTTGAGTTATGCTAATGCGCTACACACTCCAACAGTCCCAAGGGTTGCTCTGATAACACTTGTAAAGCTTCGCCTCTACCACAACACAATATTATCTTCTTTTTTCGTAGGCTCACGACTTTTTTCTTTTTGTTGCTCCAGAAAAATTCCTAGGAGGGTCATCTATCAGGCATTGCGGCCACCCGAGCAAGCTTAACTGCGAAGTTCTCATCTCATCCACAACCAATACACCCAAAATGCGTTGTATTATGTAAGACCACTGATGTTATACATATTCAGGATCCCCTTGTGCATTAGAGATGTGTGAAAGTTACATACATATTAGCAGGTTATTATATTAAACCAACTATATTTTACAAGACAGAAATATTTTTTTTTATCTTAAATAGAACCTTGACGTCATCTTTTTATCTTTGGTAAGGGTAATACGATTTACATGATCAAATCTTTATTTTCTTCATATTACTTATTATTATAGACAAATGCTCGCGCTATGCGACAGTGTGGCGGCGGTGGCGGCGGTGGCGAGCGGGCGGTGACGATGTGGTTATTAATTTAAAAGTAATTGATGTAAAAATGTAGTGTATTATTTCATAGTTGAAGGATGTATATTGTAAATGATTTCATTAAAGGTATTATAAGTATCTACCAATAAACTAAAACAGGATTGAGATGTTCTTGAAACGACACGTGCCGTAATCCTTGATCGACACGTGTCCTTTTAATTTATTTATTTTATTAATTAGCTTTTTTAATTGTATATATAAATTCAATTTCTTATTAGACTTAGAATTAAACTCTAACTCTTGGCTTATAGATACAAAATACATTATAACCTTATTTGATTGATCGTTCTTATTAATAAAATTGTTTCTTTTTCTTTCTCAATTCTTCAACTCCTATTACTTATATTATTATAATAAGTTATTAACATGAAGACTTCAAAATTTTGAGTTTACGATCCGAAATCACAAGGCTATTTGCCGTCATCCACTATGCTTACAAGTTCCGATTTTGATGTGATTGTAAAATTTAAGGTAAATCCAAAACTTTAACTAAACATATATTATATTTATCATTACTGTTTATTATAACTTATTTTTTTTTTTTTTTTTTTTTTTTTTTTTTTTTTTTTTTTTTTTTTTTTTTTTTTTTTTTTTTTTTTTTTTTTTTTTTTTTTTTTTTTTTTTTTTTTTTTTTTTTTTTTTTTTTTTTTTTTTTTTTTTTTTTTTTTTTTTTTTTTTTTTTTTTTTTTTTTTTTTTTTTTTTTTTTTTTTTTTTTTTTTTTTTTTTTTTTTTTTTTTTTTTGTTATGACCCTTAGAGTTTTATATTGTAACACCCGTCGTTTAAAAACTTGGATTTTTTCAAAACTTTGCCAAACGGCGTTTAAAATAAGCGGAAAGGATCACTTTCAAAATCTGCCCCATCCGTAACGGATGGTACCTTTAAAATTTGGTGTTACTACTAGCATCATCAAAACAATAAAAGTAAATCCAAGCTTTGGCACCAACATAAATGCCACATTATTACAAGTCTTTAATCATAAATGAAATAGCCAAACATAAGGCTAAAGGAAGTCTAAGCGTTTAATGTCTTTGCTAAGCTTCTTTATTCGTCTACCCAAGTCTCACCAAGCTAATCCTTGCCTATCTCAAACTTGATTATCCTGAAGGCACAACATTTTCAAAGAACAAGTGTTAGCTAATAAAATTAGCTAAGTAAGATAACATAACTTGAAAACGTTTGCCAATTTCATATATTAACAAAATCCGCATTTTAAGTTAATATCACACACATACATAACATCATAAGATACACATTAGGTTCAACATGTCCTAAAGTGTGCCTATACTTTCTTTCTTCATCTTTCTTTCTTTATTTCTTTGCCAAGACGTAGGCTAAGTGACTTATGCCACTTACATAGGGATGTGGGGTTGTGTGTAGGCGGTCATAGACCATACATGGAGTCCTCACACCCGACATGATGGGTAAACCATAAGGTGGTCCATCGGCGTCGTTAAGGAATGACAAAGTCAATCCAACTGAATAAACCGTTTATGCCTTTACGCATTGGTGATTAGTTACTCCACCCGGAATACTCAAACGTAACTATGCCACAAGGAGCAACTCAAGTGACCACGTACGCACCAGCCCCGAAGAGCTAGCACGGGTTAAGCTTAACACAAGACTTTACATAATGCTCGAGACTTTAATCGCTTAATTAGTTTAGGCTACTCTTTCACCTAAGCTAATCACATATCATCTTTTACTTTAGGGCCCTTAACGTGCACGTGAACATGGCAATCCTAATCAAGGACTAGTGACTAGGTGATCAAGCCACACATGCAAGCATATATCATATCATTTCATCATTTCATACATACATAATCATTTCATCATTTCATGCATTTATAATCATTTCATCATCTCATGCATATATACTTACCACATACCATTGCAACCTGCATATGAATGTTAATCATCATAAACGGTAAGTAATATATCCCTTTGCAACCTCCCATAGTCACCCATGAACATAAAATGTACATACATATTCAATTGGAAGGTTTAACTTATGAAAACGTGTTTTGTTGTACCAACAGGTGACAAAAGATGTTATCTTACCTCGGTACAGCTTACCAACAAGTTAAAAGTATCTTATAGTGCTTGCTAAGTGCTCCCGACAACCTAGAACGAGTATAAGATCGAAATATAAGCTAAACGAAATGTTTTGTGAAAACTGGACAAGAGGTGCGTCGCACCCCCCACATGGTGCGTCGCATAAATCAATCAGAAAATTCTGAACATAAGTAGGTGCGCCGCACCTACTCCTTGGTGCGTCGCACAAATCCATCAGAAAATTCTGAATAGATGCAGGTGCGCCGCACCTACTCCTTGGTGCGTCGCACAAATCCATCAGAAAATTCTGAATAGATGCAGGTGCGCCGCACCTACTCCTTGGTGCGTCGCACAAATCCATCAGAAAATTCTGAATAGATGCAGGTGCGCCGCACCTACTCCTTGGTGCGTCGCACAAATCCATCAGAAAATTCTGAATAGATGCAGGTGCGCCGCACCTACTCCTTGGTGCGTCGCACAAATCCATCAGAAAATTCTGAATAGATGCAGGTGCGCCGCACCTACTCCTTGGTGCGTCGCACAAATCCATCAGAAAATTCTGAATAGATGCAGGTGCGCCGCACCTACTCCTTGGTGCGTCGCACAAATCCATCAGAAAATTCTGAATAGATGCAGGTGCGCCGCACCTACTCCTTGGTGCGTCGCACAAATCCATCAGAAAATTCTGAATAGATGCAGGTGCGCCGCACCTACTCCTTGGTGCGTCGCACAAATCCATCAGAAAATTCTGAATAGATGCAGGTGCGCCGCACCTACTCCTTGGTGCGTCGCACAAATCCATCAGAAAATTCTGAATAGATGCAGGTGCGCCGCACCTACTCCTTGGTGCGTCGCACAAATCCATCAGAAAATTCTGAATAGATGCAGGTGCGCCGCACCTACTCCTTGGTGCGTCGCACAAATCCATCAGAAAATTCTGAATAGATGCAGGTGCGCCGCACCTACTCCTTGGTGCGTCGCACAAATCCATCAGAAAATTCTGAATAGATGCAGGTGCGCCGCACCTACTCCTTGGTGCGTCGCACAAATCCATCAGAAAATTCTGAATAGATGCAGGTGCGCCGCACCTACTCCTTGGTGCGTCGCACAAATCCATCAGAAAATTCTGAATAGATGCAGGTGCGCCGCACCTACTCCTTGGTGCGTCGCACAAATCCATCAGAAAATTCTGAATAGATGCAGGTGCGCCGCACCTACTCCTTGGTGCGTCGCACAAATCCATCAGAAAATTCTGAATAGATGCAGGTGCGCCGCACCTACTCCTTGGTGCGTCGCACAAATCCATCAGAAAATTCTGAATAGATGCAGGTGCGCCGCACCTACTCCTTGGTGCGTCGCACAAATCCATCAGAAAATTCTGAATAGATGCAGGTGCGCCGCACCTACTCCTTGGTGCGTCGCACAAATCCATCAGAAAATTCTGAATAGATGCAGGTGCGCCGCACCTACTCCTTGGTGCGTCGCACAAATCCATCAGAAAATTCTGAATAGATGCAGGTGCGCCGCACCTACTCCTTGGTGCGTCGCACAAATCCATCAGAAAATTCTGAATAGATGCAGGTGCGCCGCACCTACTCCTTGGTGCGTCGCACAAATCCATCAGAAAATTCTGAATAGATGCAGGTGCGCCGCACCTACTCCTTGGTGCGTCGCACAAATCCATCAGAAAATTCTGAATAGATGCAGGTGCGCCGCACCTACTCCTTGGTGCGTCGCACAAATCCATCAGAAAATTCTGAATAGATGCAGGTGCGCCGCACCTACTCCTTGGTGCGTCGCACAAATCCATCAGAAAATTCTGAATAGATGCAGGTGCGCCGCACCTACTCCTTGGTGCGTCGCACAAATCCATCAGAAAATTCTGAATAGATGCAGGTGCGCCGCACCTACTCCTTGGTGCGTCGCACAAATCCATCAGAAAATTCTGAATAGATGCAGGTGCGCCGCACCTACTCCTTGGTGCGTCGCACAAATCCATCAGAAAATTCTGAATAGATGCAGGTGCGCCGCACCTACTCCTTGGTGCGTCGCACAAATCCATCAGAAAATTCTGAATAGATGCAGGTGCGCCGCACCTACTCCTTGGTGCGTCGCACAAATCCATCAGAAAATTCTGAATAGATGCAGGTGCGCCGCACCTACTCCTTGGTGCGTCGCACAAATCCATCAGAAAATTCTGAATAGATGCAGGTGCGCCGCACCTATCCATTGGTGCGCCGCACCTACCTGGTGCGTCGCATAAATCGATCAGAAAATTCTGAACATAAATAGGTGCGCCGCACCTACTCCTTGGTGCGTCGCACAAATCCATCAGAAAATTCTGAATAGATGCAGGTGCGCCGCACCTACTCCTTGGTGCGTCGCACAAATCCATCAGAAAATTCTGAATAGATGCAGGTGCGCCGCACCTACTCCATTGGTGCGCCATGGTGCGTCGCACAAATCCATCAGAAAATTCTGAATAGATGAAGGTGCGCCGCACCTACTCCTTGGTGCGTCGCACAAATCCATCAGAAAATTCTGAATAGATGCAGGTGCGCCGCACCTACTCCTTGGTGCGTCGCACAAATCCATCAGAAAATTCTGAATAGATGCAGGTGCGCCGCACCTACCCATTGGTGCGCTGCATATCCTGGTGCGTCGCACCACCCTCCTGGTGCGTCGCACCTGGAGTGTCGACCAGAAACCTAATTTTTGTTCTTTGATCAAACGAATTCCATACGAACCCATACCCCAAATCCAACCTGGGGACTTAAAATTAATCCTTTTAATTGCACTTTCATCAACTTAAACCATCCTATTAATCCCTTAATCCTTTACATCATAAATCAATCATTAAAACACCCGAATAACATGAATTCGATAAACGTTTGATCAAATAACCCAACCCAAACCCTATGGACTAG
Organism: Erigeron breviscapus; assembly: GCA_034093135.1. Taxonomy (NCBI): domain Eukaryota; kingdom Viridiplantae; phylum Streptophyta; class Magnoliopsida; order Asterales; family Asteraceae; genus Erigeron; species Erigeron breviscapus. The sequence goes on from CM067173.1 coordinate 20,984,279, forward strand.
ATTATAACTCATCTATGACTCATAAGATCAGAATTCAAAGATAATATTACCTATATTACCTGTAGATGACTTAGAGGATCCAAGATCTAATCAAAACTTGATCAATACGGCACGAATCGATTGAATCTTGAGGGAAACTTGTCTTGGGGATTGAGGGGATCGGTTGAGAGGTTTCACACACACAAGAGCAGGTGTTTTGTGACAATTAGGGCTGCCTAATTGCTCCCTAACCCCTGGCCACCAAACTCAAACTTACACTTAAGACCCCTCAACTCTTCAACTTAACGTTCTTAGCTTAACTTTCTACCGGGAGTCTTAACATACTAACAAGCACTTTATAACTTAACTTTACTTTCATTAATCAACATATTTGTCATTTCATATTAAACGTCTAAGCATTTAATCACATAATCCCATATAGGGCACATAAACATAATAGACTTAACGTTAACTAACGGAAAGTCAAATAGTCAAACATAAAACGTTTGGGATGTTACAATTACCTCCCCCTTAAGAGGATTCCGTCCTCGGAATCGCCTCAGAAGCAAACAAATCTGGATATTTCTCTTTCATCACCGCCTCGGTCTCCCAAGTTAAACTTTCACCGTGGTTATGCTTCCATTTAATCAACACGAGATCAATCAACTTTCGGCGAAGTTTCTTTTGCTTTCTTTCGAGTATCGCTACTGGTTCATCCACTATTCTTTTCTGAGGATTAATGCTCACATCCTCAATTGGAATAACACTCGACTCATTGGCCAAACACTTCCTCAAATACGAAACATGAAATGTGTGGTGAATTCCATCCAATTCTGGGGGTAGTTCCAATTGATAAGCTACATCCTTGATACGTTTCAGAATTTTGAAAGGTCCTATGAAACGTGGGCTTAGCTTTCCCTTCTTTCCAAAACGAATTACTCCTTTCCATGGGGAAACTTTCAGCATTACCAAATCACCAACTTGGAACTCAATTGGCTTCCTTTTCTTGTCGGCATAAGTCTTTTGTCGTTCTCTAGCCACACGAAGTGCTTCCTTTGCCACATTAACTTTTTCAGCTGAGATTTCAATGATTTCAGGACCCGTAAACTGCTTTTCACCGGGTTCCATCCAACAACTCGGAGTCCTACATCTCCTACCATAAAGCATTTCAAATGGTGGCATTCCAATACTTGCATGGTGGCTGTTATTATAAGTGAATTCGATCAATTTCAAGTGTTCATCCCATGCTCCACCATACTCTAATACACAAGCTCTCAACATGTCTTCCAACGTTTGTATGGTCCTTTCACTTTGCCCATCAGTTTGAGGGTGATAGGCGGTGCTCAAATTAATTCTAGTACCTAACTCTCGCTGAAGACCCTTCCAAAAGTTAGACACAAATCTCGTGTCTCGGTCTGAAACAATGGATAAAGGAACACCATGCTTTGCTACGATCTCATCCACATACATCTTTGCCATCTTAGTTAGTGGTACATCTTGTCTTGTTGCCAAGAAATGAGCACTCTTTGTCAATCTATCCACAATAACCCATACCATGTCATTTCCTTTCGGTGTTCTTGGTAGTTTGGTCACAAAATCCATAGTAATATGGTCCCATTTCCATTCCGGAATCTCCAATTGATGCAACATTCCATATGGCTTTTTGTGATCAGCTTTCACACGTGCACAAGTCAAACATCTTTCAACAAAATGAGCAACTTCTCCCTTAATGTTTGGCCACCAATAGATGGGCTTCATATCTGCATACATCTTTGCCATCTTAGTTAGTGGTACATCTTGTCTTGTTGCCAAGAAATGAGCACTCTTTGTCAATCTATCCACAATAACCCATACCATGTCATTTCCTTTCGGTGTTCTTGGTAGTTTGGTCACAAAATCCATAGTAATATGGTCCCATTTCCATTCCGGAATCTCCAATTGATGCAACATTCCATATGGCTTTTTGTGATCAGCTTTCACACGTGCACAAGTCAAACATCTTTCAACAAAATGAGCAACTTCTCCCTTAATGTTTGGCCACCAATAGATGGGCTTCAAATCTGCATACATCTTGGTAATACCGGGATGGACTGAATATCTTGACCTATGAGCTTCTTCAAAGATCAACTCTCGATTACCACCAAGTAATGGTACCCAAATTCGACCCTTATATGTCTTAAATCCACGGCTGTTCGTCTCCATCACAAGTCTTTTCTTCTTTCCAATGCTTTCATTATCGATATTATCCTTCATTAAAGCCTTAACTTGGGCTTCCTTGATGCGGTCGAGTAACCCCGACTTTGCTTGAACAACCATGCTCATCAATTTACAAGAAAAATTCTGCACTTTCCTACTTAGTGCATCCGCCACCACATTGGCTTTACCGGGATGATATTTAATCTCACAATCATAATCTTTCAGAAGTTCCATCCATCTCCTTTGCCTTACATTCATTTCCTTCTGTGAGAACACATATTGTAAACTCTTATGATCCGTAAACAAGGTACATTTGGTGCCATATAAGTAATGTCTCCACAACTTCAAAGCAAACACTACTGCAGCCAATTCAAGATCATGGGTCGGGTAATTCTTTTCATGAGGCTTCAACTGACGTGAAGCATATGCAATAACTTTGTCCCTTTGCATAAGGACACAACCCAAACCTGAAATAGAAGCATCACTATACACAACAAGATCATCAGTACCTTCGGGTAAGGCTAGGACAGGAGCTTCACATAACTTTGTCTTAAGCGTTTGAAAGGCCTTTTCTTGAGCTTCCGTCCATACAAACTTTACTCCTTTCTTTGTCAATTCAGTCATTGGCTTAGCTATTCGGGAGAAATCTTGAATAAACCTCCTATAATAGCCAGCTAAACCGAGAAAACTCTTAATCTCCGTGGGTGTCTTTGGCTGTTCCCATTTAGATACAGCTTCAATCTTGGCAGGATCAACTTTAATACCTTCAGAAGAGATAACATGCCCGAGAAATTGAACTTCTCGGAGCCAGAATTCACACTTGGAGAACTTTGCATATAACTTTTTCTCCCTAAGAACCTCAAGAACAGCTCTTAAGTGCTCACGGTGCTCGGCTTCAGACTTTGAATAAATTAGAATATCGTCAATGAAGACAATCACAAAATGATCTAAGAATGGGCGACATACCCGATTCATTAAATCCATAAAAGCGGCTGGAGCATTTGTCAACCCAAAAGGCATGACAAGAAACTCATAGTGCCCATAACGTGTACGAAAAGCTGTCTTGGCCACATCTTCCTTTTTGACTTTTAATTGATGATAGCCAGACCGCAAATCAATCTTAGAGAAGTAAGAAGCACCATGGAGCTGATCAAAAAGATCATCAATACGCGGGAGAGGATACTTATTCTTAACCGTTCGCTTATTCAGCTCACGGTAGTCTATGCACATGCGCATAGAACCGTCTTTCTTTTTGACAAAAAGAACCGGAGCTCCCCAAGGCGAGGAACTTGGTTGTATGAAACCTTTGTCAAGTAGCTCTTGAAGCTGGGACATTAACTCTTTCATTTCTGTAGGAGCTAAACGATATGGTGCTTTTGCAACAGGAGTAGCACCGGGTACGAGATCAATCTGAAAGATGACCTCTCGGTCGGGAGGAATACCGGGAAGATCATCCGGAAAGACATCAGAAAATTCAGAAACTACATCAACATTAGGCGGTAACTTCTCCCTAAGAACCTCAAGAACAGCTCTTAAGTGCTCACGGTGCTCGGCTTCAGACTTTGAATAAATTAGAATATCGTCAATGAAGACAATCACAAAATGATCTAAGAATGGGCGACATACCCGATTCATTAAATCCATAAAAGCGGCTGGAGCATTTGTCAACCCAAAAGGCATGACAAGAAACTCATAGTGCCCATAACGTGTACGAAAAGCTGTCTTGGCCACATCTTCCTTTTTGACTTTTAATTGATGATAGCCAGACCGCAAATCAATCTTAGAGAAGTAAGAAGCACCATGGAGCTGATCAAAAAGATCATCAATACGCGGGAGAGGATACTTATTCTTAACCGTTCGCTTATTCAGCTCACGGTAGTCTATGCACATGCGCATAGAACCGTCTTTCTTTTTGACAAAAAGAACCGGAGCTCCCCAAGGCGAGGAACTTGGTTGTATGAAACCTTTGTCAAGTAGCTCTTGAAGCTGGGACATTAACTCTTTCATTTCTGTAGGAGCTAAACGATATGGTGCTTTTGCAACAGGAGTAGCACCGGGTACGAGATCAATCTGAAAGATGACCTCTCGGTCGGGAGGAATACCGGGAAGATCATCCGGAAAGACATCAGAAAATTCAGAAACTACATCAACATTAGGGATCGGAGACTTCTCTTTTCGTGTATCGATAACATAGGCAAGAAAGTGATTCTTGTTATGCCGAATGCAATTGAGAGCCTTCATCAAATTAATAATCTTTATGCTCCCCTTCTTCTTATCTCCATAAACGGAAATGACCTCACCATCCGGAGTAGCGAATCGTACGACCTTTTGAGAACATATAATAGTAGCATCATTTTGAGACAACCAGTCCATACCTATCACTATATCAAAACCGGCTAGAGTGGTAGGCAATAATTGAACCGGAAAAGAGCGACCTTCAATCTCAATAGAACAATCATCATAACCTACTTGAATGTCACTAATGGTACCGTTAGCAATTTCAACCTCTATAGAGCAATCAAGAGGAGTAGTGACCCTATCAAGCTTAGGAGCAAATAAAGTGGACACAAAAGATCTATTTGCACCCGAATCAAAAAGTACAGAAGCAGGTTTTGAGTTAACAAGAAATGTACCGCTTACTACCTCGTCGTTATCCTTGGCAGCTTCGACTGTCAGCTGAAAGGCTCGAGCTTTAGGCTTTTGGACAGCCGTCTTCTTTCCATCATCTCTTCCTTGTGGGCAATCCTTGATGAAATGACCGGTTTGTTGACACCGATAACACTTTGGCTTGTCCTTGCATCCTGAAGTAGGATGACCCGTACCACCACAAGTATCACACCTTCGGGTCTTATCTGAACATGGACCCGAGTGAGGCGCCTTACAAGTACCACACCAATTCTTTGGCTTTGCATAGCTGCTGCCCCCACCTCTTGAAGATGGACCTTTCTTGAACTTCCTATTAGATCCATTTGACCCATCATGCTTCCTTTTTGAACCTGATTGCTTATCATCATTAGCTTTCACTACAACCTTTTCACCCTTGAAATCATCATCCAACCTCTTGGACTCCTTAATCGCAGCAGACAATGTAATATGTTGTCTACAAAGGCCACGATAGCTAGCGGGAAGACCATCACAGTAAGCTTCAACCTGATCCACATCTCTACGAACCAAGTGACCAACAAACTTAAGCTTTTCCATAAATGAGTGGGCATACTCAGTTATGGCACCCGGCTTAGCTGTTAAAGCTCTGAATTCTTTCTCAATCAACCTCAGTTCACGAGTACCCACATATTCTTCCAAGAACTTCTCCTTAAAGGTACCCCAAGGCATAATAGCTAGCACCTCGGGGGTCAAAGAAATAGTAGCAACCCTCCACCAATTACGAGCATTCTTCTTCAACATACGGGAAGCACACAATACCTTCATATCCTCAGGGCAATAACATGAAGCAAACACAACCTCGATATCATCCAACCATTCCATGGCACCTACAGCATCTAGAGTACCATCAAATGCCTTTGCTCCACATTTCTGAAAGCTCTCATACTTAAAGTTACTAGTACGAGGAGCGACTACAACACGAGGCTCCACCACATTATTAACACCATTCACATTAGCAACAACATTTTCAGGAGCAACTTGTGACCTTACCATTGATGGCTCGGTACGGTTTGAGCGGTTGGAGTAATTCCCATCCGTATGCTCATCCCGTTGCAAGCTAGCTTCTCTTTCAGCCCTAAGTTGATTCAACTCCTCTTCATTTCTCAACAAAAGAGCTCGAATAGCCCTCAACTCTTCATGCATTTCAGCTTGAGTAGGAACTTGCTCAATCACGGGGTTAGCTCTATCAATTTCAGACCTTGTAGGTTGTGCACCCGAAAGTGGTCTTCGAGGAGGCCTTAGGTTAACACCATTTCCAGTCCCGTTTGGATTAGCCGGAGCATCGCTAGCATTAGCTCCATCTCTTTGACTACTAGCACGGGTATTAACCATCTTTCTACAATTTTAGTGACGAATGTTAGAGATGAATCGAATGAGAACAAAGTATGGTCAGGCCTACTAAATTACATAAGCATAACATAAACATATATAAGCCATAAACCTACCCTCACACTCATCCCAACCCGTCCTAAAAGCATTTTCATCATAGAGCTAAAGCATTACTACTTAAGCCAATCATTTCTCGTACGGTTTAAGTCCAAAATCCTAAGGTCTTGGTCGAATTTTGGTTCACTTAAACCATTTCTCTGATACCAACTTGTAACACCCGTCGTTTAAAAACTTGGATTTTTTCAAAACTTTGCCAAACGGCGTTTAAAATAAGCGGAAAGGATCACTTTCAAAATCTGCCCCATCCGTAACGGATGGTACCTTTAAAATTTGGTGTTACTACTAGCATCATCAAAACAATAAAAGTAAATCCAAGCTTTGGCACCAACATAAATGCCACATTATTACAAGTCTTTAATCATAAATGAAATAGCCAAACATAAGGCTAAAGGAAGTCTAAGCGTTTAATGTCTTTGCTAAGCTTCTTTATTCGTCTACCCAAGTCTCACCAAGCTAATCCTTGCCTATCTCAAACTTGATTATCCTGAAGGCACAACATTTTCAAAGAACAAGTGTTAGCTAATAAAATTAGCTAAGTAAGATAACATAACTTGAAAACGTTTGCCAATTTCATATATTAACAAAATCCGCATTTTAAGTTAATATCACACACATACATAACATCATAAGATACACATTAGGTTCAACATGTCCTAAAGTGTGCCTATACTTTCTTTCTTCATCTTTCTTTCTTTATTTCTTTGCCAAGACGTAGGCTAAGTGACTTATGCCACTTACATAGGGATGTGGGGTTGTGTGTAGGCGGTCATAGACCATACATGGAGTCCTCACACCCGACATGATGGGTAAACCATAAGGTGGTCCATCGGCGTCGTTAAGGAATGACAAAGTCAATCCAACTGAATAAACCGTTTATGCCTTTACGCATTGGTGATTAGTTACTCCACCCGGAATACTCAAACGTAACTATGCCACAAGGAGCAACTCAAGTGACCACGTACGCACCAGCCCCGAAGAGCTAGCACGGGTTAAGCTTAACACAAGACTTTACATAATGCTCGAGACTTTAATCGCTTAATTAGTTTAGGCTACTCTTTCACCTAAGCTAATCACATATCATCTTTTACTTTAGGGCCCTTAACGTGCACGTGAACATGGCAATCCTAATCAAGGACTAGTGACTAGGTGATCAAGCCACACATGCAAGCATATATCATATCATTTCATCATCTCATGCATATATACTTACCACATACCATTGCAACCTGCATATGAATGTTAATCATCATAAACGGTAAGTAATATATCCCTTTGCAACCTCCCATAGTCACCCATGAACATAAAATGTACATACATATTCAATTGGAAGGTTTAACTTATGAAAACGTGTTTTGTTGTACCAACAGGTGACAAAAGATGTTATCTTACCTCGGTACAGCTTACCAACAAGTTAAAAGTATCTTATAGTGCTTGCTAAGTGCTCCCGACAACCTAGAACGAGTATAAGATCGAAATATAAGCTAAACGAAATGTTTTGTGAAAACTGGACAAGAGGTGCGTCGCACCTCCCACATGGTGCGTCGCACCTCCCACATGGTGCGTCGCATAAATCGATCAGAAAATTCTGAATAGATGCAGGTGCGCCGCACCTACCCATTGGTGCGCCGCATATCGGGCTTTTGGCTGAAATCCATTTTTTTCATTTTGGGCTGTGGTGCGTCGCACCACCCTCATGGTGCGTCGCATAAATCGATCAGAAAATTCTGAATAGATGCAGGTGCGCCGCACCTACCCATTGGTGCGCCGCATATCGGGCTTTTGGCTGAAATCCATTTTTTTCATTTTGGGCTGTGGTGCGTCGCACCCTCCTGGTGCGTCGCACCTCCCACATGGTGCGTCGCATAAATCGATCAGAAAATTCTGAATAGATGCAGGTGCGCCGCACCTACCCATTGGTGCGCCGCATATCGGGCTTTTGGCTGAAATCCATTTTTTTCATTTTGGGCTGTGGTGCGTCGCACCACCCTCCTGGTGCGTCGCACCTGGAGTGTCGACCAGAAACCTAATGTGCGTCGCACCAGCCACATGGTGCGTCGCACCTCCCACATGGTGCGTCGCACCTCCCACATGGTGCGTCGCACCTCCCACATGGTGCGTCGCATAAATCGATCAGAAAATTCTGAATAGATGCAGGTGCGCCGCACCTACCCATTGGTGCGCCGCATATCGGGCTTTTGGCTGAAATCCATTTTTTTCATTTTGGGCTGTGGTGCGTCGCACCTCCCACATGGTGCGTCGCATAAATCGATCAGAAAATTCTGAATAGATGCAGGTGCGCCGCACCTACCCATTGGTGCGCCGCATATCGGGCTTTTGGCTGAAATCCATTTTTTTCATTTTGGGCTGTGGTGCGTCGCACCACCCTCCTGGTGCGTCGCACCTCCCACATGGTGCGTCGCATAAATCGATCAGAAAATTCTGAATAGATGCAGGTGCGCCGCACCTACCCATTGGTGCGCCGCATATCGGGCTTTTGGCTGAAATCCATTTTTTTCATTTTGGGCTGTGGTGCGTCGCACCCCCCTCCTGGTGCGTCGCACCTGGAGTGTCGACCAGAAACCTAATTTTTGTTCTTTGATCAAACGAATTCCATACGAACCCATACCCCAAATCCAACCTGGGGACTTAAAATTAATCCTTTTAATTGCACTTTCATCAACTTAAACCATCCTATTAATCCCTTAATCCTTTACATCATAAATCAATCATTAAAACACCCGAATAACATGAATTCGATAAACGTTTGATCAAATAACCCAACCCAAACCCTATGGACTAGATTATAACTCATCTATGACTCATAAGATCAGAATTCAAAGATAATATTACCTATATTACCTGTAGATGACTTAGAGGATCCAAGATCTAATCAAAACTTGATCAATACGGCACGAATCGATTGAATCTTGAGGGAAACTTGTCTTGGGGATTGAGGGGATCGGTTGAGAGGTTTCACACACACAAGAGCAGGTGTTTTGTGACAATTAGGGCTGCCTAATTGCTCCCTAACCCCTGGCCACCAAACTCAAACTTACACTTAAGACCCCTCAACTCTTCAACTTAACGTTCTTAGCTTAACTTTCTACCGGGAGTCTTAACATACTAACAAGCACTTTATAACTTAACTTTACTTTCATTAATCAACATATTTGTCATTTCATATTAAACGTCTAAGCATTTAATCACATAATCCCATATAGGGCACATAAACATAATAGACTTAACGTTAACTAACGGAAAGTCAAATAGTCAAACATAAAACGTTTGGGATGTTACAACTATTATTATTTGAAATATTTAAATGAATGAATAAATGAGTTAGTTTGGGTTTATCAATTTTTTTTTTTTGGAGGGAGTTGTTTTATAAAATAGTTTAGATTTTTTTTTTTTTTTTTTTTTTTTTTTTTTTTTTTTTTTTTTTTTTTTTTTTTTTTTTTTTTTTTTTTTTTTTTTTTTTTTTTTTTTTTTTTTTTTTTTTTTTTTTTTTTTTTTTTTTTTTTTTTTTTTTTTTTTTTTTTTTTTTTTTTTTTTTTTTTTTTTTTTTTTTTTTTTTTTTTTTTTTTTTTTTTTTTTTTTTTTTTTTTTTTTTTTTTTTTTTTTTTTTTTTTTTTTTTTTTTTTTTTTTTTTTTTTTTTTTTTTTTTTTTTTTTTTTTTTTTTTTTTTTTTTTTTTTTTTTTTTTTTTTTTTTTTTTTTTTTTTTTTTTTTTTTTTTTTTTTTTTTTTTTTTTTTTTTTTTTTTTTTTTTTTTTTTTTTTTTTTTTTTTTTTTTTTTTTTTTTTTTTTTTTTTTTTTTTTTTTTTTTTTTTTTTTTTTTTTTTTTTTTTTTTTTTTTTTTTTTTTTTTTTTTTTTTTTTTTTTTTTTTTTTTTTTTTTTTTTTTTTTTTTTTTTTTTTTTTTTTTTTTTTTTTTTTTTTTTTTTTTTTTTTTTTTTTTTTTTTTTTTTTTTTTTTTTTTTTTTTTTTTTTTTTTTTTTTTTTTTTTTTTTTTTTTTTTTTTTTTTTTTTTTTTTTTTTTTTTTTTTTTTTTTTTTTTTTTTTTTTTTTTTTTTTTTTTTTTTTTTTTTTTTTTTTTTTTTTTTTTTTTTTTTTTTTTTTTTTTTTTTTTTTTTTTTTTTTTTTTTTTTTTTTTTTTTTTTTTTTTTTTTTTTTTTTTTTTTTTTTTTTTTTTTTTTTTTTTTTTTTTTTTTTTTTTTTTTTTTTTTTTTTTTTTTTTTTTTTTTTTTTTTTTTTTTTTTTTTTTTTTTTTTTTTTTTTTTTTTTTTTTTTTTTTTTTTTTTTTTTTTTTTTTTTTTTTTTTTTTTTTTTTTTTTTTTTTTTTTTTTTTTTTTTTTTTTTTTTTTTTTTTTTTTTTTTTTTTTTTTTTTTTTTTTTTTTTTTTTTTTTTTTTTTTTTTTTTTTTTTTTTTTTTTTTTTTTTTTTTTTTTTTTTTTTTTTTTTTTTTTTTTTTTTTTTTTTTTTTTTTTTTTTTTTTTTTTTTTTTTTTTTTTTTTTTTTTTTTTTTTTTTTTTTTTTTTTTTTTTTTTTTTTTTTTTTTTTTTTTTTTTTTTTTTTTTTTTTTTTTTTTTTTTTTTTTTTTTTTTTTTTTTTTTTTTTTTTTTTTTTTTTTTTTTTTTTTTTTTTTTTTTTTTTTTTTTTTTTTTTTTTTTTTTTTTTTTTTTTTTTTTTTTTTTTTTTTTTTTTTTTTTTTTTTTTTTTTTTTTTTTTTTTTTTTTTTTTTTTTTTTTTTTTTTTTTTTTTTTTTTTTTTTTTTTTTTTTTTTTTTTTTTTTTTTTTTTTTTTTTTTTTTTTTTTTTTTTTTTTTTTTTTTTTTTTTTTTTTTTTTTTTTTTTTTTTTTTTTTTTTTTTTTTTTTTTTTTTTTTTTTTTTTTTTTTTTTTTTTTTTTTTTTTTTTTTTTTTTTTTTTTTTTTTTTTTTTTTTTTTTTTTTTTTTTTTTTTTTTTTTTTTTTTTTTTTTTTTTTTTTTTTTTTTTTTTTTTTTTTTTTTTTTTTTTTTTTTTTTTTTTTTTTTTTTTTTTTTTTTTTTTTTTTTTTTTTTTTTTTTTTTTTTTTTTTTTTTTTTTTTTTTTTTTTTTTTTTTTTTTTTTTTTTTTTTTTTTTTTTTTTTTTTTTTTTTTTTTTTTTTTTTTTTTTTTTTTTTTTTTTTTTTTTTTTTTTTTTTTTTTTTTTTTTTTTTTTTTTTTTTTTTTTTTTTTTTTTTTTTTTTTTTTTTTTTTTTTTTTTTTTTTATAAGTCAATTAGATACTGTTCTTGTACTTTTTTGTAGTTTTCAAGTTTAATTGGTTAAGTGTGAATAGAATTTTTGATATATTGTTATATTGTATGTATCAGCTATATATATTTCAGACTATAATGACTGTCCGGCCTGGGCTAATCGGGGTTTCTTGAAAACAGATGATTACATTTTTAGGCTGGTTTGATGGAGGCATTATTGTTTTATTGAAAAGATTCTAATATATACTTAAACTTGCAGAGTAAAATTCTGTCAGTTAAAAAAAAAAAAAAAAAAAAAAAAAAAAAAAAAAAAAAAAAAAAAAAAAAAAAAAAAAAAAAAAAAAAAAAAAAAAAAAAAAAAAAAAAAAAAAAAAAAAAAAAAAAAAAAAAAAAAAAAAAAAAAAAAAAAAAAAAAAAAAAAAAAAAAAAAAAAAAAAAAAAAAAAAAAAAAAAAAAAAAAAAAAAAAAAAAAAAAAAAAAAAAAAAAAAAAAAAAAAAAAAAAAAAAAAAAAAAAAAAAAAAAAAAAAAAAAAAAAAAAAAAAAAAAAAAAAAAAAAAAAAAAAAAAAAAAAAAAAAAAAAAAAAAAAAAAAAAAAAAAAAAAAAAAAAAAAAAAAAAAAAAAAAAAAAAAAAAAAAAAAAAAAAAAAAAAAAAAAAAAAAAAAAAAAAAAAAAAAAAAAAAAAAAAAAAAAAAAAAAAAAAAAAAAAAAAAAAAAAAAAAAAAAAAAAAAAAAAAAAAAAAAAAAAAAAAAAAAAAAAAAAAAAAAAAAAAAAAAAAAAAAAAAAAAAAAAAAAAAAAAAAAAAAAAAAAAAAAAAAAAAAAAAAAAAAAAAAAAAAAAAAAAAAAAAAAAAAAAAAAAAAAAAAAAAAAAAAAAAAAAAAAAAAAAAAAAAAAAAAAAAAAAAAAAAAAAAAAAAAAAAAAAAAAAAAAAAAAAAAAAAAAAAAAAAAAAAAAAAAAAAAAAAAAAAAAAAAAAAAAAAAAAAAAAAAAAAAAAAAAAAAAAAAAAAAAAAAAAAAAAAAAAAAAAAAAAAAAAAAAAAAAAAAAAAAAAAAAAAAAAAAAAAAAAAAAAAAAAAAAAAAAAAAAAAAAAAAAAAAAAAAAAAAAAAAAAAAAAAAAAAAAAAAAAAAAAAAAAAAAAAAAAAAAAAAAAAAAAAAAAAAAAAAAAAAAAAAAAAAAAAAAAAAAAAAAAAAAAAAAAAAAAAAAAAAAAAAAAAAAAAAAAAAAAAAAAAAAAAAAAAAAAAAAAAAAAAAAAAAAAAAAAAAAAAAAAAAAAAAAAAAAAAAAAAAAAAAAAAAAAAAAAAAAAAAAAAAAAAAAAAAAAAAAAAAAAAAAAAAAAAAAAAAAAAAAAAAAAAAAAAAAAAAAAAAAAAAAAAAAAAAAAAAAAAAAAAAAAAAAAAAAAAAAAAAAAAAAAAAAAAAAAAAAAAAAAAAAAAAAAAAAAAAAAAAAAAAAAAAAAAAAAAAAAAAAAAAAAAAAAAAAAAAAAAAAAAAAAAAAAAAAAAAAAAAAAAAAAAAAAAAAAAAAAAAAAAAAAAAAAAAAAAAAAAAAAAAAAAAAAAAAAAAAAAAAAAAAAAAAAAAAAAAAAAAAAAAAAAAAAAAAAAAAAAAAAAAAAAAAAAAAAAAAAAAAAAAAAAAAAAAAAAAAAAAAAAAAAAAAAAAAAAAAAAAAAAAAAAAAAAAAAAAAAAAAAAAAAAAAAAAAAAAAAAAAAAAAAAAAAAAAAAAAAAAAAAAAAAAAAAAAAAAAAAAAAAAAAAAAAAAAAAAAAAAAAAAAAAAAAAAAAAAAAAAAAAAAAAAAAAAAAAAAAAAAAAAAAAAAAAAAAAAAAAAAAAAAAAAAAAAAAAAAAAAAAAAAAAAAAAAAAAAAAAAAAAAAAAAAAAAAAAAAAAAAAAAAAAAAAAAAAAAAAAAAAAAAAAAAAAAAAAAAAAAAAAAAAAAAAAAAAAAAAAAAAAAAAAAAAAAAAAAAAAAAAAAAAAAAAAAAAAAAAAAAAAAAAAAAAAAAAAATGCTAATATCTAGCTGGTTAGTGAAAAATAGGCAGTCTATGGATCTTTGTATTTCCTTTCAAACTTAAAGTATAAGTTAATACTAATATATATCTTTTTTATGCGGATTGTGTTACCTCTTGTTTGGAAGTTTACTTTAACTAAGTGTGAACTTTTATATACACTGCAGAGACTGTGAGGACTAGAGTTCATGGGAGCCAAAAGTTCAAAGAGGTCGGTTTCTGGTTGGTATGCATCATATGGATCGACTGCAAATTCGTGGGCTTCTCCACAATCGCCATATCCACAATCATCATACCCACAATCCCCATATCCTCAAGCACCAGTGAGCCAACCATATGCTTCGCCTTCTATCCAAGGCTATTCTGATCGACCTCCTGCAGTTAAGCGGAAGCTTGAGAGGAAATACTCACGAATAGATGATGATTATGTTAACTTAGAACAGGTAACATTTTTTTCTATGTATATGAACACCATTGTAACAATACTGTTATATAGTAGAAGGGTAATCTTGACATATGTAATTTTCGGATTTGTCAATTGTCTATTATCTAGTTCCAAACTTCTCTCATTGTGACAGATGAAATATTTAAGCTTTCATTAATATATTAGTCAAATGAGTTAGTTCACCTCAAACTATGAAGAACTTGAACAGTAGCAATATGAATATAGTATGGATATAGTTTCTCTGTGCCTAATGATTTTGGGTTATGCGCTTTATCTCATTTTGCATCTGCCGTATATATATCTTTGATCCTTGACCCTTCTTACAGTAATATTTATAATTAATGTTTATCTATTTGGTTTATAATCAATTTTGTTTGTTAAATTGTTGAACTTCTTACTTTTTTCAGGTTACTGATGCTCTTGCACGTGCTGGTTTGGAGTCTTCAAATTTGATTGTTGGAGTCGATTTTACGAAGAGCAATGAGTGGACGGGTTGAATTTACTCTTTGGATGTTTTTATATATCTATATATTTGTATATACTGGGAGCCCTTTTAGAATGATTTTTTTAAATTTGTTGATGTTAGGTGCAAGGTCATTTCAAAGACGATGCTTGCATCACATTGGAAATGACATGAACCCCTACGAAGAAGCAATATCCATCATCGGAAGAACACTAGCATCCTTTGATGAGGATAACTTGATTCCTTGTTATGGATTTGGAGATGGTATGAAATCAGAAGTTATAGTTGACCTTTCATGAGTTGTTTATCACTGCAACTTATGTTATTATGTAATGCTACAGCTTCTACTCATGATCAAGAAGTCTTCAGCTTTTACCCAGATGACAAATTTTGCGATGGATTTGAGGATGTATTGAGACGATACAAAGAATTAGTACCTCAATTGCGGCTTGCAGGTTGGGATTGTCATTCTTTCTTTATATTTTGTTGGTAAAATTTGGATTTTTTGATAGATAAAACCATAGGACTTCAGTCAAGTATTTCATGTATTTTTCTGTTTTTGTATTTACATTTCCACACTTTCTGCATTCACTTATTCTTTTAGTGTATTCTAGAAGCACATTTTCTACCCGGTTACTTATGAAGGGGTAATTAATGTTTTTTTATTTCTACTCTAAGGTGTTGAAGTGGAGAGATTAGCGTAATAGGGAATGCTCAAATGGATGGATGGGTAGAAAGTTGTTGAAAGTGTTCTTTATATGCATAGACCTCTTAAATCATTACTGATTTTTATTAGCATAATACTAATAATATTGGTTTTGTAATTATATTTGCACATGAATTCTACTGAGAAGTTCA
Organism: Erigeron breviscapus; assembly: GCA_034093135.1. NCBI lineage: Eukaryota > Viridiplantae > Streptophyta > Magnoliopsida > Asterales > Asteraceae > Erigeron > Erigeron breviscapus. The sequence continues at coordinate 20,999,573 of CM067173.1, forward strand.
AAAATTTTGAAAAAAGTGTTGTGGGTCAACCTGACCAATTGCGACCCAAAAATTACCCCGGGTGACCTGCTACCCGACCAGCCCACTTTTTACCTGCAGTTATATTGTCATACCTGCAAGGATGTTAACCACCTCTAAGGTGGCCTAGCAGTTAACATCCCAAGGTCATTACACGAGGTCGCAGGTTCTGCTAGGTACAAGCTTGGGGGTGGCCAAGGGATACCTCGGTGAGGCCACTGACCACGTACATGAGTCAAAAAGACTCGCCCACCCATGCTAACCTGAATTGGGAAAACCTCATCCATTTACCCGTTTTCAGGAAGGATGTTAGTTTACGAAAAAAGTTATATTAAAAAGTTATAATTCTTAAACTTATGTCTCTATTCTTGTTTGTACCCAAAACAGGTCCGACGTCGTTTGCCCCTATTATTGAAATGGCCATTACCATTGTTGAACAAAGTGGTGGCCAGTATCATGTCTTGTTGATCATTGCTGATGGGCAGGTAATATGTGAAAAGAAAGATGCTTGATTATTAACTTCCAGCTATCTCGAGTCTAGAACATACATTGACTCTCTGGCTTACCGTTTGGTCCTTTATACCTGTCCATATGCTAAAAATCATCTTTGCACACAGGTTACAAGAAGTGTTGATACAGACCGTGGCCAGCTAAGTCAACAGGAAAGGAAAACAGTCGAGGCGATTGTGAAAGCCAGGTAAATCCTAAAGTCTAAACTTTCTGTTACTTGCGTTTTTTACTACAGGTGGTATTACTTATGAATGAGTTGGTTCAAATTATGTTCTTTCTCTTACGGGTTAAGTAGTAATGGTAGCTTAAATGGAAACAGGCCGAACCGTCAAATGTCTAACAATGTTAAAATTTCAGCATAAAACCTTCTGAATATTCTTTAAGAAAATATGTTATTTTCGAATTAATATAACTTTTGTAATCATATTTGACACACTAATTACTTTTAATATATTTATTGTTTCGAGTTAACCTGACATGTTTCAACCTGTACAAAAATCATCTTTCTGATGCAAAGCCCTCTTGACCATCCATTTTGCCACCTCTAATTTAAACTCATTGAAGATTTTTAACCATTTTCTATTTTATAGTGAATATCCATTGTCAATAGTATTAGTTGGGGTTGGAGATGGACCATGGGACATGATGAAGGAATTTGACGACAATATCCCTGCTCGAGCTTTTGACAATTTCCAGGCAAGTTTTACACATTATATGGTCCTAGAAATCTTTTTGAGAAGTTCAAAATGGCATGTAACTGAAATGTGGTATGATTAATGCATGCTGCAGTGACCTGTAAATAATGATATTTCACATAGTAACATGATTTGTATTCGTTATTTGAAGCTTGTGGGGTTTGTTAATTAAGAACTCATTAGACAGTAGTATTTAACATAACTTCACCTGGCCCAAAATGGCCACTATGTACATAACTTTGCTTGAAAACAGTAAAGGTTGCCTTCAAAGGCCCCTCTCCAAAATCTTTTGAAGTTTGTAGACCCATCTCTTATGCATTGAATTTGGGGACCATATTTATCATTTGACCAATTTTATAGGCCCGTATATTGACACCATCAATTAGAGGTGGCATTATGATCAAGTTGGAATTTGGAACTGGTCAAATTGGATCTTGTTTTGGCTTGACCCCAAAACTTTCACTGTCCAAAATTTTATAATGTTCTTATGAACAATTAGCATGTCAAATATGATTACATAAATTCTATTAGTTCAATTAACCTAATTTATACAGTAAAACGATTTCAATTATTCGCTTGGCGATTTTCCAATCCCTTGACCTATTTATGTTTTAGCTACGTTTTATTTTACCTGTTTAACCCGTTAAACCACATTATCCACATCGCGTCATTCATTAAAGGGTCAAAATGCAACCTGTCATTTCATGTTTTCGTTAAAATCAATCTCTGAATAGCTTGTTTGTTTGTTCTAGTTTGTAAACTTCACAGAAATTATGTCCAAGAACATGAATTTATCTAGGAAGGAAGCAGAGTTTGCTCTTTCAGCCTTGATGGAGATACCTTCCCAATATAAGGCAACACTAGAGCTCAACATATTAGGGTGAGTTCTCACTTCCCTCTAATGCTTCTATGTTTAGGGTTACAAGTTATTTTATGCCAGAATAAACAAGCAAAGTTTCAAGAAAGTTTATGTAAGCTAAACACCTAATTGGTTTTTATGCCGCATGTCAATACCACATCAGCGCCACATCAAAATAGTCAAAAACTCAAAATAGTCGATGGTCAATAGGTAGCAACCCGGCAGCTCACACTTCATTTGACCCATTTCCACATCAGATTACAATAACCCATGTCTTTAATTTCCTTGGATTATAATCTTTAAATCTGTGACGGTTTTTTCGGACCTGAAAAATGTTGGTTATCTAAAACGGGATTTGGACAAACGTTGGTTACCTCGGTATGCAATTAGGCTTTTTTTTCCTACAAGCTAAAGGGTCTGTTCTTTTTCTTTCGTTTTTTGTTTGGGCAAATATCATGGTTGCAAAGAAAGAACTTAGTACTTGTTTGCTTATCCACTTGGTTAACAAAGAATTAACCTTTTTCTTCTCATAATATCGAGTTATAACCATCTTAAACTATTGTGCATGACGCTTCTTTTCCTAAAAGTTTTAACATGTGTATATGCAAAAGAATGAGAAAAACAATCTACTTATCGGAAGATTTTAACACACCCCACCACCAATAAGTATAATAAGTTTGCAATATTTTGTGAACCCATATGTAAAATTGTTTCAAATGTTATTCACTCATGGAACTTATATATAAGGTAGATTTTTATTGTTGTATTTATATGTTGATCAATTATATTTCAGTGCTCGGCGAGGGAATGCTATAGATAGGGTTTCTCTTCCACCACCATGTTATGGTTCAGCATCTTTAGGTGGACCAAAACAACCTTCACGATCAACTAGTTTCCAACCAATTGCACCTACTTTTGAGAAAAGAAAAATATCGGCTAACACAAGTTATCAAGGGACATCTACCTCCGATAGCAATGTCAGTGTCCGAATCCATCATATTTTTCATGTTTAAATATTGAACTTACTAATTCATCACCTATTTCCTGAAGGGTTTTTACATTAAACAACTATTTAGTTCCTAAACTATTTTCCTTTCTATGAAGCCCCCAAGTGACATCTAACTGGCACTAGTATTGGATTCATTTACATATAATTTGAATTCTAAAGTTATTATCAACTGAATACAAAAAGAATTACGAATTTGTCCGATTGTTATTATTTTTTCACAAGGTATCAATGACCAGATGAAAGATAGTGTAATCTTTCTTGTTCAATAAAAATGAATATCAAATATCCCTGTTTTTTTGCCAAAAAATCTATATATTTGATATAAATGGAGGTTACAAGATTAGCAATGATTTGAAATCATCATATCATAGAAGTTTATATTTTATGTGTGCTACAACTTTAAGATATTAAATACTTTTTTATATATTCTCTGCAGCTTTGTCCCATCTGCATAACTGACAAAAAGGATATGGCCTTTGGCTGTGGGCATCAGGTACATTATCGGCATATACCTTAAATAGAGGTGGCACCTTCAACCACCTTAACTATTAATGGCTGATTTGGCCGTGTTGTATATCAAATGGGTCAAAATAAAAGCTAAAAGAGGGGAATGGGTCAAGCGGGTTGAAATTTGCCCAATGTCTAATGTTAATGCATACGACGTTAGATGTAATGATTATGTTTGTAATATGGTTGTTTTTGTAATCATAACCAACAGAGTAATCATTTATTAACTAATTATTGGAAAAGGGTGCTATCCAGGGCCATTTTAATCTAAACCCATTACCAACCCCCCCTGACCCTCAGCATGCCACCTCTAGCTTTACCTTAGCTGAAATACACGTTCAATTAAGCTAACTTATTTCATGATTCATTCTATTTCTTCAGACATGTTGTGGATGCGGCACAGATCTTCAACTGTGCCCCATTTGCCGGAGTCACATAGAGACCAGGATCAAGCTTTATTAAACGCGATAGGTGTATAGACGTGACATGTATATATGTTTGGCTTCATTTTGTCTAATGATACTTTATTGTTCATTGACCGAATATTTAGCAATCGGTTCACCTAGGTACCTTTTGTAGTCCAAAAGATTTGCATAATCTTAGGGTAAACTTTTTTTGTGATCTTGTAAAGTAGTTGTACATAGATTTAGGATGGACCAATTGCATGAAATTTCATAATGTTCCCCAGCTACAAATACCAAACACTCATGTTTCTAAATAATCGATTTTTGTATCTTATTCTCCCATGGATGGTACACGAGCCATGTATAGATCACTTGAGTGCTTCATACTTGTTCTTTTACTATTCAATCGAGTAGTATGTACAATGTCTGTAAGTAGTCACTGGAATTGGAAACTTCTTTTGAACAACACGGGCGTTGTTGCTATGCACATGGCAGTGACTCACCACAACAACGTTGTCATATTCGATCAGACCGGGGCGGGCCCATCACATTACAGGCTCCACAGGTGCAAGACTCGTGGTTCGGGCTTGTCATGCTATGCTCACTCAGTAGAGTATGATATATTGAAGAATAAAGTTCGGGCTCTGCATCTTCCATCTGACACTTGGTGTTCATCGGGCTCATTTTTAAGCAACGGAAGCCTACTTCAAACAGGTGGTAATGGGTCGGGTGCAAGAAGAATTAGATATTACAGGCCGTGTACTAATAGCCGATGTGATTGGATGGAACTAAAGAAGCAGTTGTCCCTCAGACGCTGGTATGCATCCAGTTTATATCTCCCACAGGAAAATGGTGTTATAGTTGTTGGTGGACAAGCAGCTTTTAGTTATGAGTTTGTGCCGAACTTGGGCTCAAGTGAACAGTATAATCTTCCGTTCTTGCGCCATACGTACGAGAAGAAGTCAAAAGGGAACAATTTATACCCCTTTTTACACTTACTAACTGATGGACATCTGTTCATATTTGCCAACCGGGATTCGATTCTGTTAGATTATAACAGATCGAAAGTTGTAAAAAAGTTCCCAAGGATGCCAGGAAATGGGGGACGTAGCTACCCAAGCACCGGTTCTTCGGTAATTCTTCCATTAGACTATAACGACAACTTCACTAAAGTTGAAGTCATGGTTTGTGGTGGTGCGGCTCACGGAGCCTATGGTGCAGCAAAACGGGGTAAATACTTGCGTGCTTTAAAATCATGTGGGAGAATGGTCATAACCGGAGAGCACCATAGGTGGCGTATGGAGAACATGCCCGGACCACGGCTCATGGGTGATATGCTGATACTACCAACAGGAAACATCTTAATCATCAATGGTGCAAAACGGGGTTGTGCCGGATGGAATAGTGCATCATATCCTGCTCTTGAACCTTACCTTTACCGACCTGAACACCCATCCGGTCGGCGCTTCCAGGTTTTGAGGGCAACAAAAATAGCCCGTTTGTACCATTCATCCGCCATCTTATTACCTGATGGTAGGATCTTGGTGGCTGGCGGGAACCCGAATAACAGGTACATTTCACACGGGGTGGCTCACCCAACCGAGCTTAGGCTCCAAGCTCTTGTCCCGGATTACATGAGCAACCGGCTTGACCATCTACGACCAGAAAACGTGTCTGTTACTTACCCACAACGTACAGATGGTGTAGCGCTTGGGGATACTTTCAGTGTTAATTTTCGGCTAGGGGCTGAGTTGGGAAATTTAACTGTAGTGGTATATGCACCACCGTTTACAACCCACTCGTTATCAATGAACCAAAGAATGGTGAGACTCGAGTGTTTGAGTTCAGTGATGGGCGGTCCGGGTCTAGTTGCGGCGACAGTGGTGGCTCCTCCTTCGATTTATGTTACACCACCAGGGTATTATATGTTAACAGTGCTTAATGATGGGATTCCAAGTAGATCTTCTTGGATTAGGATCATGTAGATTGTAGGTCAAGTGTTGCTATTGTTTCAGGAAAACAAAGTGTGCACCCTTGTTAATGCTTCAACATGTTTTGCCCCCTAGTAAATACAACCAAAATGAATGAGTTTATCTGATCATGTACCTTTTTAGTTGCTAGCTTTGATAGAACTCATTAGTCATCTAACTTGACATTGATATAAATTTTGTTACACTATTTGGTGGGACCTAAAATGCGAACCATATCAAATGGAAAGATATATGAGCTAGGATAACAAAAATTTAGTTATGCATAATACGACATACAAACCAACTCTTCGTAGAAGAGTTGACAATCAGCCGTCACTTTCTGGGAACAAACCGAGTTCGATTTCTGCCAAAGACAGAATTGAATTGAATTGAATTGGTTGAATTACATTGACACTATTTATGCTAGGGTTATGTGGGTACCAATTCAATACATGGGATAAAGGGTTTCCCGTATCTACCTTTTTTTTAAATACGACATACATACATGAGCTATATATAACAGATCGAAATAGTACACTACACATAACGTAGAAGTATATCAAACAAAAGATGATATGTACACCAAAAGTTTTATCATACACAAACATTGTGAGCATTGTATACATTGCCATTGGTTGCATACCACTCCCATTTCAAATGGGTATCTTCTGATTAATACGTCAGGTTGTACAATTTTTCTAGCAAATAGTACAAATATAAAATGCACAATAATACTAGAAAATTTAGGGGAATATTAATCCTTCTAATTCATAAGGCTAAAAATCTTCCTAATTTATTTGATGGTAACATATGAAAATTTAAAGGGTAAGATTAAGTAAGAGATTGAATGAAATCCACTAGTCACATTCATATACTTTTTAAGAGGAATTTTAGGCTAAAGATTAATCATTTTCCATAAATTTATTAAAAGTTGTAATACATTTATCAACTCTGGTATCGAATTCAATTGCCTCTCAAACAACATAGGTATCATAATCGTCCAGAGTGCAACTCGCAAGCAATAATATATAAATAATCGACGTTGACTTTGGATCATCATGCTAAATGGCTAAAGCAGCCATGTATTATTTTTCAAAGTTAGATGGAAGAAATTCTAATTATTGTGAATTTCATTCAAACACTTCAAAGTCAAAGTAAACCTTTCATTTTAATATTCTGCTCAGATACTAGCATGTAGCATCAATTATTAATGTGTTAAAATACTATGGGTAAATTACACAAATCATACCTGAGGTTTGTTCGAAACTACACTGGTCATACCTATAATTAAAAAATTACGCGAGACATACTCATTGTTGTCAAAAACTTACACTGACCATACCTATCGCTGACGGTCGTCTATTTGGCCGTTAAGTCAAGTCATGTGCCGTGCATATGAGGTATCAAAACCGTAATTTCGTGCATACTTGAGGTATCATCCGTGTAATTTACCCTAATAAATTTTTTTTAAGATATTTATATTTATATTTCATTTATTAAAGTGGGTAGATATTCTATATTAAAATTCAAATATATATATTTACTTTTTTTAAGAACCTATTTCAAAATAAAAATAAAAAATTTATGAAAAAATGTGATCAAACGATACAGGTTAAGGCTTAGAAATTCTAAGATTAGACTAACGACTAACCCTGGAACTTCAAACCCAAAATGCTACAGATTGCTAATCTGAGGTGAAATTACATTCTATAACCGTGACGAGTCTTTGACTTTGCTTTACCATCTAATCTGAGGAGGATGTCATCAAACCATATGAAAAAATTATATTGCTTTTTTAATTATTTTTTTGAATTTTTTAAAAAAGGTTTCTATTAAAAAGAATAAATTATAAAATAAAATAAAATAATAATTAAGTAATATAAAAGTGAAAATTTTAGTGGTTTTATGGTTCTAATCCTTGTTTAATTCACTATACACATATAACAAAATAATAATGATATATATAATAATAAATGCATTCTTGTATCAACTATTTTTCTTGATATACTTTTCATTGAAAAAAAGAAAACTATTTTTTCATAAAAAATTTCATATCTATCAAACTTAATAACTAAAGCATAAATAAAACTTTAAATTCTTAATAATTATTTTTAGGGTGAATTACAAGGATAATACCTGAAGTATGCACGAAATTACGGTTTTGATACCTCACATGCACGGCACTTGACTTGACTTAACGGCCAAATAGACGACTGTCAGTGTAAGTTTTTGATAACGATGGGTATGTTTCGCGTAATTTTTTAATTGTAGGTATGACCACTGTAGTTTCGAACAAACCTCAGGTATGATTTGTGTAATTTACCCAAATACTATTTAAGTATTTTATACCTAGAATTTGTTTCATTTATATTGTTTTCAATGTGATTGCTGATAGTTAATCATCTTTAAATTAGTAATTAAATATTATTGTCTTCATCCCTTAGATCACTAGACCATAAAATTTGTTTCATAATTATCTTTAAATTGTTTCATATATAGCTAAGTAATTTTCTTAAATGTTTTTATTAAACAATATGACAAGTCTAATATCCCTTTTTAGTTTTTTTTAACAAGATTGACATAACTCTTTTAATATGTATATGTTAGTATTAACTTAACATAAGTCACTTTGACAAACTCGAACTTCATACATTTGAACACAATCAATATTTCAATTATACATGTATTTATTTAATTATTAATGTCCATTTTAAGGCATATTTTAGTCCTTTCAAACCAACATGTTTGACTAATTTTATTTTCCACACGTCATCTCTAAAATATTATTTTCAACATCATGTTTTGCTATTTATATACTCAAAGAATACCCTGTATAAACTTATCATTAACTCACTGGATGTTTTCATAGAACTTTTAAACTCCGGCGATTATCTCCGCCGTGAACCACCAATGGCCACCGTAATCCACCTCTCACTACTCATTTTTTTCACTTTAAACCTCTTGATTCATGCCAAGCTAAACCTCGACCCCAACGACCGTAACGCCCTTTCCGCGGTTTTAGTCAACTTGGGAGTCTCCGGCAAGGTCCAGCCACCGGAAAAATTTTGCACCACTGCCGGGATTTTTTGTGAAAGGAGGATTTCAAACAATTCTTACAGCTTAAAAGTCACTGGAATAGTGTTGAAAAGTCAACGCCGTAAAGGGTCTCTGTCGCCGGAGATTGGGAAGTTGTTGGAACTTAAAGTTATTGATTTAAGTAACAATGAATTTTCCGGCGAAGTCCCGGCGGAATTATGTTATCTTTTCCGGCTAAGAGTACTTGATCTTTCTAATAATAGATTTTCCGGCGAGTTGGGTTTTTTGAAATATTTTCCGAACCTTGAAAAACTATCACTTGAGAATAATATGTTCACCGGAAAAGTACCCATTTCGTTACGTTCGTTTCGGAATCTTCGGTTTTTTAATGTCTCCGGGAACAGTTTATTCGATGGTCCATTGCCGGAATTACGACGACTAGAATCTCTGGCGCCGGAGGTGAAAAAGTATAGCTATGGACGATATAAATTTCTTGAATCGACGAATTCAACGAATTCGAAAAATGGGAATTCTCAACTCCCGGCGACCTCGCCGGCGCCGGCACCGGCACCGACTGAGGGATGGAGTGGTAAACATAAGAAGAGCAATAGAAAAAAAATATTGGGTTGGGTTCTTGGGTTTTTGGGTGGGTCATTTGGTGGGACTTTATCCGCACTCATATTTTCGGGTTTGTTTAAAATGTGTTTGATTATGATCAAAGGGAGTGGAGATCCATCTGGTCCTGCGATTTTTAGTAAATCGATTACCGCGGAAGAGCTCGCGTTTTTGGAGGACGACGAGGCGATTAGGGCATTACAAGTGATAGGAAGAGGTGGTTGTGGAGAAGTATACAAAACCGACTTGCCTGAAGGAAAGATCAAGACTATCGCGATTAAACAGGTCATACAACCATCAAAAGACGCGGCGGAGCTCACATTAGAGGACACGAAAACACTCAACAAAAAAATGCGTCAAATTCGGTCAGAAATTCAAACGGTTGGTCAGATTCGCCATAGGAATCTCCTATCATTACTTGCTCATGTGTCGCGACCGACTTGTCATTACCTTGTTTATGAGTATATGAAAAACGGTAGCTTGCAAGACATTTTGCAACAAGTACAAGATGGTAGACGAGAACTAGATTGGCTCGCGAGATACAAGATCGCAATTGGGGTTGCAACCGGGCTTGAGTATCTCCACATGAACCACACACCTCGTATAGTTCACCGAGACTTAAAACCTGCAAACGTGCTTCTTGACGATGACATGGAGGCCCGAATTGCTGATTTTGGGCTAGCAAAATCAATCCCAGACGCTGAAACACATATGACAAGTTCCAATGTTGCGGGTACATTAGGATACATTGCGCCCGAGTATCATCAAACCATGAGATTTACGGATAAATGTGACATCTATAGTTTTGGCGTTGTACTTGGTGTATTGGTTGTGGGAAGACTTCCTTCGGACGACTTCTTTCAACACACTTCAGAAGTAAGTCTGGTTAAATGGATGAGAAAGGTTATGACATCCGATGACCCGAAAGAAGCAATCGACCCGAGCCTTATAGAAAATGGGTATGAAGAACAGATGCTTCTTGTTCTTAAAATTGCTTGTTTTTGTACACTTGATAATCCAAAAGAGAGACCAAATAGTAAGGATTGTAGGATCATGTTGGCTCAAATCGAGCACTAATAATTTTGCATATTAAGAATGCAAGTTTGTAATTAAATTTTATAAAACTGTGAATTATGTTGATGTTTGGAATTTAGTATGTGTGTTTTGGAAAAAAATAAACTTCAAATCAAATGATTTGTAACTAAAAAACTTGACTTCCATCTGAGTGGTTGTGAAAGGAATAGAGGAACCATAACCAACTAAAAACAGAATGAGAATCATTATTTCTTGCTTCTTGAGGCGAGAGAGTGCTAAACTTGTCCTGGAAGTCCACGGCCGCGTGAGCCCGTATGGTTCTGGTCTGGCCATGTGGTGATGGGCTCACAGGAAAGAGAGCATGTGGCTAACTAGGTGGAGGTGGGAGATGTGCTACTATACCCCGTATTTTGGGAGATGAGTTATTAAAATTATATATATATATTCAGTTTAAGTCTTAAAATGTTCATAGGGTCTTATTGTGTGTTTAGAATATTATGCAGGGATCATTTCTGGAAGATTGAAGTCTAAAGGATGAATGCTGCTCAAGTTACAAGTTCAAGGTCTAAAGGCTAAGGCGGTGGATAGTTGAGGGTCTACTTTGCAATTTCTGAAGACGATATATATACCCAATTTAGGGTTACTAAAGACATAGACGAATTATATATTTCTCATTCTATTTTTCCTATCGTATATTATCTTCTCTCTAAATATTAGGGTTTCTTATTCATTATCAATATCATCTTGATATTGTTTTGATTCTGTAATTCTGTAATATCTATGATCAATAATAATAATATTCTCGTCTTGTTCGTATTCGTTTGATTGAGGTTTAAATCTATTCATTTGAATCTCTTGTTGAATCTATGATAATAATTTCAGATGGTATCAGAGCCAGGTTCTCTGATATCTGGTTAATCTCAAGTGTGTTTCGATCTAAAATCGATTATACTTTCGATTAATCTGGTTAAGAGTTCTTTAAAAATTAGGGTTTCGAATTTTTGGGGTTTTTGATTAATTTTGGGGATTCTACTTCAGATCTACGATTTGTTGATTGAGTTTCCTTGATTAGGGTTTCTGAACCCTAATTCGTCTACTACAAATTCCGCTGCACATTAGGTTACATCTTATCCTACCTGATTTGGTAAAATCAGGATATCTTCTTAATTAATTGTTTATATAACTATTCTGCCATCAGTTTTATTGCCAGAACTTGATTACTGGTAGCATATTTTTACCTTAAATTCATTGGTCCTTGACCTGACACTTGAGTGTTCAGGAATCCTGGATAGACTTTGTTTTTAAGTGTATTGCTGCTTAATTGAGTTCTTTGGTGATTAATAATGACTGGAGGTGGTGATTTAGGGAGTGGTAGCACTCCTGCTGGTATTGTGTTCGGTGATGAATTGTATTTGCATCCTACTGATTCTAGTATTACTTCTTTTGTTGCTCATAAATTGAAAGGTACTGAGAATTATTCTGTTTGGAGTTGTGCTATGAATATTGCTCTGCAAGCTAAAAATAAAATAGGCTTTATAGATGGCTCATGTATAAGGTCTACTTCTGATGCTAATTTAGCTAGGCAATGGGATATGTGCAATTCTGTGGTTTTATCTTGGATTTTAGGTTCTATTTCTGAGGATCTTTATCTAGGTCAAATATTTTCTACTAATGCTACAGCTGTTTGGAATGAACTAAAAGAGACTTATGATAAAATCAATGGTTCTGAAACATTTAATCTATATCAACAAATTAATTCACTGAAACAGAATGGTTCTTCTTTGTCTGATTACTATCATAGGTTAAATGCTTATTGGAAACAGTTTGATGCCATTACTAAGCTTCCTGCATGTACTTGTGATGCTCAAAAGGCTTTTAAAACTCATAATGACTTAATAAAGTTAATGCAATTTCTGATGGGATTAGATGATATGTATCAAACTGTTAGGAGTAATTTGTTGACTAGAGATCCTATTCCTAATGTTAAAACTGCTTTTTCTGTGATTTCAAGAGATGAGTCTAGTAAAAATTCTAGTTATATTGCTCCTGTAACTAAGTCTCAGAATACTGCTTTTGTTGCTAGGTATCAAACTGGTCAAAATTCTGGATTTAAAAAACCTATACCTAAAAACAATTCTCTTGTTTGTTCTAATCCTAAATGTGGTTTGACTGGTCATACTGTTGATAATTGTTATAAGATTGTTGGTTATCCAGATTACATTAAAAAGAAATGGGCTGCAAATAATAATTTCAACAAATCTTCTAACAATAATAGTGTTTCTGCTAATAATTCTCTTGCTAAATCTTCTGAGGTTAATTCTCAACCTTTCACTCAAGATCAAATTCAACAATTACTTGGATTACTGAATTCAAAACCTCCTGAAAATGTTAAAGCCAATATGGCAGGTACAATTTTTTGTTCAAATACAAAAACTTTTTATAGAGTTTATAAAACTGATAAGGGGTGGATTGTTGACTCTGGGGCAAACCAACACATGGTCACCAGTCTAGAAAATCTTGAAAATGTTGTTGACATTTCTGATCTTGGTCTTCAAATAGATCATCCTAATGGTACTACTGCTTATATTAAAAAGGTTGGCAATCTTAAAATAAGTGACACATTAACTTTGTATGATGTGTTATATGTTCCTGAGTATTCTGTTAACCTCTTGTCAGTTCATAAGCTGGCCAGAGATAGTAAAGTATTTGTTGGTTTTGATGAATCTAAATGCTATATTCAGGACTTACAGTTGAAGAGAACACTGGGGACTGGTAGTCAGTCTGGAGGTTTGTATTATCTTGACTTCACTAAAAGTGGTAAATTGGTTAATTGTAATACTGTTATGTGTTTTTCTAATTCTTTGTGGCACTGCAGACTTGGTCATCCTTCTGACCAAGTTCTGAAAGTGTTAAAAGGTCAAATTGATATTAAAGGTGATGGTTCTTCTTCACCTTGTGATATCTGTCATTTCTCTAAACAAACAAGGGAACCTTTTCCCTTAAGTGATCATGTTTCTGTTTCTATTGGTGACTTAATTCATCTTGATGTCTGGGGGCCTTATAAGGTCACTAGTAAGGATGGGTTTAAGTATTTTCTGACTGTTGTTGATGATTATTCAAGGGCAGTTTGGGTTTATCTTCTTAAAACCAAAGATGAAGTTTATCAAAATATTGTTGTGTTTCATGAGTATTTAAAAACTCAATTTTCAAAAAGGATTAAGACTTTTAGAAGTGACAATGGTGGTGAGTTTGTTAACTCCAACATGGAAAATTTTTGTAATAAAAATGGGATCATTCATCAAACCACTATTGCTTATACTCCTCAGCAAAATGGTATTGCTGAGAGAAAGCACAGACATCTTCTGAATGTTTCTAGATCTTTATTGTTTCAGGGAGGCTTGCCTTTGAATCTGTGGACTGATTGTGTTATGACTGCTACTTATCTAATAAATAGGCTGCCTTCTTCTGTTCTTAAAGGGAAGTCACCTTATGAGTTAGTGTTTGGAAAACCTCCAAACATTGACCATTTAAAGGTATTTGGTTGTCTCTGCTTTGCTACCTCTTTAAACAATTTAGATAAGTTTTCAAAAAGGTCTGATAAATGTGTGTTTATTGGCTATTCAAATACAAAGAAAGGTTATAAAGTTTTTAGTTTAGAGTCTAAACAAGTTTATTTTACTAGAGATGTCAAATTTTATGAGCAAATTTTTCCTTTTAAAATGAATAAAATTGATTTGGATAAAACAACTCAAGATTCTGAACTTGTTAAATTTTTTGATACACCTTATAATTTTAAGCCAATAAATGCACCACCCAATGATGAAGCAGAGACTAGTAATAATGATGATAATCATGATCTACACTTAGGAGGCAACCAAGGAAATGCCAGTGATGATGATTTATCACTTGGTGAATCCTTAACTGCCACCAGTGAAGATAATGATGAATCATCTGGAAGTGATGACAATAATGATCATAATGCTAGTGCTGAGGGTGAAAATGTTTCTTTTCACAATCTTAGAAGATCTGAAAGGTCTACATTTGTACCTATTAAATATGCAGATTATGTTCTTGATGGTAAGGTTAAATATGGTATTGATAAACATGTGAATTATTCAAATTTGTCAAAAGATAATTACTGCTTTGCTACTAATCTTAACAAGATTAGTGAGCCATCCTCATTTCATGAGGCTAGCAACAATGAAAAATGGGTTGCTGCCATGAATGATGAGATGGAGGCTCTGAATAGAAATAACACATGGGAAATCACCTCTTTGCCACCTGGTAGAAAGCCCATTGGTTGTAAATGGGTGTACAAAGTTAAATATAAGTCTAATGGTGATGTTGAAAGGTTTAAGGCTAGGTTAGTAGCTAAAGGGTATAATCAACAAGCAGGTATTGATTATGAAGAGACATTCTCTCCTGTAGTCAAGATTGTGACTGTTAGATGTTTGATCAATGTGGCTGTTAATAATGGCTGGACTTTATTTCAGTTAGACATTAATAATGCTTTTCTTTATGGTGATTTGTTTGAAGATGTTTATATGGATTTACCTCTTGGATATTTTCCAAAGGATGATAAAAGAGTTTGTAAGCTAAAAAAGTCTTTATATGGTTTAAAACAAGCACCAAGGCAATGGAATGAAAAACTTTGCAATACTTTGTTGCAAACTGGTTTTAAACAAAGTAAATGTGATTATTCTCTTTTTACCAAGACTGATAAGAATGTTTTTATTGTTCTTTTAGTATATGTTGATGATATCATTATTACAGGGAACAATTTAAAGGAAGTTGAAAAGGTGAAGCAGTTTCTAAGAACTAAATTTTTGATAAAAGACTTGGGTGAGTTAAAGTATTTTCTGGGCATTGAAGTTTTGAAAGAAGGAGATAATATTTGTTTGTCTCAAAGAAAATATACTCTTGATTTATTAGCAGAGTATGGCATGCTTGCATGCAAACCTGCTAAGACTCCTATTGAGTCTAAATTGATCATTTCTAATCAGCCTTTAAACAAAGATGACAAACCTCTTGATAATGTTACAAATTATCAAAGGTTACTTGGTAAGCTTATATACTTGACTCATACAAGACCAGATATCTCTTATGCTGTTCATTGTCTTAGTCAGTTTATGCATTCTCCTTTGGAGTCTCATTCTAAACTTGCATTCAGAATTCTGAGGTATTTGAAGCAGAATCCTGGTACTGGTATCTTAATCTCTAAACATTCTAATCTCAATTTGTTTGGTTATACTGATTCTGATTGGGCTAAATGTAAAAGCACAATGAGAAGTGTGACTGGTTATGCAGTTTATTTAGGTAATTCACTTGTTTCTTGGAAAAGTAAGAAACAAAGTGTGGTGTCTAGATCCTCTGCTGAGGCTGAATATAGGTCCCTTGCTTCTTTAACATGTGAAGTTATGTGGATCACAAATATTTTAAGAGATCTGCAACTAGAAGTTGAGAAACCTATATCTTTGTTTTGTGATAATAAGGCTGCTATACAGATTTCTGGTAATCCAGTCTTTCATGAAAGGACAAAACATTTTGAAATTGACTTGCATTTTATTAGAGAAAAGATTTTGGATGGTTTGATTAAACCATTAAAAATTGAATCTTGTAATCAAGTTGCAGATATCTTTACAAAAGGTCTTGCAAAAGACCAACATGAAAAGCTTTGCCAAAAGCTAAAATTGATAGATTTGTTTAAGACTTAAACTGAGGGGAAGTATTAAAATTATATATATATATTCAGTTTAAGTCTTAAAATGTTCATAGGGTCTTATTGTGTGTTTAGAATATTATGCAGGGATCATTTCTAAGATATATATATATATATATATATATATATATATATATATATATATATATATATATATATATATATATATATATATATATATATATATATATATATATATATATATATATATATATATATATATATATATATATATATATATATATATATATATATATATATATATATATATATATATATATATATATATATATATATATATATATATATATATATATATATATATATATATATATATATATATATATATATATATATATATATATATATATATATATATATATATATATATATATATATATATATATATATATATATATATATATATATATATATATATATATATATATATATATATATATATATATATATATATATATATATATATATATATATATATATATATATATATATATATATATATATATATATATATATATATATATATATATATATATATATATATATATATATATATATATATATATATATATATATATATATATATATATATATATATATATATATATATATATATATATATATATATATATATATATATATATATATATATATATATATATATATATATATATATATATATATATATATATATATATATATATATATATATATATATATATATATATATATATATATATATATATATATATATATATATATATATATATATATATATATATATATATATATATATATATATATATATATATATATATATATATATATATATATATATATATATATATATATATATATATATATATATATATATATATATATATATATATATATATATATATATATATATATATATATATATATATATATATATATATATATATATATATATATATATATATATATATATATATATATATATATATATATATATATATATATATATATATATATATATATATATATATATATATATATATATATATATATATATATATATATATATATATATATATATATATATATATATATATATATATATATATATATATATATATATATATATATATATATATATATATATATATATATATATATATATATATATATATATATATATATATATATATATATATATATATATATATATATATATATATATATATATATATATATATATATATATATATATATATATATATATATATATATATATATATATATATATATATATATATATATATATATATATATATATATATATATATATATATATATATATATATATATATATATATATATATATATATATATATATATATATATATATATATATATATATATATATATATATATATATATATATATATATATATATATATATATATATATATATATATATATATATATATATATATATATATATATATATATATATATATATATATATATATATATATATATATATATATATATATATATATATATATATATATATATATATATATATATATATATATATATATATATATATATATATATATATATATATATATATATATATATATATATATATATATATATATATATATATATATATATATATATATATATATATATATATATATATATATATATATATATATATATATATATATATATATATATATATATATATATATATATATATATATATATATATATATATATATATATATATATATATATATATATATATATATATATATATATATATATATATATATATATATATATATATATATATATATATATATATATATATATATATATATATATACGTGCATATTACGATAATAGAAAGGTGTATCAATATGGTTTTTACTTTTTGAATTGTGAATTTGATGAGTTAAAATTGTTAATCAGTAGACCAGGTATATTGATTCAAAAGGAGCTTTCTCTATTGCTTCAATGAAGAAATGTTTATGTGAGGTTAATACTTTTTTCTGAAAGGCAATTTTCATTTATAACACAAAACAGATACAGAGGAGAATCATTATACACAAATAATAAGAGAACTATACTTACACAAAAACAAAACTTTTCCAATTTGCCCACTCCAGATTGACTCTAGAGGCCCGGTTTTTAATCCAAAGAAAACCCAACGATTGAACGTCCTTGACAATTTGGCTTGCCATTAAAATTTTTATCATTTCTCGCCTTCCAAATTCTCCAACAAGCAATCAAAATGACGGATTGGAGAGCTCGTTTTGCACATGGCCCGACTGTAGAGAACTTGTGTAACTCTAAAAGATCATTCACCGAAAAAGCAAAAATGGGAGGAATATTGCACCAAACACCAATTCTATACCAAACCTCATTCGCTAGCAGACAAGATGTCAAAAGATGGTCCAATGTTTCAGGGGCTTCGTCGCATATCGGACAACGAAGACAAGGAACAATTACACCTCTTTTCACCAGGTTATCCCGAGTTGGCAGGCGATTCAGAGTTGCCCTCCAGCCAAACACGTTTACCTTAATGGGCAACCAATTATTCCAAGAGAACCCCTGAGAATCACCACCATCCGACATGACTTAACAGAAAAATTACGATCAGTACCACCCACCTCCCAAATCATACGGTCCAAGCCAACCTGATCAGAGTTTACTTCACGATACATAACATTTGAAAGATTAATATTTCTATGAGAGAAGAACGACACGACCTGACAAATGTTTCGCCATACCCCATAGGCGCGTACACCACAAGGTACAAAAACAGAGTTCACAACACCCCCATTAATAGCCTGAGTCACACATCTCCATAGCTTTGTTTGCTCGGTATTAAAACGCCAGAACCATTTGACCAGAAGGCTTACATTCATATTCTGAAGGGAACCAAGGCCAAGACCGCCATTTGTTTTGGGTGCCACAACTTTCTCCCATGCAACCCAATGGATTTTTCGCTTTCCATCCACCTCACCATAGGAACCTTTTCCGTATGATATCTAATTTGTCGATCACCTGTGTTGGAGCCCAGAACAAAGAAAAGAAGTAATTTGGCAAGCAATCCAACACCGACTGGAGTAAGGTGATTCTACCACCAAAAGATAAAGTTTTCCCAACCCAAGTCGATAATCTTTTTTCAACCAAATTCATAATGGGATCCCAACTTTTGACCTTATTCATATTCTCTCCAATTGGAACCCCAAGATATACGAAAGGCAAAGAACCCATCGACACCTTATTGGCCTGAGCCACTTCATGCAAATCTGAATTCAAGACTCTCCCAATGTTAAAAAGCTTTGATTTAGAGACGTTCATCTTCAAACCCGAGATCAAATAGAAAACACGGAGTATACGAATAATGTTTCTGACGTTTCCAGCTGACCAGTTCCCTAAGACTAACACATCATTTGCATAGATAAAATGTGAAACAACAGGGCCATTATTGGGCGTAGCAATACCCTGGAGTATTCCCACTGATGCAGCTTTGGTGAAAAAAGAGCTCAAGACTTCCATGGCAAGAATAAAAATAAAGCGGGATAAAGGATCCCCTTGACGAACACCACGGGAGAAATGAAACTCATGAGTAGGAGAGCCATTTACAAGTACTGAAGCGCGAGCAGATTTAAGTACCCCATTAATCCATAGTCGCCATTTTTCAGGAAAACCCATTTGTCTAAGAACAGAGTCCACAAAATCTGAAGCCTGGGAAGCCGAAAGAAACCATCACAAGAGAATGGAGGTCGATTTTTAACTTGTTCGAGAAACCTGGTAGCAAAAAACTTTTTGACTTCGCGCTTAATGATGGTCGGCTTCGAAACCCATTCACCTTCTAGTTCCAGACCTGTAATCCTTGACTTAGCAGTGTTGTTATTAATGATACCCTGGAAAAAATGGGAGTTTTCATCCCCAGAGATAGCCCATCTAATTCTTGATCTCTGTTTGAGATCACAATTGAGACGATAATTAATGGAATCCCGCTCCACTTTTGTGCACGCCATAACGTCCATTTCATCTTCTGTAAGGGCCCTATGCTCCATAATCCCATCAAAGTATTCCAAGGTGTCATTCAGATCCGCCAGACCACGATTACCAGACCCACGTTGCTCCTTCTGCCATATCTTGATTAGTCCTTTAACATGTTTCAATTTAGCTGCAAGTTGAATGTCATAGGGTCCACTCGAAGAAAAAGAAACCAAGGCATTATTCACCAAATCATCAAAACCCGAAATACTAGCCCATGAGTTGAAGAATCTAAACGGAATTGGGCCGAAACCAACAGAGTCCACACTAAATAACAATGAGCTATGTTCAGAGAGTTCTCTAGGGAGGGCCCTATAAACGGCCTTAGGCCATTTTGACCACACTTTGTCACACACAAAAATACGATCGATCCTGCTGAGTTTTTCACCTTTAACACATGTAAATGTTAGTAACCCGTTAATCTCCAAAGAAAAGTTAGAGAGAATTTTACTGCCAAATATTTCTTACTACTCCTTCATTTGCATGGATTACAATTTATAGGAAAAACAAGAAACTAAACATGGGTAAAATAAATTACGTGGCTATGTGAATAAACTAAACGTGGGTCCTAACTTAATAATAAAACTAACAATGCAAATTGTGGTGACACCACTTCTTTAGTAACTACATGCATGCTTGAGAACGTGGACGGTTACACGAGAGTTCTAAGTGATGGGTTTCTTGACTGGTTCATTAGTGGGTCGGGCTTGGGTTGAGTCCATCGTCACATGGGTCGTATCAGTAAACTTTGGGCCTTGCAGTACAAACTCGGAGATATTCATATCAATAATAAAATTGTTAAAGTTTCGAGCACAAGAGGGGTTAAAACCAGAATTTAGCCGGTGTCACAGCATTGAAATCCCCAAGAATAAAAAAAATACCAATAAGAGAACTTTTAACAGAAGATACCTCCCTCCACAAAAGTGACTTAGCCGTGACCGCCTGAGGAGCGTAAATATTGAAAATGTGGATGATTTCCGGGCGATCTTTTATTGAAACCGAAATAACCATGAAGTGCTCCTTGTTGACAGTACCTACATGGTGAAAAATTTCGGGAACTAGGCCACCCGATCTTCCATTTGCATCGATGCACTCTTTTTTAAAGCCGGCATTTCCCCATATTCCTTTATAATTTATAGACTCGCCATCCTGTATCATTGTTTCCTGAATGGCAACAAAAGATAGTTTGTGATTAGCTTCCGAATCCACTGCACTTTTTCAGAATTCCGAATCCCCCTGGCATTTATGGTCATAAGATTCATGAGGATACATCAAAAGCCCCATCTCCCATTACAGCATCCTGAACCAGTGGCTCAAAACCAGAAATATTGACCCCAATTGAAGAAGTCGCGCTAACCTCTTTCAAAATTCAGTATCCATTTGAGTATCCCCATTGGATTTAGCAAAAGAATCATTTTGTCCCCCAAAATCTTCAATGGTATCCACATCTACTGTATCACCATTGGAATAAGCAAAATAATCTAATATTAGACTTTTCTTTATCCACCAAATCTTCTTCGATGATATCCATATTCACTTTATCTTCATTGGAAATTACAAGTGGATCCCCACACCATCCAAAGCCCCATTAGACTTGTTAGGCCATCTCCAATGGCAGTTTTATCCCGGTTTGCATACTGAGTTTACAGTATTGTTCGGTTGTAGCTTCAGTTTTATCCCAGTATTGATCCCTCAATTTTGATATACACAAACCGGCTGCAAATTGTGAAATGGGGCCACTTGTCCTTTTTTTTGTTTTTGACCAAAAAGCATTCAATTAACTAGCATGAAACATTTTGTTTTTTTCCTTTGAATGTTTTTTTAATTAATATAATGTGTTTTTTAATTAAATAATGTGTTTTTTAATTAATATAATGTGTTTTTTAATTAATATAATGTGTTTTTTAATTAATATAATGTGTTTTTTAATTAATATAATGTGTTTTTTAATTAATATAATGTGTTTTTTAATTAATATAATGTGTTTTTTAATTAATATAATGTGTTTTTTAATTAATATAATGTGTTTTTTAATTAATATAATGTGTTTTTTAATTAATATAATGTGTTTTTTAATTAATATAATGTGTTTTTTAATTAATATAATGTGTTTTTTAATTAATATAATGTGTTTTTTAATTAATATAATGTGTTTTTTAATTAATATAATGTGTTTTTTAATTAATATAATGTGTTTTTTAATTAATATAATGTGTTTTTTAATTAATATAATGTGTTTTTTAATTAATATAATGTGTTTTTTAATTAATATAATGTGTTTTTTAATTAATATAATGTGTTTTTTAATTAATATAATGTGTTTTTTAATTAATATAATGTGTTTTTTAATTAATATAATGTGTTTTTTAATTAATATAATGTGTTTTTTAATTAATATAATGTGTTTTTTAATTAATATAATGTGTTTTTTAATTAATATAATGTGTTTTTTAATTAATATAATTGTTTTTTAATTAATATAATGTGTTTTTTAATTAATATAATGTGTTTTTTAATTAATATAATGTGTTTTTTAATTAATATAATGTGTTTTTTAATTAATATAATGTGTTTTTTAATTAATATAATGTGTTTTTTAATTAATATAATGTGTTTTTTAATTAATATAATGTGTTTTTTAATTAATATAATGTGTTTTTTAATTAATATAATGTGTTTTTTAATTAATATAATGTGTTTTTTAATTAATATAATGTGTTTTTTAATTAATATAATGTGTTTTTTAATTAATATAATGTGTTTTTTAATTAATATAATGTGTTTTTTAATTAATATAATGTGTTTTTTAATTAATATAATGTGTTTTTTAATTAATATAATGTGTTTTTTAATTAATATAATGTGTTTTTTAATTAATATAATGTGTTTTTTAATTAATATAATGTGTTTTTTAATTAATATAATGTGTTTTTTAATTAATATAATGTGTTTTTTAATTAATATAATGTGTTTTTTAATTAATATAATGTGTTTTTTAATTAATATAATGTGTTTTTTAATTAATATAATGTGTTTTTTAATTAATATAATGTGTTTTTTAATTAATATAATGTGTTTTTTAATTAATATAATGTGTTTTTTAATTAATATAATGTGTTTTTTAATTAATATAATGTGTTTTTTAATTAATATAATGTGTTTTTTAATTAATATAATGTGTTTTTTAATTAATATAATGTGTTTTTTAATTAATATAATGTGTTTTTTAATTAATATAATGTGTTTTTTAATTAATATAATGTGTTTTTTAATTAATATAATGTGTTTTTTAATTAATATAATGTGTTTTTTAATTAATATAATGTGTTTTTTAATTAATATAATGTGTTTTTTAATTAATATAATGTGTTTTTTAATTAATATAATGTGTTTTTTAATTAATATAATGTGTTTTTTAATTAATATAATGTGTTTTTTAATTAATATAATGTGTTTTTTAATTAATATAATGTGTTTTTTAATTAATATAATGTGTTTTTTAATTAATATAATGTGTTTTTTAATTAATATAATGTGTTTTTTAATTAATATAATGTGTTTTTTAATTAATATAATGTGTTTTTTAATTAATATAATGTGTTTTTTAATTAATATAATGTGTTTTTTAATTAATATAATGTGTTTTTTAATTAATATAATGTGTTTTTTAATTAATATAATGTGTTTTTTAATTAATATAATGTGTTTTTTAATTAATATAATGTGTTTTTTAATTAATATAATGTGTTTTTTAATTAATATAATGTGTTTTTTAATTAATATAATGTGTTTTTTAATTAATATAATGTGTTTTTTAATTAATATAATGTGTTTTTTAATTAATATAATGTGTTTTTTAATTAATATAATGTGTTTTTTAATTAATATAATGTGTTTTTTAATTAATATAATGTGTTTTTTAATTAATATAATGTGTTTTTTAATTAATATAATGTGTTTTTTAATTAATATAATGTGTTTTTTAATTAATATAATGTGTTTTTTAATTAATATAATGTGTTTTTTAATTAATATAATGTGTTTTTTAATTAATATAATGTGTTTTTTAATTAATATAATGTGTTTTTTAATTAATATAATGTGTTTTTTAATTAATATAATGTGTTTTTTAATTAATATAATGTGTTTTTTAATGAAGCAATGAGTAACCCAGTGTCTGGCATAATCATCCAATATGGTGGATCCGCTAATCCTCTTTCAAAGTGATTCAGCATGTACTGAAGTGATTGTACGCCTTCTTTGTTAAAAATTGCAGTGTATCTTGCATTATGCACAGATAACTCATCCAATAAATCCATACGAATTTGACACCAATCATCTTGATGACGACCAATGCAAACAGCCGTAGTTCTAAATCCACAGTTCCCATCTCCTTGTACATTCTGAACCTGTGTGATATACGGAAGAAAATCTTTGAGTCCCTGCCCAATTAAATAATCTTCATTGTTCATACTTGGATCTGGATTATGGGTTTCGGGTGTATACATATATGGATCTGGATTGTGGTACATATATGGATTTGGATTATGGGTTTCGGTTGTATACACATATGGATCCGGATAGTATGAACTTTGGTGTTGACTTTGGCTCATAAAAGGATCTTGAAAGTATGGTTGGCTTGAATGAAAGACTTCTGGAATATCGTCCATTAAATTTGAACCACTCATGGGTGGGCCTTCGTCAAATTCGAAACAGCTATCAGCTGGGACCTCATTTAGGTCAAATTCGAAACAACTATGTCTGACCGGCTCATTACCCGAATTGACAAAATTGGGAATGGTTGAACAACTATGTCTTGTTGAGCAAAAAACATATCATGTATCTCGCTTTCTCAAATTGTTAACTTCTTTCAAACAGTGATATGCGTGTAAACTAATAAGCTTATAATATAATGTTACTAGTATATTATACTGTAATTGTATAATATCCATATTTTATCATCATCCAAACACACACTCTAGTATGTGTAGAAGCAGATCTGTATCTATCTAATATATATGTTTATCTGTTGTGCTGGTTTTGTGAATAAGGACAAACCGAAAGCTGCTCTAAGTCTATACATGATTCTTGAAATGGAGTCCAACTTGCATTTGGAGTCTTGTGAAATTATATATTTTTCTTTCCTCATATTTTGATTTATCTTAACAGTCAAAAGTTATAACTTATAACTTAACCATGGTTCCATAAAGTAAAGTAAACCAACTACACACTTCACACACATCTGGTGAGTTTTTTATCTTCTACCTATCCTAGACAAATAAATAAATAAATACACACACATTATATATACGTGAGACACCAATAACCATTACGACGTACCTACCGGAAGTGGTGATCGAGACATCTCCAAAATCGTCTCCATCAACCCCCATCGAAAGCAGCCCTGCTTTCTTTTGGTATACTTGCTATCAAAAAGACACTATTGGTCCACTGGTAATTGTGTGTCACAAGCAAGACTAATTTTCTTTGTTGCTGTTGCTGTTTGCGGGCGTTTTAGACCTTTGGCCTAATTCATTTTCACGGGCAATGTATATTCAACTTCTCTCAACTTCTGGCAAAACCTTCCGTCAACGGGCTACGACCACCATATCCTTGGTCACCACTCTCTAGGCATACCTTCCGCTTATATCCTACGGATATCACCTTCTTCTTGTATCTCTTCTGACTATTGCTTCCGATATGAACGTCACTTGTTCTTACCACTCTGGAAACTATACTTTGGTATTCCACTTTCTAGATATACCCTCCGGATTATCATACATTCGGTCAACGACTTTTCTAGTGAGCTTGTGATAACATAACCAATGGTCCCGTAGCCTTGAGGAATACCTTTTGCTAGTATACCAGCCAGCGTACCATCATCCAACTATACTTTGGTATTATTTTCGATAACTATTTCAGGCAAGTAAGCCATTGGATTATGTCGTACCATACAATAGATAAATAAATGTGTGCGCTATTCTTTGCTACTACAGATCTAATATATATTGTCGGTTGCATAAGCATAAAAATCAGCTGTTCTTATTGCTCTGGAACGATACCCTTCATTCCCACTTTTTGGATATACCCTCTGGATTACTATCACACTTTCTCGTTATCCTACGGTCCCACTCTTTTCTAGTCATTGCTTCCCATGACGCTTCCGATCAGTTATATATATCGCCTATGGGAGCTACACCCCATGCTTATCGCCGTCCAATTTATACATTCCGAACCTTTATAACTTTCGGCAACAACCACCCTGCGATTACCCCACTAATTCAGCTTCTTGTTACTGCTCTATAGCTCGCATTTGTTGGTTACTGACTCGTTTAATCTTTTTTCGAATTGCCACTTCCTGTCTACCACCGCTGGTAATATTTGCATGTTATGTGATAGAACCCTCCAGATCAACATCTTCCGGGTTAACACTTATCAGTTAAGACTCCCCGGAGCATCCTGGGGTGTACACTCGTGTTTTGCCCCTATTTGTTTAACACTCTCCGGGTTTCCATACCTGTTTGTGTAAGAAGGTCAGAAAGGGTGAAGAAACCTAACGCAAAGTATGCAATCATGTATGCTAAGGTGGCTATTGCTGAAGACAGTTTATGTGAGCCAGAAACTTTTCAAGAAGCTGCACAAAATGAAGAATGGTTAAGTGCTATGAAAGCTGAAATGAGTGCTCTTATTTCAAACCAAACGTGGGAGTTAGTTCCAAAACCTCATGATGTTAACCTAGTGACGTGCAAGTGGGTTTACAAGGTGAAACAGAAATCTGATGGATCAGTGGATAGATTCAAAGCTCGTTTGGTAGCACGTGGTTTTTCTCAACAACTGGGGTTAGATTATGAAGATACCTTCAGCCCCGTTGCAAAAATTACAACTGTCCGTGTTCTTTTAGCCTTAGCAGCTTGTAAAGGTTGGAAGTTGTGGCAGATGGATGTTCATAATGCATTCCTATACGGAGAACTTGATCATGTTATTTACATGATGCAACCGATGGGTTTTGAAGATCAAGAGCACCCTGAATATGTATGCAAGTTGAAGAAGGCAATCTATGGTTTGAAGCAATCACCAAGAGCGTGGTTCGGTAAGATGGCAGAATTTTTGGAGCAGAATGAATATCAACTTACTTCAGCCGATTCCAGTTTGTTTGTCAAGAAAATTGGTGAGAAAGTCGTGTTTATCCTTGTCTATGTGGATGATCTAATTATTTCAGGTGATGTTGAAGAGGAAATTGAACTTTTGAAGTCAAACTTGTCTATACGGTTCAAAATGAAGGACCTTGGAAGGCTCCAACACTTCCTTGGTCTGGAATTGAACTATACAGAAGAAGGAATGGTATTACATCAAACAAAGTATACCATTGACTTGTTGCATAAGTTCCAAGTGGCTTCGTGCAAACCAGCAACGGTCCCTATGGACCGCAATGTTAAGCTATATGCAACAGAAGGTAGAAAGCTAGATGACCCAACACGGTACAGAAAGATGGTTGGAAGTTTGATCTACTTGACGTTGACACGGCCTGATATTGCATTTGTCGTTGGAGTTCTTAGTCGGTTTATGCAAGACCCAAGGAAGCCACATATGGTAGCCATGAAAGAAGTTCTGAAATACATCAAGGCCACTGCAGGAAGAGGTATACAGTTTAGAAGAGAAATCGAGCCTAAGTTGTTTGGTTATTGTGATGCCGATTATGCTGGTGATGTGAATGAACGAAGGTCGACAACTGGGTATGTTTTTATGTTTGGATCAAGCCCTGTTTCCTGGTGTAGCAAACGTCAACCGACAGTCTCTCTATCCTCGACAGAAGCCGAGTATCGGGCTGCTGCTATGGCAGCCCAAGAGTGTGTGTGGCTAGTCGAATTGTTAAGGAACCTGAACCAGAAAGTGGAGTATCCGGTGCAGTTGTGGTGTGACAATATCTCAGCAATCAAGTTGGCTCAGAATCCAGTGTTTCATGCCAGGACCAAACACATTGAAGTTCACTACCATTTTATTAGAGAAAAGGTATTAAGAGGTGAGATCAGTTTGGAAGTTATTGCTTCAGAAGAGCAAGTTGCAGATGCTTTTACAAAAAGTCTAGTTGGTACAAAGCTGAGGGAGCATAGTGAAAGCATGAGCATGGTGGATTATGACATTGAGAGGGGGTGTTGAAAGTCAAAGTCATATCCACGTGATAGTTTCAGTTGATTTATTTTACCGTTTGTTTTCTTTTAGAAGTAGTCAAAAGAATAAGTCCAGTCTTCATTATCTTTCGGTTTGTTACCTATTATTTAGGAGTAGTGGCAGTAGCCCGTTAGTTTTCTATTAGTATTTAAGTGGTGTTATGTTTCTTATTGTATGTAACTTGGAAAATAAAGTGAGTTCTTTCTCTTATTTTTGAGTGCACCCTAAATAGCAGTAAAATCAAATTGTGTGTTCTTCAATTATCTGATCAATAAATTCATCAGTACCATACAATAGATAAATAAATGTGTGCGCTATTCTTTGCTACTACAGATCTAATATATATTGTCGGTTGCATAAGCATAAAAATCAGCTGTTCTTATTGCTCTGGAACGATACCCTTCATTCCCACTTTTTGGATATACCCTCTGGATTACTATCACACTTTCTCGTTATCCTACGGTCCCACTCTTTTCTAGTCATTGCTTCCCATGACGCTTCCGATCAGTTATATATATCGCCTATGGGAGCTACACCCCATGCTTATCGCCGTCCAATTTATACATTCCGAACCTTTATAACTTTCGGCAACAACCACCCTGCGATTACCCCACTAATTCAGCTTCTTGTTACTGCTCTATAGCTCGCATTTGTTGGTTACTGACTCGTTTAATCTTTTTTCGAATTGCCACTTCCTGTCTACCACCGCTGGTAATATTTGCATGTTATGTGATAGAACCCTCCAGATCAACATCTTCCGGGTTAACACTTATCAGTTAAGACTCCCCGGAGCATCCTGGGGTGTACACTCGTGTTTTGCCCCTATTTGTTTAACACTCTCCGGGTTTCCATACCTGTTTGTGTAGGAAAAGAAAATTAATTGACTAATCCTTTTTAAATCCTAATATGACGTACTTTATTATTTAATGCATGCCACGTTTTGTACAAAGGCTGACTAATTTCATCTTAGAATTGGCAAGTGTCACCATCTTATTACTTACAAAACTTGCGCGCATTTAATTCTTCAATGCAAGTCTAAATGTTTTAATACAAAATTTAAGAGCATCAGAGATCGTGGCCACTTGTCTTTTGGTAATACAAGTTTTTGGGGGTGTCATTATTATTATACATAAAAGTAAGCCTTTGAATTATCTATCTTGCTTAATAAATAACTGGCTAGAGCCTAATCTTTGATTGTTGTGTAAACACTTGCTAAATCGTGATATGTATATGTGTGAGAGAGAGAAAGGGAGAAAGGGAAATCTATTATTAAAAGGTTAATTACAAATGAGAGGTGAGGGGGTTTATATAGGCTTGACATTTGCATTAAACCCCCTCCCTAATTACACACTAGTCCTTGTCTAATTACACTAACAACCTTACACATAAACAAGATTAGACACAAGGACAATTCTATTTACATTGTTACAAACTAGCACTAACTATATTTTAAAGCTAACAATCTCCCCCTTTAGTGCTGTTTGTGAACGATCACTTTCTTGATCTCTTTCTCTTTCTCTGTCTCCGATTCCTTTTCTTTGTGGATGATTCAGACTTATCATGTTGAACTGATTGAGATTTGAATGCACGCTTTCTGTACTTGTGATAATTCTCCTTCCAGAACCTTTTAGGAACAAAATGGTACTTTGGATCTTCAGGGCGATTGAGTGGTTCAATGATGTTGTCAGCAAAATCAACAGGAGGCATGTTATGAGGACCTTGTTCATTATTAGGAGAATATCTGACCCAAGTACCTTCTGGTACGTGAATTACTCCTTGTCTTTCTTTTGGAAGCCTAGCCTCAATGATCTGTCTTGTTCTATCTCTGTGATCCAATCTTGCCTTGATCTTATTAATCACTTTCATCAACCTCTTCTTTTCCTTTACTGACTCTTCGAACTCAGCAAGACTTTCAAAAACAGCCAAACATTGCATCAGTGTGCCATCAGAATACTTGGAGAGTTCGTCTAGTCTTATAAAAATCTTGTGCCCTTGATCACTTTCAAATACAAACCCTTGAGGATTATCAAATACAACTCCAGTGTTAAAGTTCTCGAGGTTGATTCCTTGAATTCTTTGATTAGGCAAGGTAAGGTTCACTTTCTTTCTTTTCTTTTCTACCGCCAATTGGAAGTCTTTTTGAGTTTGACTCAAAACAAGACTGTCCAAATATCTCTTTACTGCATAGTAGGCTTCATGATTCTCTGGATCAGGCTGAATAAGTCTGCTAGCAAAGTGGAGGAGGAAAATGAGATCATCAGCAGACAGCAGATTGAACCTGGCTTCTCCAAACAAATACCGACGGTTATCATCACGTCTTACTATAAACCAGATCAAGCCAGGAGGTCTTGCAAACCCGGGATTACGCCATTCTTTGAAGTGAATGCTGACAACCTCTACAATCTTCAATTTGAACTGATTCTTCTACACTTTTTTAGCTTTATGGCTTTTGGATTCTACGAGATCCTTTAAGTATTTTGCCCTTTGGTGATCAACATCATAAGCTCTCCTTGCCCGTAATTCATCTACATCAATTTTTACCAACTCTTGTTCCTTTGAGAAGATCTCATAAGCTTTTTCTTCAAGGAATTTAGTGGATTTGAAGAGTCTGGTTGGTATTCTGAGGTAATCAATCTTTCTTTCAACATTTTTCTGAAACCACCTTCATTTATTCGAACAATAGGAGCTCTGGTGATATATTGGAGATGAGGGTTGTTAAGGTGGTGGATTAGGTTATGGAGGTTCAATTGATTGAGGGCAGGGTTTGGTTGAGGAATAGATTGGTAAGTATCAAAGCCTGGAGGAACATCATCATCATTTGAGGAATCATTATCGTCTCTTGGATCATTATCTCTAAGATCATACTCAGGAAAACCTGTTTCACCAAAATCTTCGCCAATAATCAAGGGATCCCGAGGTGATCCTTGAAAGTGCGCATCATCACGAAAATCTGAGCCAAAAACAACATCAGTAACGACACTGGCTCGAATAAGAGATTCATCTATACAAACTACTTCTGTGTGATCATCCTTATCAACCACGTGCTCTACAATATCAACATCTTGAGGAGGATCTCTTGATTGAGCATCATCACCAACATCTGTTTCCTCTATTACTTCAGTAGCAGCACTGGCTCTAACATTGGCCACATCTTCATCCATATTCTCCCCCTCGTGTTGATCCTGATCATCAGAATCATCACGTCTTTGCACAACAACAGCTTGTTTACATGTGGCCTCAAGCTCAATGATTCTTTTCTGAGCCGCTTCAAGTGCTGCATCAGCAAGGAGCTTTTCCTGTTCAGTTTGTTGTTTTATGTCATTTACAAGATGATGATGATCAAAGCAGGCTTGAATTGATGCTTGGATTGCTTTGTCGAAAGAATCTGTTTGACCTTTTAGAGAGATAAGTGTGGCAAGAAGTTCATCATAAAGAGAATCAAGACGAGATCGGTTTAAGGCCATCTCCAATGGCAGTTTTATCCCGGTTTGCATACTGAGTTTACAGTATTGTTCGGTTGTAGCTTCAGTTTTATCCCAGTATTGATCCCTCAATTTTGATATACACAAACCGGCTGCAAATTGTGAAATGGGGCCACTTGTCCTTTTTTTTGTTTTTGACCAAAAAACATTCAATTAACTAGCATGAAACATTTTGTTTTTTTCCTTTGAATGTTTTTTTAATTAATATAATGTGTTTTTTAATTAAATATGGATGATGATGTGGCATGGAGAAACTGAGTTTCAGTATGTTGGGTTGGAGGTAAAATGAGTTCAGTATGTTGGTTCAGTTTGCTGGAACAGTTTGCTGACGTGTTGCTGAGGTGGCCAGTATGCTTGAGCATACTGACCTTGCCATTGAAGATGGCCTTAGGTGGATCAATAGCCATGACTTTTGAGAAGAAGTTTTTTTAGAACTAGCTCGCTTGGGAATCAGAACCCTGTCACATGGCTTATTGTGAGATAACTAATTTCAAATAATTTTTTGGGAATCACTATTCACACCATTTTTTTCCATTATAAACACCAATTTTTTATATTATCAAACTTAACATAATAATATACTAATCATGATGTCTTTTCCTTTTTAGACTACCTTTTACATTTGACTTTTGTTATCAATAATATAATAATAATGACATAGTAATCATGATGTCTTGTTACTTTTTTCTTTAAATATATTATTGTATTTGATTATTTTTATTTACAATATCATACATTTTACTTTTTATTGCAATTGAAAGACTAAAAATATAATAAAATCCGTCACACGCACCTTATATAATTATACATAATAGTAGAAGATATAAATAATAATAGATAATAAAATATTTTATATCATTTTTTTAATCAATATTAATACAAGTTTTCACACCTACTGAATTACGTCTAGGAAATTTAATCTGGTTGTACACATTTTGTCTATGCAAAAAAAGATTTTCCCATGCCCGATCAAATGCGTGACTAGACCATTGTGGATGCATAGGAGGTATCGGAAAATCTCCTTGTAACATCAGTCTCACGAAATGATTACCATTGAAGCGTGCAATTACACAAATATTATGTGGTTGTGAACTTGGTGGGCTAGTAAAAAGCGGTAAGCACGTTGTATCTCCTTCTTTGCTCAAAAAAACAACCACCACATTATACCTTGAAGCAATGAGTAACCCAGTGTCTGGCATAATCATCCAATATGGTGGATCCGCTAATCCTCTTTCAAAGTGATTCAGCATGTACTGAAGTGATTGTACGCCTTCTTTGTTAAAAATTGCAGTGTATCTTGCATTATGCACAGATAACTCATCCAATAAATCCATACGAATTTGACGCCAATCATCTTGATGACGACCAATGCAAACAGCCGTAGTTCTAAATCCACAGTTCCCATCTCCTTGTACATTCTGAACCTGTGTGATATACGGAAGAAAATCTTTGAGTCCCTGCCCAATTAAATAATCTTCATTGTTCATACTTGGATCTGGATTATGGGTTTCGGGTGTATACATATATGGATCTGGATTGTGGTACATATATGGATTTGGATTATGGGTTTCGGTTGTATACACATATGGATCCGGATAGTATGAACTTTGGTGTTGACTTTGGCTCATAAAAGGATCATGAAAGTATGGTTGGCTTGAATGAAAGACTTCTGGAATATCGTCCATTAAATTTGAACCACTCATGGGTGGGCCTTCGTCAAATTCGAAACAGCCATCAGCTGGGACCTCATTTAGGTCAAATTCGAAACAACAATAACCCATGTCTTTAATTTCCTTGGATTATAATCTTTAAATCTGTGACGGTTTTTTCGGACCTGAAAAATGTTGGTTATCTAAAACGGGATTTGGACAAACGTTGGTTACCTCGGTATGCAATTAGGCTTTTTTTTCCTACAAGCTAAAGGGTCTGTTCTTTTTCTTTCGTTTTTTGTTTGGGCAAATATCATGGTTGCAAAGAAAGAACTTAGTACTTGTTTGCTTATCCACTTGGTTAACAAAGAATTAACCTTTTTCTTCTCATAATATCGAGTTATAACCATCTTAAACTATTGTGCATGACGCTTCTTTTCCTAAAAGTTTTAACATGTGTATATGCAAAAGAATGAGAAAAACAATCTACTTATCGGAAGATTTTAACACACCCCACCACCAATAAGTATAATAAGTTTGCAATATTTTGTGAACCCATATGTAAAATTGTTTCAAATGTTATTCACTCATGGAACTTATATATAAGGTAGATTTTTATTGTTGTATTTATATGTTGATCAATTATATTTCAGTGCTCGGCGAGGGAATGCTATAGATAGGGTTTCTCTTCCACCACCATGTTATGGTTCAGCATCTTTAGGTGGACCAAAACAACCTTCACGATCAACTAGTTTCCAACCAATTGCACCTACTTTTGAGAAAAGAAAAATATCGGCTAACACAAGTTATCAAGGGACATCTACCTCCGATAGCAATGTCAGTGTCCGAATCCATCATATTTTTCATGTTTAAATATTGAACTTACTAATTCATCACCTATTTCCTGAAGGGTTTTTACATTAAACAACTATTTAGTTCCTAAACTATTTTCCTTTCTATGAAGCCCCCAAGTGACATCTAACTGGCACTAGTATTGGATTCATTTACATATAATTTGAATTCTAAAGTTATTATCAACTGAATACAAAAAGAATTACGAATTTGTCCGATTGTTATTATTTTTTCACAAGGTATCAATGACCAGATGAAAGATAGTGTAATCTTTCTTGTTCAATAAAAATGAATATCAAATATCCCTGTTTTTTTGCCAAAAAATCTATATATTTGATATAAATGGAGGTTACAAGATTAGCAATGATTTGAAATCATCATATCATAGAAGTTTATATTTTATGTGTGCTACAACTTTAAGATATTAAATACTTTTTTATATATTCTCTGCAGCTTTGTCCCATCTGCATAACTGACAAAAAGGATATGGCCTTTGGCTGTGGGCATCAGGTACATTATCGGCATATACCTTAAATAGAGGTGGCACCTTCAACCACCTTAACTATTAATGGCTGATTTGGCCGTGTTGTATATCAAATGGGTCAAAATAAAAGCTAAAAGAGGGGAATGGGTCAAGCGGGTTGAAATTTGCCCAATGTCTAATGTTAATGCATACGACGTTAGATGTAATGATTATGTTTGTAATATGGTTGTTTTTGTAATCATAACCAACAGAGTAATCATTTATTAACTAATTATTGGAAAAGGGTGCTATCCAGGGCCATTTTAATCTAAACCCATTACCAACCCCCCCTGACCCTCAGCATGCCACCTCTAGCTTTACCTTAGCTGAAATACACGTTCAATTAAGCTAACTTATTTCATGATTCATTCTATTTCTTCAGACATGTTGTGGATGCGGCACAGATCTTCAACTGTGCCCCATTTGCCGGAGTCACATAGAGACCAGGATCAAGCTTTATTAAACGCGATAGGTGTATAGACGTGACATGTATATATGTTTGGCTTCATTTTGTCTAATGATACTTTATTGTTCATTGACCGAATATTTAGCAATCGGTTCACCTAGGTACCTTTTGTAGTCCAAAAGATTTGCATAATCTTAGGGTAAACTTTTTTTGTGATCTTGTAAAGTAGTTGTACATAGATTTAGGATGGACCAATTGCATGAAATTTCATAATGTTCCCCAGCTACAAATACCAAACACTCATGTTTCTAAATAATCGATTTTTGTATCTTATTCTCCCATGGATGGTACACGAGCCATGTATAGATCACTTGAGTGCTTCATACTTGTTCTTTTACTATTCAATCGAGTAGTATGTACAATGTCTGTAAGTAGTCACTGGAATTGGAAACTTCTTTTGAACAACACGGGCGTTGTTGCTATGCACATGGCAGTGACTCACCACAACAACGTTGTCATATTCGATCAGACCGGGGCGGGCCCATCACATTACAGGCTCCACAGGTGCAAGACTCGTGGTTCGGGCTTGTCATGCTATGCTCACTCAGTAGAGTATGATATATTGAAGAATAAAGTTCGGGCTCTGCATCTTCCATCTGACACTTGGTGTTCATCGGGCTCATTTTTAAGCAACGGAAGCCTACTTCAAACAGGTGGTAATGGGTCGGGTGCAAGAAGAATTAGATATTACAGGCCGTGTACTAATAGCCGATGTGATTGGATGGAACTAAAGAAGCAGTTGTCCCTCAGACGCTGGTATGCATCCAGTTTATATCTCCCACAGGAAAATGGTGTTATAGTTGTTGGTGGACAAGCAGCTTTTAGTTATGAGTTTGTGCCGAACTTGGGCTCAAGTGAACAGTATAATCTTCCGTTCTTGCGCCATACGTACGAGAAGAAGTCAAAAGGGAACAATTTATACCCCTTTTTACACTTACTAACTGATGGACATCTGTTCATATTTGCCAACCGGGATTCGATTCTGTTAGATTATAACAGATCGAAAGTTGTAAAAAAGTTCCCAAGGATGCCAGGAAATGGGGGACGTAGCTACCCAAGCACCGGTTCTTCGGTAATTCTTCCATTAGACTATAACGACAACTTCACTAAAGTTGAAGTCATGGTTTGTGGTGGTGCGGCTCACGGAGCCTATGGTGCAGCAAAACGGGGTAAATACTTGCGTGCTTTAAAATCATGTGGGAGAATGGTCATAACCGGAGAGCACCATAGGTGGCGTATGGAGAACATGCCCGGACCACGGCTCATGGGTGATATGCTGATACTACCAACAGGAAACATCTTAATCATCAATGGTGCAAAACGGGGTTGTGCCGGATGGAATAGTGCATCATATCCTGCTCTTGAACCTTACCTTTACCGACCTGAACACCCATCCGGTCGGCGCTTCCAGGTTTTGAGGGCAACAAAAATAGCCCGTTTGTACCATTCATCCGCCATCTTATTACCTGATGGTAGGATCTTGGTGGCTGGCGGGAACCCGAATAACAGGTACATTTCACACGGGGTGGCTCACCCAACCGAGCTTAGGCTCCAAGCTCTTGTCCCGGATTACATGAGCAACCGGCTTGACCATCTACGACCAGAAAACGTGTCTGTTACTTACCCACAACGTACAGATGGTGTAGCGCTTGGGGATACTTTCAGTGTTAATTTTCGGCTAGGGGCTGAGTTGGGAAATTTAACTGTAGTGGTATATGCACCACCGTTTACAACCCACTCGTTATCAATGAACCAAAGAATGGTGAGACTCGAGTGTTTGAGTTCAGTGATGGGCGGTCCGGGTCTAGTTGCGGCGACAGTGGTGGCTCCTCCTTCGATTTATGTTACACCACCGGGGTATTATATGTTAACAGTGCTTAATGATGGGATTCCAAGTAGATCTTCTTGGATTAGGATCATGTAGATTGTAGGTCAAGTGTTGCTATTGTTTCAGGAAAACAAAGTGTGCACCCTTGTTAATGCTTCAACATGTTTTGCCCCCTAGTAAATACAACCAAAATGAATGAGTTTATCTGATCATGTACCTTTTTAGTTGCTAGCTTTGATAGAACTCATTAGTCATCTAACTTGACATTGATATA
Source organism: Erigeron breviscapus (assembly GCA_034093135.1). Taxonomy (NCBI): domain Eukaryota; kingdom Viridiplantae; phylum Streptophyta; class Magnoliopsida; order Asterales; family Asteraceae; genus Erigeron; species Erigeron breviscapus. The sequence continues at coordinate 21,037,282 of CM067173.1, forward strand.
AATTTTGTTACACTATTTGGTGGGACCTAAAATGCGAACCATATCAAATGGAAAGATATATGAGCTAGGATAACAAAAATTTAGTTATGCATAATACGACATACAAACCAACTCTTCGTAGAAGAGTTGACAATCAGCCGTCACTTTCTGGGAACAAACCGAGTTCGATTTCTGCCAAAGACAGAATTGAATTGAATTGAATTGGTTGAATTACATTGACACTATTTATGCTAGGGTTATGTGGGTACCAATTCAATACATGGGATAAAGGGTTTCCCGTATCTACCTTTTTTTTAAATACGACATACATACATGAGCTATATATAACAGATCGAAATAGTACACTACACATAACGTAGAAGTATATCAAACAAAAGATGATATGTACACCAAAAGTTTTATCATACACAAACATTGTGAGCATTGTATACATTGCCATTGGTTGCATACCACTCCCATTTCAAATGGGTATCTTCTGATTAATACGTCAGGTTGTACAATTTTTCTAGCAAATAGTACAAATATAAAATGCACAATAATACTAGAAAATTTAGGGGAATATTAATCCTTCTAATTCATAAGGCTAAAAATCTTCCTAATTTATTTGATGGTAACATATGAAAATTTAAAGGGTAAGATTAAGTAAGAGATTGAATGAAATCCACTAGTCACATTCATATACTTTTTAAGAGGAATTTTAGGCTAAAGATTAATCATTTTCCATAAATTTATTAAAAGTTGTAATACATTTATCAACTCTGGTATCGAATTCAATTGCCTCTCAAACAACATAGGTATCATAATCGTCCAGAGTGCAACTCGCAAGCAATAATATATAAATAATCGACGTTGACTTTGGATCATCATGCTAAATGGCTAAAGCAGCCATGTATTATTTTTCAAAGTTAGATGGAAGAAATTCTAATTATTGTGAATTTCATTCAAACACTTCAAAGTCAAAGTAAACCTTTCATTTTAATATTCTGCTCAGATACTAGCATGTAGCATCAATTATTAATGTGTTAAAATACTATGGGTAAATTACACAAATCATACCTGAGGTTTGTTCGAAACTACACTGGTCATACCTATAATTAAAAAATTACGCGAGACATACTCATTGTTGTCAAAAACTTACACTGACCATACCTATCGCTGACGGTCGTCTATTTGGCCGTTAAGTCAAGTCATGTGCCGTGCATATGAGGTATCAAAACCGTAATTTCGTGCATACTTGAGGTATCATCCGTGTAATTTACCCTAATAATTTTTTTTAAGATATTTATATTTATATTTCATTTATTAAAGTGGGTAGATATTCTATATTAAAATTCAAATATATATATTTACTTTTTTTAAGAACCTATTTCAAAATAAAAATAAAAAATTTATGAAAAAATGTGATCAAACGATACAGGTTAAGGCTTAGAAATTCTAAGATTAGACTAACGACTAACCCTGGAACTTCAAACCCAAAATGCTACAGATTGCTAATCTGAGGTGAAATTACATTCTATAACCGTGACGAGTCTTTGACTTTGCTTTACCATCTAATCTGAGGAGGATGTCATCAAACCATATGAAAAAATTATATTGCTTTTTTAATAATTTTTTTGAATTTTTTAAAAAAGGTTTCTATTAAAAAGAATAAATTATAAAATAAAATAAAATAATAATTAAGTAATATAAAAGTGAAAATTTTAGTGGTTTTATGGTTCTAATCCTTGTTTAATTCACTATACACATATAACAAAATAATAATGATATATATAATAATAAATGCATTCTTGTATCAACTATTTTTCTTGATATACTTTTCATTGAAAAAAAAAAACTATTTTTTCATAAAAAATTTCATATCTATCAAACTTAATAACTAAAGCATAAATAAAACTTTAAATTCTTAATAATTATTTTTAGGGTGAATTACAAGGATAATACCTGAAGTATGCACGAAATTACGGTTTTGATACCTCACATGCACGGCACTTGACTTGACTTAACGGCCAAATAGACGACTGTCAGTGTAAGTTTTTGATAACGATGGGTATGTTTCGCGTAATTTTTTAATTGTAGGTATGACCACTGTAGTTTCGAACAAACCTCAGGTATGATTTGTGTAATTTACCCAAATACTATTTAAGTATTTTATACCTAGAATTTGTTTCATTTATATTGTTTTCAATGTGATTGCTGATAGTTAATCATCTTTAAATTAGTAATTAAATATTATTGTCTTCATCCCTTAGATCACTAGACCATAAAATTTGTTTCATAATTATCTTTAAATTGTTTCATATATAGCTAAGTAATTTTCTTAAATGTTTTTATTAAACAATATGACAAGTCTAATATCCCTTTTTAGTTTTTTTTAACAAGATTGACATAACTCTTTTAATATGTATATGTTAGTATTAACTTAACATAAGTCACTTTGACAAACTCGAACTTCATACATTTGAACACAATCAATATTTCAATTATACATGTATTTATTTAATTATTAATGTCCATTTTAAGGCATATTTTAGTCCTTTCAAACCAACATGTTTGACTAATTTTATTTTCCACACGTCATCTCTAAAATATTATTTTCAACATCATGTTTTGCTATTTATATACTCAAAGAATACCCTGTATAAACTTATCATTAACTCACTGGATGTTTTCATAGAACTTTTAAACTCCGGCGATTATCTCCGCCGTGAACCACCAATGGCCACCGTAATCCACCTCTCACTACTCATTTTTTTCACTTTAAACCTCTTGATTCATGCCAAGCTAAACCTCGACCCCAACGACCGTAACGCCCTTTCCGCGGTTTTAGTCAACTTGGGAGTCTCCGGCAAGGTCCAGCCACCGGAAAAATTTTGCACCACTGCCGGGATTTTTTGTGAAAGGAGGATTTCAAACAATTCTTACAGCTTAAAAGTCACTGGAATAGTGTTGAAAAGTCAACGCCGTAAAGGGTCTCTGTCGCCGGAGATTGGGAAGTTGTTGGAACTTAAAGTTATTGATTTAAGTAACAATGAATTTTCCGGCGAAGTCCCGGCGGAATTATGTTATCTTTTCCGGCTAAGAGTACTTGATCTTTCTAATAATAGATTTTCCGGCGAGTTGGGTTTTTTGAAATATTTTCCGAACCTTGAAAAACTATCACTTGAGAATAATATGTTCACCGGAAAAGTACCCATTTCGTTACGTTCGTTTCGGAATCTTCGGTTTTTTAATGTCTCCGGGAACAGTTTATTCGATGGTCCATTGCCGGAATTACGACGACTAGAATCTCTGGCGCCGGAGGTGAAAAAGTATAGCTATGGACGATATAAATTTCTTGAATCGACGAATTCAACGAATTCGAAAAATGGGAATTCTCAACTCCCGGCGACCTCGCCGGCGCCGGCACCGGCACCGACTGAGGGATGGAGTGGTAAACATAAGAAGAGCAATAGAAAAAAAATATTGGGTTGGGTTCTTGGGTTTTTGGGTGGGTCATTTGGTGGGACTTTATCCGCACTCATATTTTCGGGTTTGTTTAAAATGTGTTTGATTATGATCAAAGGGAGTGGAGATCCATCTGGTCCTGCGATTTTTAGTAAATCGATTACCGCGGAAGAGCTCGCGTTTTTGGAGGACGACGAGGCGATTAGGGCATTACAAGTGATAGGAAGAGGTGGTTGTGGAGAAGTATACAAAACCGACTTGCCTGAAGGAAAGATCAAGACTATCGCGATTAAACAGGTCATACAACCATCAAAAGACGCGGCGGAGCTCACATTAGAGGACACGAAAACACTCAACAAAAAAATGCGTCAAATTCGGTCAGAAATTCAAACGGTTGGTCAGATTCGCCATAGGAATCTCCTATCATTACTTGCTCATGTGTCGCGACCGACTTGTCATTACCTTGTTTATGAGTATATGAAAAACGGTAGCTTGCAAGACATTTTGCAACAAGTACAAGATGGTAGACGAGAACTAGATTGGCTCGCGAGATACAAGATCGCAATTGGGGTTGCAACCGGGCTTGAGTATCTCCACATGAACCACACACCTCGTATAGTTCACCGAGACTTAAAACCTGCAAACGTGCTTCTTGACGATGACATGGAGGCCCGAATTGCTGATTTTGGGCTAGCAAAATCAATCCCAGACGCTGAAACACATATGACAAGTTCCAATGTTGCGGGTACATTAGGATACATTGCGCCCGAGTATCATCAAACCATGAGATTTACGGATAAATGTGACATCTATAGTTTTGGCGTTGTACTTGGTGTATTGGTTGTGGGAAGACTTCCTTCGGACGACTTCTTTCAACACACTTCAGAAGTAAGTCTGGTTAAATGGATGAGAAAGGTTATGACATCCGATGACCCGAAAGAAGCAATCGACCCGAGCCTTATAGAAAATGGGTATGAAGAACAGATGCTTCTTGTTCTTAAAATTGCTTGTTTTTGTACACTTGATAATCCAAAAGAGAGACCAAATAGTAAGGATTGTAGGATCATGTTGGCTCAAATCGAGCACTAATAATTTTGCATATTAAGAATGCAAGTTTGTAATTAAATTTTATAAAACTGTGAATTATGTTGATGTTTGGAATTTAGTATGTGTGTTTTGGAAAAAAATAAACTTCAAATCAAATGATTTGTAACTAAAAAACTTGACTTCCATCTGAGTGGTTGTGAAAGGAATAGAGGAACCATAACCAACTAAAAACAGAATGAGAATCATTATTTCTTGCTTCTTGAGGCGAGAGAGTGCTAAACTTGTCCTGGAAGTCCACGGCCGCGTGAGCCCGTATGGTTCTGGTCTGGCCATGTGGTGATGGGCTCACAGGAAAGAGAGCATGTGGCTAACTAGGTGGAGGTGGGAGATGTGCTACTATACCCCGTATTTTGGGAGATGAGTCTAGCCGTATTGTGGCTTTGAGAAAGAGTTTGAGGGGCAGCCGTGCATATTACGATAATAGAAAGGTGTATCAATATGGTTTTTACTTTTTGAATTGTGAATTTGATGAGTTAAAATTGTTAATCAGTAGACCAGGTATATTGATTCAAAAGGAGCTTTCTCTATTGCTTCAATGAAGAAATGTTTATGTGAGGTTAATACTTTTTTCTGAAAGGCAATTTTCATTTATAACACAAAACAGATACAGAGGAGAATCATTATACACAAATAATAAGAGAACTATACTTACACAAAAACAAAACTTTTCCAATTTGCCCACTCCAGATTGACTCTAGAGGCCCGGTTTTTAATCCAAAGAAAACCCAACGATTGAACGTCCTTGACAATTTGGCTTGCCATTAAAATTTTTATCATTTCTCGCCTTCCAAATTCTCCAACAAGCAATCAAAATGACGGATTGGAGAGCTCGTTTTGCACATGGCCCGACTGTAGAGAACTTGTGTAACTCTAAAAGATCATTCACCGAAAAAGCAAAAATGGGAGGAATATTGCACCAAACACCAATTCTATACCAAACCTCATTCGCTAGCAGACAAGATGTCAAAAGATGGTCCAATGTTTCAGGGGCTTCGTCGCATATCGGACAACGAAGACAAGGAACAATTACACCTCTTTTCACCAGGTTATCCCGAGTTGGCAGGCGATTCAGAGTTGCCCTCCAGCCAAACACGTTTACCTTAATGGGCAACCAATTATTCCAAGAGAACCCCTGAGAATCACCACCATCCGACATGACTTAACAGAAAAATTACGATCAGTACCACCCACCTCCCAAATCATACGGTCCAAGCCAACCTGATCAGAGTTTACTTCACGATACATAACATTTGAAAGATTAATATTTCTATGAGAGAAGAACGACACGACCTGACAAATGTTTCGCCATACCCCATAGGCGCGTACACCACAAGGTACAAAAACAGAGTTCACAACACCCCCATTAATAGCCTGAATCACACATCTCCATAGCTTTGTTTGCTCGGTATTAAAACGCCAGAACCATTTGACCAGAAGGCTTACATTCATATTCTGAAGGGAACCAAGGCCAAGACCGCCATTTGTTTTGGGTGCCACAACTTTCTCCCATGCAACCCAATGGATTTTTCGCTTTCCATCCACCTCACCATAGGAACCTTTTCCGTATGATATCTAATTTGTCGATCACCTGTGTTGGAGCCCAGAACAAAGAAAAGAAGTAATTTGGCAAGCAATCCAACACCGACTGGAGTAAGGTGATTCTACCACCAAAAGATAAAGTTTTCCCAACCCAAGTCGATAATCTTTTTTCAACCAAATTCATAATGGGATCCCAACTTTTGACCTTATTCATATTCTCTCCAATTGGAACCCCAAGATATACGAAAGGCAAAGAACCCATCGACACCTTATTGGCCTGAGCCACTTCATGCAAATCTGAATTCAAGACTCTCCCAATGTTAAAAAGCTTTGATTTAGAGACGTTCATCTTCAAACCCGAGATCAAATAGAAAACACGGAGTATACGAATAATGTTTCTGACGTTTCCAGCTGACCAGTTCCCTAAGACTAACACATCATTTGCATAGATAAAATGTGAAACAACAGGGCCATTATTGGGCGTAGCAATACCCTGGAGTATTCCCACTGATGCAGCTTTGGTGAAAAAAGAGCTCAAGACTTCCATGGCAAGAATAAAAATAAAGCGGGATAAAGGATCCCCTTGACGAACACCACGGGAGAAATGAAACTCATGAGTAGGAGAGCCATTTACAAGTACTGAAGCGCGAGCAGATTTAAGTACCCCATTAATCCATAGTCGCCATTTTTCAGGAAAACCCATTTGTCTAAGAACAGAGTCCACAAAATCTGAAGCCTGGGAAGCCGAAAGAAACCATCACAAGAGAATGGAGGTCGATTTTTAACTTGTTCGAGAAACCTGGTAGCAAAAAACTTTTTGACTTCGCGCTTAATGATGGTCGGCTTCGAAACCCATTCACCTTCTAGTTCCAGACCTGTAATCCTTGACTTAGCAGTGTTGTTATTAATGATACCCTGGAAAAAATGGGAGTTTTCATCCCCAGAGATAGCCCATCTAATTCTTGATCTCTGTTTGAGATCACAATTGAGACGATAATTAATGGAATCCCGCTCCACTTTTGTGCACGCCATAACGTCCATTTCATCTTCTGTAAGGGCCCTATGCTCCATAATCCCATCAAAGTATTCCAAGGTGTCATTGTTGGGGGACCTCTATCTATTCCTCCTTCTTGTGTATGTGATCCTTAAGGGAAACCTGTAACAAGGGTTAGAAATAAATCGCCGTGTAACACGGGTAAGAAACCAATGACCGGATATCTCTTTGTATAGATCTGGTAAGACTTCCAGTGGACTCCGCCATTTGTAGTCTTCTTTCTTCAGACTTCAGTCTTTGACTTCAGTCAGAATGTCTTCAGTAGAGTTGATCTGGACTGGGGTGAAGTCCAGTGAGCTCATCTAGAGAATACTCCAGATTTCCTATACAAGTATTTTGCTCACTGGTCTTCCATTATTTCTGGACAAATCTTCAGAGGGACTCCAGATTCCAAGTCTGGAGTAGGTCCAGTAGAACACGTTTCTGGCCAGATCTTCAGTAAGGCTCCAGTAGTCGAGTCTGGAGCGAGTCCAGTAAATCTGGACCTAACAAATTAGTAATATATGCAGTTTTAAACATCTAATTAAACAAATATATTATACAATTCATGGGGTTTCATATAATATGTGAAAGGATTTTTATCCAAACTTAAGTATCTAACAACCACATATATTTATATTCTCTAT
>CM067173.1:21046051-21123595 GCA_034093135.1 Erigeron breviscapus
TATGATAAAGGACCCATGTTATTGTTAAGTATTTTAGAGATAGGATACAACAACAACAACAACAAACCAACCAGGTTGGATCAAGCGGTTAGGTTACAAGGCGGGACAAGTAATGTGTGATGTATTACCATGCTTTTAACCCAAAAATGAGACCTAGATGATGGTCTGCATGCATTAACCTCAGATAAAGATATTCACATTTTGAGTAACCATCCATGAAGTAAGTGATAATGATGATCAACATGACTTGAGCCGGTAGGTAATTATGATGTTAGAGTGGCAAGAAAACGATAATAGTGACAGGTTAATGAGGTTGAGAATGAATGTTATATGGAGATGTGAATCTCAGTGACATCCTGTTGAATTTACATCATAACTACGCTCACCACTTTGAATTAGTTCTGTTTGTTAATGTTTTCACTAACATAAACTCGAAATGAGCTGTTTATGTGCAAAGAGACAAAGTAAAGCATAATTGAATAAGTTTAAGCTCAATCAATTCATATAACTTTCATCAAATATTATATAACACAAAAATTATTAAGGTCAAAGTTGAAAAATAAAGACTTTGAAAATTCGAAAACATGACACTTTTAATGACGGAAGGAGTATAATAAACTATAATAATATAATAGTTAAAATCCATGATCTTCTCTACTGATCTATACTTCTCTTTGTGTTTTCCTTTTTTTTTCCTCTTTCGGCTTAGCAGGGTGGAGTGTTGGAAGCTACCCATCATGAAATGACTTGCGTCATGTGACGCCTAGTCACATGTTGAATATCCCTTACGTAATTACTCGTGTATAAGAAAAGAAATTTGACAGCTAAATGTATAAAAGAAAGTATATGTTATAAATGATAGGGAAAGGTTGAATTAGGAACCCCAAAAATTGCAGGATCCTTTAGGAACTTTCTTTAAATTAAAAATATGTACTATATGATCGCTTACACATGTTTATATAATTTCTTACAAATGTTCATACAACAATCTATATACATTTGATCATCACCAATCTCATGAAAACATTAATTTACAAAATACTTGCATACATATGATCGACCTGCATACATGTGATCATAGCACTATTCGTGCACATGTGATCATAAAGTTCATGTCTCCAAAAATTGTATAATGGATGATAATCTATGTTTCTACATAATTGTAAAATCCAAAATTGCACCTAAATAACTCAAAAACAATCAAAAAACAATCACCATGTAAAGAATAATCAATGATTAAGCTTGATTTAAAAAGTTCTTAAAAGTTTCTGCAATTTTTGAGGTTCCTAAAATAACTTTTTACATAAATGATATTATGTTCTATATTAATAGAATAACTTGTGAATAGTGCCACTTCCATTAGGAAGCGGCCACGTGGCACCCGAAAAACTTTTTTTTTTAATCATGTGTTATTGCATTGCTTTTAAATATTTATATATTTAATGATTTTCATCGTTATTGCCTCCACTCTAAAATATTTAAATATTTCATACGTCAAACTTTTTAAATAGACATATCTATGATAGGATATGGTTTTGAATTTTGTAGTTTTTTTTGTTGGTTTTATTCCTTTGTTTTGATGTATTTATTGCATTGCTCTTAATATCTACATATTTGATATGTCAAACTTTTAGTAAATATACTTATGATAGAGTGGCTTCGGTTTTTTTTACATTTTTGGCAAATATATCTATGATATAATAGTTTTGGTGTTGTTTTTCATTTTATGTTTTTTTGTGGTAGTTGTTTTTTTTTTCTTCTAAAACCACATCAACAACAAATGCAATCACGATAACTTAGTCCCTGCAACACGAGATATTGCAAACTTTTGAATCTAGGGACAAAGTTCAAGGGTTCAGTCCATACTCCTTGAAAGGCTGGAAGTCATTTTCTAATTTAGCCTATCGAGGACGATATTAAAAATATCTTACTGGTAAACTTTGAAACAATTTTCGTATCAGATTTTTGGATTAATAAGTACCAACAAATCGCGTCAAACAACAAACACAAACACGATAAATGAAGCCTCGCTTAAACTTTCTAGTTAATTATATGTATTTTAAATCTTTGATACGTCAAAAGTTTGTTGATTATTAGAAAATGAAAAGAGAAAGAAAATGATATGAAAATGTTATTCGAAAATTATATGTATTTTAAATCTTTGATACGTCAAAAGTTTGTTGATTATTCGAAAATGAAAAGAGAAAGAAAATGATATGAAAATGTTAATTATTACTCCCTCCGTCTCATATTAAATGTTCAATATAACTTGTCAAGTATTCTGCTTTCGAAGTTTATGGTAAAAAAAAATTATTTAAAATTTATGAACGATTTGAGTTAATATATAACAAAAGTAAAAATATTTATTGTCAAAGTTTGGAAAAAAAATAAAAATAAAAAAACCTAAATTATACATGGAAGAGAGTATCTTTTTGAGATTTTTCTATACAAGATAAGATAAGGATATTTTGTTGAGTAAAAAAAGTTGTATCATCCACAAAATATAATGGTATGGTATAGGTACGATCATCACGGATAAGATCATCAAAAAACATAAAATATTTTGATTCCAAAACACACGTAACCAGATTCACAATACTCCCAACAAAAACATGCTTGATAATTTTAAAGATAAGCTAGGGACCATTAATTAATGGATTAGGAAAGTCCGATATATAAATTACTCGTAGAAGGCTAGGTGTTGCACCCATAGACACCAAAGCTTTCTATATATAGCATAATATAGCAAAGTATAATATTACTACTACTACAACCAAAAGATTATTGAACATGAAGAGTTTCTATAATATAATGGTGCTTTTTCTAGTTGTTGTTATCACGAACACGGGCTTGCTTTCGTGTACTCACTCCAACAATGATCAAGAGATCATCATGGTCGTTGACGACGAATCCATCGACACAACAGATGGAGCAGATAATTAAGGTTGATTGCTCATATATTATATTAATTTTATTATTCACAATTGTGTTTGTGTAACATCCCAAAATCTTTATTTCGTTTATTTAGTCGACTTTGACTTGTTAGTCAACCATGTTTCGACTCGTCTAGATTCACGTAATTTTACGAATCAATTAAGGTATAATGTAATTATATGAATGAAATATTATATGTGTAAATATAATTAATCATATGTATATATGGGTATACATTTTGATTAGTTACCATATATGTATTATTTGTGCTTATATGTTTATATGCAATTGTGTACCTAAATTAGCTACTAATAAATATATGTATACATGTAATTGATTTATAACCAAATGGATAAAAGTGATTATACTTATATTTAACTAATTACTACACTAAATTACTCAAGTAATAATCAAAAATCAAAGTTAGAGTCAACCAAAGTCAATTAGTCAAGTCAAGTTTGTGTTCTTGACATAAACCCCACACAAACTAACCAAGACTTGGATTATAGCTTGTAATCATGCAATTAACATGTTCCTACTGAATTCTAGTTTGTTTTAAGGCCAAAGTTTCAGCCATCACACTCAAGGATGAGTTGTAAAGACATGATGAACACCTCATGGCCAAGGTGTGTGTTCTTGGCACTTAGTTGCAACTCTTGGGCTATATAAGCAAGCATTTGATGATCATTCTATCATCCATCTCTGCTCTTTCCTCTCTCTCTCACATTCATAACACAAAACAATCAAGTTCATAAAGTCTTGGGTTCATCACTTGAAGTTTCAAGTTGAATTTAAGGACTCTATAGGACTGAAATTTTCAGTCATCTTGCAAACATCATAGAAGATTCATCTGGACGAATTAGGAGACGAATCTTATATTTTTTGAAAGGTCCAAGTGTCGGTGAAATTTCATAAGAACTAAGTTTCTTCTTGTTTTGCTCATAAGAGAGCTAAAAACGACGATTTTGAGGACTGGTCGGATTTCTGACGAGGCTACAGGTTTGTTTTTGTAAAATTCATATCTCTTTCATTAAAACTCTTCAAGAGCCAAACCTTACATTTTTGAAAAGGTCTTTGAGTTCCCAACAAATGTCTAGAACTGAGTTTTGTTGTATCTGGTCTTCTTGACTTCCCAAAGTCATTGTCAAGTAGATGGCGCAAAGCTGGGAACATGCTGAAATTTCCCTATTTTGCACTTAGGCTTTGTGGTAGCTTATAAGTTGATCTTATACTTGTTCTAGGTACCCGGGAGAACATTTTGAGCATAATAAAGTACTTTGCAAAGTGTTGTGAGCTGTACTAAGGTATGATATTGGTTATCCTGCGAGCACAATCAAAATGTCCTTTTTTAAAAAGTGTCAAACGTGGTTTAAACAGACTTTCATGTCCTATATGTTGGAATGGGCATTGGGGGAAGGGTTTAATCTATTATGGGATACTTTGGGGACTGTATTGTGTATATGCATGTGGGTGGGATTGTTTTTTACCCATTATGATTGCTAAAGACTCAACCGTAGCTTAATTATGTTAATTAATCTATTGCGGGTTGAATGGAATGATTGTTAATTATCATTGGATTCGTTGACACCCTAAGGTTTATTTGATTGATTGAACCATGTTGGGAGAGTGATTATGGGCTGTTAGTATGCTTGTAAGAACTAAGAATGGTTTAATGATATGGTTATTATGCTTTATTAACTTGACTTGTTGTTAAGGTTAATTGCATAAATATTGATTTAACTTTCATGTTGATGAGTTAAATGATGATTATGGGCTGTTGTTATACTTGTAAGAATGGTTTAATGATATGGTTATTATGCTTTATTAACTTGACTAGTTGTTAAGGTTGATTGCATAATGTTTAATTTAACTCTTGCGTTGATGAGTTAGATGATAGTGACACTAGTTATCATAGGATTGTATGATCACTTGTGCACATTAATAAGGGCCTTGATATGTTGAATATAGGTAGCTTATGATGTAGCTTGCCTATAGAAAATGAACTCGAGTATAAACTAAGATTGAGTGATAAGCTTATCCCATAGTGTATCGTTTAATTGGCACTATGACTTACGAGTTCCACGGGTATAACCCAAAGTGGAATACGAATGATTGAATATGTGTATAGGATAACTGCCTATTCGGTGTATAGCACATGCTCTGAGAATATGTGTGTAGGTTAGCTGCCTATTCGTTGTATAGCATATATTCTGAGGATTCGTGGTCCATATGATTAAATGGATATTCTCAATGATTGAATATGTGTATAGGATAGCTGCCTATTCGATGTATAGCACATACTCTGAGAATTTGTGTGTAGGTTAGTTGCCTATTCGTGTATAACACATGTTCTGAGGATTTGATGGTCCATATGTATGTGATGTTCTCCAAAATTTAAGGATTCCTTATTGTTGTTTAGGAACCCTATATATGATAGGCACATTTAGGATTTCATGATTAAATCCTATTGGTTGTGTATATTGATTGTAACATCCGTGAATTTTGACCCGTTGACTTTTGTGTAATTTGACTAACAAACTTGTTGAATGAAACAATTGGGCCCATTTATGATTTTATGACTAAGTGGTATGTTAGTCGAGTCGTAAATATGTCGTTTGGCGTTTAGTAGTGTAACTGATTGTTTTATGGCTTGTGAGAGAAACGGGTCGGCCCGTGGGTAGTCCAAGACCCACCAGCCACCCATGACCCATTTCCCCCCCCATATCTCTTTCTCCCCTCTCATTTCTTCTATCTACTTCTATCTTTTCTCTCTTTCTCTCAAGTAAAAACAAGACCATTTCAATCTACCATTTCTTGCATCAAATTAGTGTTGGATCGATTATAACATAGAAATCATAGTCACTTTCATCTCACTTTCGTCTTATCAAATAATCAAAGCCAAGTTCTAGCATTTTTACCCAATTAGGTCAAATTTGGGTTTGAGCTCAAGGAGACGTTTTGGTAAGTTAAATTCATCCCATTTACTCTATTTATGCTTGTTCTTATGTTTCTAGTCGTTTTTATGGGATTCCAAGACTTAAAATGGTAAAAATGGAAATTAGGGTTAGGGTTAGGGTTTGAATGATTCATGAGTGATTTTGATGTTTTGGTCGAAATTGTGGGTTGGGTTATGTGTATTTATGGTCATTGATGTTTAGTTATGCTTCAAAATGGGTTACAAATCGTTTTGGTGTGGTTTGGGTTGAAATTGGGGGTTTGGGTTCGTTTTTTTGCACTTGATGCTGCTGGTGTAGGAGCTGCCCAGTTGGGCGTAACTTACGCCCCACCCAAGCGTAGGTTACGCCAGGCCATTTTTCTTGGGCGTAGGCTACGCCCATTGGGGCCGTAGCTTACGCTTATCCCCATCTTCGATTTTGGACCTTACGCCAAGACCTCACTGTCTACGCCAACTTTTACGCCAAAAATGCACTTTCTAGAGGACCGTAGGTTACGCCCATATTGACCGTACCTTACGCCCAGACAAACTTTGCCCAGCGTAGCTTACGCCCCTTGCCACCGTACCTTACGCCTGTTGAATTCTGACCACCGTAACCTACGCCCCTGTTGGCCGTAAGTTACGGCAGTTGTTTTCTAAAATGTTCCTTGTTTGACCTAGTTTGACCTTCTAGACCGTTTTACGCGCCGAGTCTTAATCTAATTCACTTCTTATCTTATATAACATTGATTTAGAGTCGTAGAAGTCATTTAACGTCGGAAAGCATTTTGGAAACCTAATTAGGGTTTTGTCGAGAAATTGTTAAGTTATGTATATGTGTTCATGCGTGTTAATGTGTATGTATATGATCGATATTTAGGTGTTGGACGCGAGGAGAACATTGTACGACAATAACTTGACTTTATATCAATCTTAACTTTCTTACAAGGTGAGTTTCGTATCTCCCTACTCGCTTGAGATTCGGGCTGAAAAGTGTAAACCTGGCGTGTTTACTTGCATTTATTGATATTGATTGTTTGACTTGATTGTTGGATTGATGTGACAGTTCGTTTCGTTTGATTGACTTGGGTTATGTTTTAGTTAAGTATTACTTTTATATTAGGATAGACGTACATACATGGAAGTCGGTTATGCCTTCATTGGGTTTTAGATGTGGTGGGAAGGCTGCGGGTGACCCTATATATAAGCATCTGGGACTCGAAGAAAGTAGAATCCTCTGAAGTATATGTACGTATAGTTGGTTTAAATTGTGATTAGTGATTAATTTTGATTGATGCATATGTTGTGCATAAGTCCCACTGTTAGGGGACTTGACTTATGTATATTGAAATGCGGCCTTGTCCCTCTGTTGACAAGTGTGCCCCGTTACGTTTATTGATTGTTGGATTATGATACGGGTACTATATGTACTTGATGACATTGATACGGTACTATATGTACTTGATGACATTGATACGGGTACTATATGTACTTGATGACATTGATACGGGTACTATATGTACTTGATGACATTGATACGGGTACTATATGTACTTGATGACATTGATACGGGTACTATATGTACTTGATGACATTTATACGTGCATGACTCTGATTATATAGATGACTTGAAAACCGCGCATATGTTTTGCATTACGACTTATATGTACATGGGACATTTGTATTAATGTTACATCTTTGTGCACATTTATTACACATTACTTATATAATTGTGTAATCTTGTTGTTGGACGTTATTGTGTTACTTAGAGGCTCGCTGTAAGTCATGTCTAGCCTCTACTCGTACATTGTGATTATTGACGATGGTTCCTTGTGATCCATTACTACGAACTCACCAACCTTGTGTTGACTATGCTTAGTACACTTTCAGGTAACCAGGTTAATCCAGGGCGTGGAGTTTGATTGTTAGCTTGCTGTTGAACCCGGACTTGGACTTATATGGATCAAGGATCCATTTGCCTTCTTTTTGCATTGTATTTAGAACCGTTAGCCCTCTTATGATGTTCTGTTGTAATCTTTGATGATGACATGCTCTTTATGTATTTGATACTTGTTTATCTTATTGTATGGATTCACTGAATCCTTTATTTGCATTTAGTTCATGTTCTACACTAATCCCACCTTGTGCTATATGATTTCCGTGATATTCTGAGCCTTGGCTTGGGGTGTTACAATATTGATGTCATTTGTACAGACTTTTGATCGATTGTTTGTCCTTAGGATGATAGATACCCTAAGTTCACATAAAGCTTATGAACTATGCGGGGGGTGTTTGGGACATATGAATATATTAGAGGATTGGTTGTTATGAATGTTTATAATTAGGATTAAATGCTTATATGTTATTAATTGTTTTAGTTAGGATATGTTGACTAATGGATCGATAGGTGGTTTGATGGACACTAGCTTATAGAATTTAAGGATATGTGTACACTATATGGTAATATAGTGATCCTTAAATATGGAAATAAGATTCTTTGTGCTTAAGAATCTTATCATGATAATGAATGGTGATACGGGATAGGTTTCTATTGATTATTAGGAAACCTATATATGATAATATTGGAATGATATATGTATGGAATATGCGGTTTATATTCTATATTTAGTATATATTAATGGAATGATATATGTATGGGATATGCGGTTTATATTCTATATTTAGTATATATTAATGGAATGATATATGTATGGGATATGCGGTTTATATTCTATATTTAGTATATATTAATGGAATGATATATGTATGGGATATGCGGTTTATATTCTATATTTGGTATATATGAATGGAATGATATAGATATAGGATATGCGGGTGATATCCTATTATTGGTATGTATTGACCTAATTGTGCAGGTATGGAATCATGACCAATTGGATGGGTAATTATATATGTAACTGTTTTAATAATCAGTTTTGTTTAACATGTATATTTTGGATTAACCTTATCTTATTCAGCTTTATAAGCTGACACTTGTGTCTACTTTGTCGGTTGTGTCTCGCAGAGAGCAAGGAATGAAGTTGCACGTGGTGAGGAATGGGTAGACTATTAGCTTATAGTTTTTGAGAAGTGCCCTTAGCCAATAGTTGCATATTATGTTGTTATTCCTAGTTCAGGTTTGTGTAGGCCTGCAGAATATGAATATTGGGTTTCATTGTAAAAAGAGCAATACGTTAGTAACACCATTAAATAATTTAGGGTCAACCTTGATGGTTGATTAAGGTTGACAGTTGTTTAATTATAAAATAGACCTTTTCCGCCATTGTGGTCTATAGATGAATAAAAAATTTTGGAACCCGGTATTTTTAAAGTTTGGGTGTTACAGTGTGCTAGCTAGCACTCCCTCGATCTCGCATCATTTTTCTCTTCTTTTTTTTTTTTATAAATAAAGTTACCACTACCAATAATATTACAAAAAATAAAAGGTCGTCACGTTTTTATATGTATGTAAAACTATATTGAACTAGAATCTTTAGTATAAACTTTCATTTATAATTTGTCACACCATTTTTGTTCACATGAACTATTATTTGTAGTGTGACAAATTAGATATAAAAGTTCACACATGAGATTGTGGATAAAACTTCATATTTTTAGTGTAGATAAATTTTTACACACTTTTAATTCAATATAATTTTACACACATAAAAGCGTGATAAACTTTCATTATTATTTCTTCACGTTAATTAAAAGTAACTATAATATCATTTGTAATGAAAAAGAAATCTTTCTCGTAAATATAAATTACATTTTTCACGTTCCGTCCCTCCTATATATCTTGCGCAGGCCGAAAATCGTCCAGCTCAATCTAGGCGATTCAAGTTGGAAGATGATGGGAAGTTTTTGAAACGTTTGCGGACAGGGAGAAAGAATACTTGTGTTGACATTGACCAGCCATGTGGGTTGTTTGACTATTGCTGCGATGGCTTACATTGTGACGGGTCGATTGACGGACGATGCCGGCAAGGCCGAGACGAGGATTGTGTTGGCATTGACCAGCCATGTGGGGCGCTTGACCACTGCTGCAATGACTTACATTGTGACGGTTTTGTTAAGGGAAGATGCAAAGCCGCTGATTACTGCATACCTATAGGGGATTCTTGCACCCCATCCCGCGTCCCATGTTGCGATGCTGGGATCTGTGACGGGTATGTCTTCGGAAAATGCAGAGCCATGGACTACTGCTTACCTACTGGGAGTTCATGCATGGGTTCACTTTTCCAATGTTGTTCTCGTGCTTGTGTTTTCTGGTTCTCAAGCTATCAATGCTTGTAAAAGATGTCCTTAACTAATTGTACGATGTGTCATCATTGAAATAAAAAAGGTTTTAATTAAATGTCTATGTATTTAGATTATGAGGAGTAGTGGTTCAATTTGAGAAGGGGGACTTACGTAGGCAAGACTCGATTGATGCCTTGATGTCACCAATTGACCCGAAAATCATATACATCAATTCTATAATCCATGGATGGAAATACGTACGATGTGTCTTGAAATAAACAAGATTTCAAATGTCTATGCTTCGCAGTGGGATAAATTATCTAAAGTCATAATCAATCACTAACAAAATCATCTAGATTTTGAATTATTATCTACTTGTTTTACATACAACATACAAGTACGTATATATATTATAAGGATTTCATTTTTAAAAAGGATTTCAATTAATATAATTGTTAGTTTTGACGTTAAAAATATGTTAATTGTCATTAAAATGTCCATGTAGCTATTAAGGTGGATTCCACAAGTCGTCATATCATCATCACCTCATTATTCCAAAATTTATAAACCCTAATTCGATCCAATCTTCCATGGATACAAAGCCAATTAAATTTAATACTTTTACTACATAAGAGAGTTATTACCGAATAAATCAAATAAAGAAACAATTTTACCAACATTATTAATTTGTTTTACAGACTACTCAAGATATTTTTACCAACATTATTGATTTATTTTACCAACTTGCAAGCTACCCATCAAGTAGTCATCGTTTTTACTGAAACACTTGTAACATCGTTGCTGACTGAAACACAGGTAAAATCGATCATATATCCGTAGAGAGTTTTCCAACGAAAAAACAGAAAGGTATTTAACGAAACATAAATATATCATATCCTAATGAAAATAAATACAAAGAAAATATGAAATAGATGAGTAAGGCATGTGCTTATAAGGAGAGAGTCATCAGGACTTCTTCACTGTCACATCAGCATCACACCACTCAGGACTCTCATGCCTATAAGACAAGCTTCCTGGAACTTCTTCGCCACATCATCAATTATTTTATAATTTATCTCACACACACCAATACACACATATATACACCACACATATATAAAACAAAAAAAAGTGCAGCTGACCCCACATGTTACCCCACAATGGAGCGTCTTGAGGAGTCCACGGGAGGACTAAATTGGAGGACGCATTGGTTTGGACGCTCACTGCCTACAGCGTCTGGAGTCCTAGGTGCTTGGGACGCGTGAGGAGGACTACTATAAGCACATGCCTAAGTATTCAATATGGCGACACACAGGTGGCAAGGTACATGGATATTTTAATGACATGTCATGCCAACATGGTAGTTAACAAATGTCTAAATATCTAATGATAAAAATTAATGACATTACTTTTATTGAACACTTTTTGAAAATGAAATCTTTTTAATAATTAAAACCTAATAAGTTCCTAATTAAGAATATTAAGTGAAAAGATTATCTTTCTATGAATTTAACCTTAAATGTTTATGTTATTATTGCTAAAATATTAAAAAATAATAATATAAATTGATAAATTGATATAGACATTAAAAAATTAAAAGAAATTCTACAATGACAAACAAACTTTTACAAACTCATGTAAACAATCAAATAAGGAAACATAATGAAAAAAGAAAAAGAAAAAAAAGATAATTTCATTGATTTTGATTGGTCCATATGAATTTGTAAAATTTGTTTGTATACAATTATTTGTCATTGTAGAACTTCTCAATAATATAAACATAGAATGATATTAAAAGATAAGACAAATAAGAAAATACCTAAAATTTTCAAAAATTAAAACACCTTTCAATTCATTTGGTTTATATAGAGATTTTGATATCAAATTATTTTCAATTTGTCATACCAAAACATAGAAAAGTCAAAAGTATTTTATAATAATTTGTCTAAAATAGTACTCATAACATTTTATTGATATAATTTTATATATGTCGGAGAGAAAACAATCATGCTCCCATATATCTTGCTTCATCCAAGTAATAACCCGAATTATAACTCTTAAGAATATAGCTTTATAACACACTTATAAGTTATAAGGCCTCTCACAATAACATCCTCATCCACACCTCTTTCACACTGCCACATCAGCTTTTCTCTCTCCTCATCCACCTCTTCCACACTCACTCACAATAACACCTCTTCCACACCTCTTCCACAACTTTTATTTATTTTATTTTATATTTATCCAAACAATTAAATAATTCATCATTTATTTAAAATTAAACATTACAACACATAATTAAAAAGACAGTACTTGATAAAAACACGAAATACATTAATGCTACGATTACTCATCATCATCTTTTATTGACATTTTTCCTAAGCCACGGTAAGCGCTTTCGTCGAGCCACCACTTGTCGTGTTGCGGGCATTTGACTTCCCACGTAGTTTTGTCTTCCCCGCAATTGTCGTGGTACGATTCGGCCCAAGTGCATTGGTCACCCAACGTGTGACCGGCGTTCAAAACATCATCGACCACCCTCTTTACCTTCTTCATCTCATCCTGCAGAAACAAAGAATATGTCTCTTCGTGCTTCGAGACCTTGCGGCCTGGTGCTTGTATTGCCTCAACCTCTTGCTCGCATCGTCGTCTTTTCTCCCGTAGGTAACCCATAACCCCAGAGAGTTCAGTTTGATGGAGGGTGTCCTCTTTGATATCAGCCATGATTCGTGTTTTCATCTCATCTTCGGTCAGACGAGGTCGGTGAACATTCTTTTTTGATGATGAGGACGCCATTTGGTTAGAAAGAGTGTAAATCCGTGAGTTTTGACCCGTTTGGACTTTACGTGCAATTTGACTAACAATTTAAGTTAATGAAATATTTGGGTCGTTTTGTGATTAAATGACAATGTGGTATGTTCGTCGGGTCGATAATATGTTTTAATCGGTGTTTAAATGCCTAACAATTGTATTTTGGTTTGAGGAAGGAAACGGGTCGACCCGTGGGCTATCCACGACCCACCAGCCCCTTTGACCCATTTCCTCCCCTTATCTCTCCCTTCCACCACACATTCTATCTCTTCTCTCTTTTCTTCTCTTCTCTTTTCTCTCCAAGTAAAAAGCAAGACCATCCATCTTTAGTTCTTCATTTCTCTAGCATCATTTGGCGTTTTGGAACTAGTTTAACTCGAGAATCATCATCGTCTTCATCTCTTTGTCACCATATCGAAGAATCAAAGTCATAGTGCAAGGTTTTACCCATTTTGACCCAATTCGGGTTCTAGCTCGAGAAGGAAGCTTTGGTAAGTCTAATTCATCCTATTGCATCTATTTATGTTTGTTTATGCATTTCTAGTCATTTCGAGTATTTACAGGTCCTAAAACGACTCAAAATGGATTTCGGGTCAAATTAGGGTTAACTAGGGTTTTGTTTGATTTGGAAGATTTGATGATGTTATGGAATGAAATATGGGTTTGGGTAAGTGTATTTAGGTGTTTGAAGGTCAAATGTAACATCAAAATGAGTCCTTTAATCTTACAATGCGATTTAGGGTTTTGGGTTCTTGTTTTTCTGCATAGTTGCTGTCGTATTGCTGCCCAGTAAGGGGCGTAACCTACGGCCCTATGGGGCGTAAGTTACGCCAGTTAAAGTTTCTTTGGGCGTACCTTACGCCAAATGTGGGCGTACCTTACGGTGCTCTCCATTTTCATTACGCCAAATTGCTTCTGTTTACGCCCCTTGCACTTGAACTTTGTATGGGCGTAAGTTACGGCCCATAGGGGCGTAGCTTACGCCAGTTGTAATTTTCTGATTTTCTTGTTTGACCTAGTTGTCTTCCAGAACCCTAATAACGTATCGGGCTTCGATCTAAATCACTTCTTAACTTATTTAACAATGATTAAGAGTCTTAGAAGTCACTTAACGTCGAGAACCACCTTGGAAACCTAATTAGGGTTTTGTCGAGAAATTGATAAGTTATGTATACGTGCTTATGTATGTTGATGTGAATGTACATGATCGATATTTAGGTTTTGGACGCGAAGCGAACATCGAACGACTGTAACTCAACTTTGTATCAAACTTAACTTCTTTGCCGATCCTCAATAGAGATTCGGGCTGAAAAGTGTACATATACGTGTTGTTTGTTTGGTTGGTTGACTTGATTTCCTGTCTAGTTAATTTCTGATTGATTGTAGTTTGGTAGACAGTTTTGATTGATCGTGTGATGGTTTACGAAGGTGTTTGTGATATTGTAACTCCTTAGGATAGAAGTACATACATGGAGGTCGGCTTTACTTTCAAAGGGTTTAGATGTGGTGGGAAGGCTGCGGATGACCCTATACATAAGCATCTAGAACTTGATGAAAGTAAAATCCTCCGAAGTATATGTACGCGTTGTTTAGAGTAATGATGGACTTTGGGATTACGTTTGAGATAGACATGAATGCCTTGATGTACTTGACTTGTACGGTACACACTCAGCATACTTTTATTGTTGCGTTGATGACATTATTGACACACATTTGATATACGTTGTGGTCTTACATACGTATGATACATGATTTGATGTTAATATTTCGCGTGCTCAATTATTATACGCAATTACTTTACCCTTATAATCTTGTGATGATTTGATATTGTGATTAGGATAGTTGTACATACATGGAAGACGATGATACCTTTAATGAGTTGTAGATGTGGTGGGAAGGCTGCGGGTGACCCTATATATAACATCTATGGTTCCTTAAATGTAAAGTCGTATGAAATGTATGTGCATTGTAGTTTGATTGATTTGTGATATGATGGTTTTGTGATTGAGATTGAGAACATGCTTTTGTACTTATTGAGTGATTGATTGATTGGTTTAGTTGTTGGATTGATGAGACGGTTCATTACGTTTGATTGACTTAGTTAAGTTGTGAAGTATATTATTATTAGGATAGACGTGCATACATGGAAGTCGGTTATGCCTTCCAAAGGGTTTTGGATGTGGTGGGAAGGCTGCGGGTGACCCTATATATAAGCATCTAGGACTCGAAGAAAATAGAATCCTCCTAAGTGTATGTACGTATAGTTTAATTGAATTTGAGGATGTTGATTGATGCATATGACGTATATAAATCCCACTGAAGAGGATATGGCATATGTAGTGTATAAATCCCACTGAAGAGGATATGACGTATATAAATCCCACTGAATAGGATATGACGTATATAAATCCCACTGAAGAGGATACGATATATATGACCTGTATAAATCCCACTGAAGAGGAAATGATACTTGATTTGAATGGATGTTACGTATATTACTTGAGTGTATTGTTTATTACACGTCTTACTTGTTTGCGTAATTTTGTTGTGGATATTGTTGTTGTGTTGTCATAGAGGCTCACTGTAAGTCATGTTTCGCCTCTACTCGTATATTATGATTATTGACGATGGTTTCTAATGGACCATTACTGCGAACTCACCAACCTTGTGTTGACTATGCTTAGTACATTTTTCAGGTAACCAGGTTAATCCAGGGCGTGGAGTTTGATTGTTAGCTTGCTGTTGAACCCGGACTTGGACTTATATGGATCAAGGATCCATTTGCCTTCTTTTGCATTGTACTTAGAACCGTTAGCCACTTTTGATGTTCTGTTGTAATATTTGATGATGACTTGCTCTGTATGTATTTTTTGATACTTGTTTATCTTATTGTATGGATTCACTGAATCCTTTATTTGCATTTAGTTCATGTTCTACATTAATCCCACCTTGTGCTATATGATTTCCGTAATATTTCGAGCCTTGGCTTGGGGTGAGTGAGTTTGTAGAAGAATGAAAATTGGAATGGTGATGAAACTGAATTGTGCTCTGGGTTGGTATTTATAGAGTGACATCCAGGCTAGCCGTTCAGGGACTGGAAGTGTAAATGTTTTTGAATTTTTGGCCGTTTGAGGGACTGAAAGTGTAAATATTTTGAATTCAAACGTTGGAGGACTAATTGTGTAAATATTTTGAATTTTGAACGTTGGAGGAGCGTCTTTGTAGTCTACCTATAAATACTCACTCCTTATCAAAGATTTCAGATCAAAACACAAACTTTTATACATCTGAAATGGCTTCTTCATCAAATGTCCCTAACCGAAAACCACCAATGACTGTCGATCAAGTGCATGAGAGTATCATGGCTGATATCCTCGACCACCAAAGGTTCAAAGAGGAACTTGTTGCAGTTGGTCGAAAACTAAATGCGAAGAAGCAATGGTGTCGAGAACAAATCGATTATATACAAACCGGGTATTGTACTGATCTTGAGTGTCAATACTTTACTTATTTGCAGGGGAAGATCGACAAGATTCAAATTGTTGTGGAACAACTTGCTTGTGCGGTCATCACCTTGGACCATTTGATCATAACTGCCAAAGCAGTTTATGAGATGAAGAAATAAGTTTTAAATATGTTGTAAGAACTATTATGTTGGTAATGTTTCTAAATTATGTTGTAATGTTTCTAAATTATGAATAAAAGTTGTTATTAAATTACAAAGTAGGCATTACAATACATAGAACACACTTAATTAAAATACTAAAACACACTTAATTAAAATACGAAAACACACTTAATTAAAATACGAAAACAAACTTAATTAAAATACGAAAACACACTTAATTAAAATACGAAAACAGACTTAATTAAAATACGAAAACACACTTAATTAAAATACGAAAACAACTTAATTAAAAGTAGGCAACCGTGATAAGCTCCCTGAAACACTGCTCGTATCTGAAGCCCCTCCCATAATTCTCCCGGTACTCCTGATGCGCCGTTGCATAAAGCAACTCATCCGATAAGGTCCCCTGTGCATTCAACCTCGTATAGATTGCCTCAAACTGCTTACATTCATTGCGAATTTTGTTGAATTGACCTAGTAGTTGAGATTTGGTCCGTGGACCTTCAGTCGTGTTCATGTTGAACCTTTCAGATATGTCGGTCCAAGTGTTTTCGCTTGGGTTAGACATTTCACACCTATGTATCCAACACCTCGACAACAAAAGATCTTCGGATTCAGTCCACCTTTGTCTCGGCATTTTGAAATGGAATGGTTATGGAATGGTTTTATGGAATGGTTTGAAGAATGGTTTGAGGAATGATGTATGAAATGGTTTGAGGAATGATGTATGAAATGGTTTGAGTTTATATAAAGATGGAAAATAAAAAAAATAATAATAATAACAAAAGTAGCCGTTAACCTTTAAATTTTGAAAGGAAAAGAATATTTTTTTTTTGGCTTCTTCCTCTCTCTCTCTCACGCTCCGGTTCTCTCTCTCTCTTCGTCAAAGCCCATCGATGGAACGAAACCATTTGAAGAACGAGGCGGTCGACGAGATGCTCACAATAGTTTCGTCGTCGACGAGCCCATCGACAGGCGGTCGACGGATCTATTGTGAGCGACCTAACATCCATCCTATGAAATTATTACGGCCCAGAATCAAAATTCGGTCAAGAAACAAATTCTCATGTTTCTTTTACTAATTCTTTAAAGAATACATTCAGTGTTCTATGACACGTCAAGGCTGTCCTAAGTGCAATCAGTTGATCTCCGAAACGGGATTGAGTGGAGACTTGACTTCAATAGGCACACCAGGCAGTCAATAAATACACTATTTTTATATATATAAATGTTGTCAACAATGAAATCAAACAAAAGACTACAAAAAAATCAGGTTACCAAACAATACCCAACTTCTTCCAATAGAATAAAGATATATCACTCAAAAAAAAAAAAAAGAAAAAAAAAAAAAAAAAAAACAAAAAAAAAAAAAAAAAAAAAAAAAAACAGTGCAGAAAGACATACCTCCATATCGAACAAACTTTGAATGCAGCGATTGTACCATAGATTGAGCCTACCATGATTTACTTGGATTAATCGATGCCTCAACATAAGTGTGAGCTCATCAAGTACTTAACGTACTCTGGTAAGTAATTATACACAGACCTAAATGGGAAATACAGCTAAAATTTAAGCTAATGATATCAAACTGAGCTTGGACTTTGAAAAGCACCAGCAGCAGATTATACTTTAAACCTTGGGCACAACAACTGGTCAGTCACTTTGGTTTTTTGCTCCATTTGTTCAGAGAAGAGATCTCGATTTGCTTATTCAAGAGTGAAACATAAAACTGTATGTTCTCCAAATTGAGTTCATCAAACATTTAGGGAAAGCTTTCAACGAGTCACCTCGAGAAATCAATGCCCACGTAACATAAATACATGAAATCACACTACATGAGTTCCAAAAGCTACACCGAGTGACAAGAAAATAATAACTGGTATATGGCGCTTTGCATTAGGAGCTGGGTATCTGATTCTTGTGGCTTGCAAAATAATCAGCTTTCTTATGCTTGGATAAAGACATTCTAGTTCTGATATGATATATGAACAAATGCAGTTAGCTATTTAACCCTCTTTTTAACCTAACTTGTGACTTCTGCTCAAATTCAGAAAAGGTCTCTCTTTTCCGCCAAAAAAAGTTTAGTTCCCTTTTAGTTTACTAATTCTGTAAATATTAAGAATTCACCAAACACTAAAACATCTGAATAATTGATTACCTGGGTATTATACTTCAAGCAACAAAAACATGTCTAAACACTATATTCTTCACTCCATTTTAATATAACTGATGTTGATTATTAAATATCACATTCGTCACTTTTCAAAAGCACATCCAAACACCTCCAACATTCCTCGATTACCAAGATAAGAGTATACAACAATGACATTGCCAATAGTAACTGTATAAATATAATAATGGGAAGCTATGAAAATACTGAAAGTAAAGCATTCTTGATTCAAACCTGTGACATACTAGTAGGAACATCCTGCTGTAATGCCTCTTTTCATTGTCCTTTCCCAGCAGCGTCCTTCTCTCTTCCTTCCATAACTTACTATCCGTGTAGACAAGCAGAGGTGGAAATTCAACCCAAAACGATCATGTTGAGTTCTGTTCCGTCTCGAACGGATCATACGAGTAAAGTATACAAAGTACAGCTAAACAGAAATTGGTCGAATATATCTAAAAATACACAAAAGGGTAATTTAACGCATAAAACATCAGAAATCGTTAAGTAGACTATTATTGTAGTAGTTTAATTTATCAAATCATATTTAACACATTCAACGTTTATGAAGAAGTAAAAAATTCAATATTTTGGACAAAATCACAAAAAAAAGGTTTCCAGGTCAACCTACAGCATAGACAATAATATAGCTTCTTGTCCCCAGCCCTGATTGACTGGTTACCCAACCCGTATGACACGCCCATTTTGTCTCCTCTATTGTCAAGTATAGCAGGTTCATCATAGTTTGTTCTTGTCAGATCTCATTTTCTCTATTTAAACAATGTTTATCAACCGTTGAGGTAACCAACAAAGTCCTATATAAGCATCTGGTATTCTTCAATTATACCACCACAATAGAACATACAAAAATATAATCAATAATCAACATACAACTAGGATTTATTAGTAGCTGAGTCTAGGCCTTTGGGTGGTCAACCTCTTCAAAGCCATACCATATTTGTACGTTTCTTCGTCTCATCATTTTGAGATGAGGTGTTTGTTATCGAAATTTCGCTTTGCCTTGCCAAAAAAAAGTACTAGACTTATGCAGCCGAATTATGACTGCCAATTCTAACCAAGAAATAATGCGAACACTACTTCCAGTTTACTGCAAATGAAGCAACTTTATGATACTAACTAGAAAAATATCCCAATAAAATCGCACCAACTATCCACATAATACATATGCTAATTACAAGGCCATAAAAAAAATCAGAATGAACATAATATTCAATACTCAATTTAATTACCGTCAATATCTCCAAGTAGATCTCCATCAAAAATCTTATTAAGACGGTACAACATATTTACCAAACATATTCAACTATCTCTTTTCCCTGGATAATCATTCACGATAAATGAATATCCTAGAAAACAGTAGAAAGAAAGCTGTTCCTCTTAAAACAGGGTCACCTCGTTTTCCAAAATGATTCGAACTTTTCTAACTGATTTGAAGAAACTTTGGAAGTAGTGCTTGCATCATATTATGCTATCATGATTAAAATTTTCTTCATCTATAGTACCATCAACATAAGTGGGGGAGGTTCAACTTCAAATTTTAACACGATGGGTTCTCGGTCAGATAGGGAAGGTACAGAATTTGATGTAGTTTATATTTGCTACAGTTAGGTCAGGTCTTGTACGCCGTGCACACAGGGTCGTTCCTGATTATTTTTTAGCCCTGGGCGAAACAAATAAAAAAAATTCCTACTAAGATTTGTAAACAAACAACACATTACTTTTTAAACTTTGGAATTGAACCTAGTATAGCTACCCAGCTCATCCACATGCTGATTTTTATTAGATAAATTAAACTAAATGTCAAAACTTGATGAACCCTGAATCAAAAAGTTCAGAATACATCACCTTAAATGACGTCTTCATATGTTTTTGGAAATAAAAAGAACGAATACTCTGTTATAGTCAAGTAGTCAACATATGCTAGAACTTTACTTTTAAATCATTAGATAAAGTCCGCAATAGAAACCCTCTTTCGTGTCTCTTCAATTCCTAACTATTACATATCAAATGTAATTTTTTTTAATAAGATGAATTTGCAAATCTTATAAATAAGATCTCAAGTATAAAAAATATCAATTGTATATAGTTAAAACTTATGCTTCTCTTTTGATGTGTAACAGAGTAAGTTTTCCCGCACATGGTGGCAGGAGCAAAACAGATTTCATCAAATACACGCTAAATCAAAACATTGTATTTGACATTGTTAACTAAGTAAACAAAAATTGGTTACATATAAAATAACCAATTAGATTAAGGGAACAAAAATGTACACAGAAGTTCCTAACATCTGTGCAAGGATGTGTACAAACTGCTTATATATTATGGGAAAATTTACAAAGAATATGCTATAAAAGATGCATAATGAATCGCCCCCATCTCTCCAAAAAGAAAAATCACAGATAAAACTTCCACTTACACTTTTATTTTTTGATAATCTGATGGGCTTCTATTCACCTTTGAACTTTTTATTTTAACTCATTCATCAATTAAATACTTAATTATAGTAAGTTACACATGGACACCTAAAAAGAGAAATGCAGCTAAAACTTAAGAGAATGATGTCAAACTCTTGAGTTTGGAAAGCCACAGATTAAACTTAAAACTTTAAACAACCAAAAGAAATTATATAGTCTAAACAAATGGAGCAAAAATATTAAAGTGATGGACTGCTGTTGTGCCTTGAAATTAAACAAAAACCACCTCGTTGATTAAATTCATCAAACATTAACAGAATATTTTGAACAGAGATACTTTGAGAAATCAATGTCTAGGCAACAAACATAAATACCTAGAATTACACCACTGTCATAATCAGATAACTTCCAAAAGATACATCACAGCTATAAGAAATTAAAAAGGCGTAATTAGATTTGTGTTACAAACCAAGTATCTGATTATTGAGAGTTGAAAACTAAACAATAAGCTATATATGTTTGGATAGAAAAAATCTAGTTTTGACCTTTGAACAGTAAATACAGTTACCTATTATCCCTTCGTTTAACCTATGTTCATTTTTGGCACTTTTACTCAAAATCAGAATAGGTCTCCCTTCTACCCAAAAATATAGAAGTGTAATCCGAGTATTATAGCTTAGTACATAAAAAGCAGACACAAGTGATATATTCTTCACTAGATTTTAGTACAATTAACTATCTGATTTGGTTATTAATCATCACACGTATCACTTTCTAACGCACATCCAGACACCCCCAAGGCCCCAACATCCTAAATGACCAAAATAATAGTAATGACGAAAAGGGCATTGACAATCATAGTATGACAATAACAAAATAACAGTCACGACAAGCAACATGAAAGAACAATGAAAGTGAAAATTATTGATTCAAACCTGTTAAAGGCGTGTATGATCGTCCTGGCGGAATACCTCACTTCTTTATCCTTTCCTTCCCGGGGATCATCGTTTCTCTTCCACACATAAGGCATAACTTACTATGTAAGTGGACGTCACTGTAATCAAACTATGCTGCTCACTAAATAGACGTTCATGTTATGCTAGAGATTAAAAATTTGACCCATTTAATTATAAATAGATCAAGTTGGGTTATGTCCAACCTCTAAGGTGTCATACGTGGTTAATAAACGAAGTACAGCTAGAAAGAAATGGGTCGAACAGGTTAAAAATACACTTTGATAACACCTCCAGAATCGTGAACTCTACTATTATTATGGTAATTTAGTTTTTAAACCATATTTAATACATTAGTACATTACCTAACTATAAATTAAATAAATTGTTTCTTGCTCAACCCTTGGCATGTCAAAAAGTTAGCAGTTTTTACCCCCAGGCCCCAGCACATATTGACTAGTTACCCAACTCATCTGAAATGCCAACTTTGTGTCCCCTATTGACAAGCATAGCAGGTTCATCACAAGCCTTTTATTCTCAGTTCTCTACTTTTATCTGAAATCAAACATAATTAAACTACCAATAAAATTACCAACACGGTCCTATATAAGCATACGATCTTCTTCAATTATAACGTCGTAAGTATATGCCTGTTCTAGAACTTACAGATATCATCAATAAAGAACATAGAGTTTGCATAAAATGTGAGCAGCGTTTGTCATATCTCCAGAACAGAACTTCTGTGACCAATTGACCATTTCGTTCATGGCAACTACTTCTAAGCATACAATAATGCAAACCACTTCCAATTTACCGGATCAATATTATTGAAGGAAGGTTACGATGGTAGCTAGGTAATTACCTATTCAAATCGCAAAAGCTATATACATATATATGTAAATCATATAGCCATGAGAACAATAAGTGTGAAATGAACAAAATGTTCAAGAACTCAATTTGATTACCGTCAAGATCTCCAAGTAAATCTCCATCAAAAATCTTATTAAGATGGTACAACGAATTTACAACATATTCAGCTATCTCTTTTCCCCGGCTAATTATCCGTGATAAATGAATCTCCTAAATAACTGTACAAAGAACGCTGTTTCCTCTTAAAACAGGGTCACCTCGTTTTCAAAAATGATTCCATGTTGTCTAACTGATTTGAAGAAAAAGGAGGTACTTTTTTGTGCACCAAAGATAAAATAAACCTAGCTTTTTCAATCTTCCCAGTGGCACGTAGCCCATGAAGTAGTTGAAAAATACTGTCGACGCTTGGAAACCAATTCTTTTCCATACTACTTCTGCATATCGTAAACGCAAAGTCAACTTCACCTTCTTTACATAAATAATGCATCATTGTCTGATAAATCCTAGCATTCGGCTTGTAACCCTCATCATGGAAAGCAGAATAAACCCTTTTAGCCATATCAATATACCCCGCTCTGCAAAACCCTTTTATCACCAAATTAAACGTAACCTCATCAGGTCTAACTCCAATATAACGCATCATACCCATTAAACTATTAGCCTGCCAAGCACGTCCTTTATTCACCAAAAACTGAACCCGAGCATTAAAAGTAGCTAAATTCGGTAAACACCCTTTCATCACCATAAGATTCCATAACCCATTCCCAATTTCAGCTTGATTCAACTTATAAAAAGCCGATATAAGAGTCGTATACGTAACCACATCCGGCTTAATCCCCGATTTTTCCATAACCATATACCCTT
Source organism: Erigeron breviscapus (assembly GCA_034093135.1). Lineage (NCBI taxonomy): Eukaryota > Viridiplantae > Streptophyta > Magnoliopsida > Asterales > Asteraceae > Erigeron > Erigeron breviscapus. Next base: position 21,069,891 of record CM067173.1, read on the forward strand.
TATCAGGAACACCCATCCGACAAAACGTATCTATCACAATATTCAACGAAACAACATCAAGTTCAAAACCACATTCGCAACAAACATCACCAAGAAACAACTCAAACGCTTTCAAATCACCCGTTTTCCCCAAAACCTTAAGAACAGCATTAACCGACTTAACACTCTTCTTACACCCATAAATCTCCATATCCTTAAACGTCTTAACCGCATGTTTAGCCATTCCGGCTCTCCCATACAACATAATAATCCTAATCATAAACCCTTCTCGCCGACCCTGCGGCAACCTCTTTTGTTCCTCCAACAATTCCTCAATATAATCAAACCGTCCCGCCCCAGCTAACCTACCAACCGTATCCTCAAACGCAAACATGTTTTCAACTACAAGACGGTTACGTGCATTTTCCTTAAACAAGTCAAACAATCTCTTAGGGTTTCGTTCCGCCTTTAGCTTCAGTAACGCGGGTTCTTCTACATTTACCGGTGGTTTCGTAAGTCGGTTATTTAACTTTTTCTTAGCCAAATGAAACAATGCATCAGGTTTTCGTTCCGGTTTTAGGTTATCTGGTTTGGGTGCTAAATTTAAGGACGGAGGTTTGTTAACATTGTTGGGAGTACCATTAATATTATTATTATTATCATTCCAATGAGATATAAAACTTGTGAATTTGTTGTTAGTTGTGAATTTGCGATATAATCGCAGTGAGAGCATATTTTTTTTCATTTATTAAATATTTTCAGATCAGAATCATATCTTAATATGAATAAATAGATAAATAATAATAATAATGTGTTTATGAAGGATTAAAAGTACCTGAGATTGTTAAATTGGGGAAGGAATGATAGATATAAGGATATAAAAATGATGAAATGAGTGCATTTTGGGATTGTGATTATGATGGTGGTGGTGGTTAAGGGTTTTACGTGGGTGGAACTGTGGAAGTTCGTGGCGGTGAAGGGTTTTACGTTTGTAGCCGGTAGAAACCGGAAACTATGATTCGGTCATGAGAACATTTTTTTAGGTTATTGGGTTTGAATAAGTTGGCCCATTTGATTTTTGGGTTGTGATCAAGCTTCAAAGTCCATAATGGTAATAATAAAAAAATTATCCTCAAAATAATCTTTTGAGAAACTGTCACAAATCGTCCCTGTGGTTTGCTCGATTCGCATTTTCATCCATATAACAGCCGTTAGTTTTCTTCCGTTAAACCCCTCATGTGAAAAAAAAGAAAAAAAAAAAAAAAAAAAAAAAAAAAAGAGAGCGTTAGAGAGAGGGAAAGAGATGAAAATTGCAATGTACATGAGGGCATTTTCGTCCAGTTTGTAACCACATGGACTATTTGTGATAAAACATCTTCGAGATTGACCGTTGCTGCCGGAAAGACGTCACCGGAAAACTCATTTTCGAGATTCTCCCGCGATTCTTTGACTTAGAACTCGAGGTTGGTACCAAAACGCTCAGACGCGAATTCCGCACAAACCCTAGCCAAAAGAAACCCCCTCTTGGCAAGTGGTGGGTTGGTGGTGTTCACAGCGATTCAACCCAGGGAGAAAAGGGAACCCGTTTTAGGGTTTTTAGAGAGAGATCGCGTGAGGTGGAGGTCGAAAATGGAGGCTGTCGTGGTGGGGGACGCTGTTGCTGATGTTTTTCCGGCAGTTGGGGTTGCGACGGTGGTGGGAGGCGGCGGTAGTAGGTGTTGCGTGGTGGTGGGTGTATGGTTTTGTTAGTTATGGGGAGGTACAAGGTGATAGGGGTGTTTGGGGTTTGAAATGGTGAAGATGATGAAGTGGGGTGGTGGTTCTCGGCTTTCGACGACTTTTCCGGCGGTGGCAGGCGGTGACCGGCCGGTCAGGGATGGTGGCCGAAATTGTGGGGGAAGATGATGAAGTGTGTAAACCCTCAAAGATGTTTTATCACAAATAGTCCATGTGGTTACAAACTGGACGAAAATGCCCTCATGTGCATTGCACATGAGGGGTTTAACGGATGAAAACTAACGGCTGTTAGTGCCAGGGACGACTGACAATGAAAATGAAAAGTACAGGGACACCTAATGGAAAAAAAGCACATGGATGAAAATGCGAATCGAGCAAACCACAGGGACGATTTGTGACAATTTCTCTATTTTTTACAACATCTTATACGTATAAATAATTAAAAATTATCTTTCATCATCTTATTTTGGTTGGAGTGTCTTTTCTACAATTAAGATAGAAAATAAAAGCAGACTCTCTACTTAGGTGCTTACATCTTAACCTCCATCATACACTGAGGTATTGGGGCTCAAAACCCGCGAAAGACGGCACTGAGCAGTTTCTTTCTTTCTTTTCTTTTTTTTGATATTTAGTGCATTTATTATAGTTAAACACGTAATAATATTCTGAATATCGTCGAGTCAACTAAAACTCAAGCTCGATTTAATTATTATATTTTATGTTTATTTTAATATAAAAAAAACTTACTTTTTCGACACATGTTAAATCTTAAAAATAATGTACAAATCCCATGTATTACGCGGGTATAAGCTATATATTAAATGAGCAGTTACATAAACGAAAAGGTCTTTGACTAACTATTTAAAAGGATTAAAAACAATTTATAGAATATATTAAGTAATTTTTTATATAAAAAAAGAAGGTTATTTAACATGTCATGTAGAAATTTAATGTATACATGTATAAAAAACAGTTTTATGAATAAATAAAATAAAATGTTTTAGCCATATAGTATCATTATTATCATGGAAATGCGAGAACGTGCCTGATTCGATGTTTGATTGATAAGTATGTGGTTCAAAACTAACACCAGCAAACACATATATTAAACTTGAACAACAAAATTTAGCTCGTTTAAGTGCCAGGGACGACTGACAATGAAAAAAAACTCAAAAAAATACATTAATCAAAAGATACAGCATTAATCTCTTGCCTTCTCATTAAAAATACTCTATAATTTATGTATGACGTGCCATTGTTTGATTGGCTAAAACCCTTGGTATATATGTGAATAATGGTTGAGTTGTAGCCAAACAGAAGATAAGCTTTTAGCTCAAAAGTTGAAACAATGGCAATTCAACACAATTTCTTACACCGGATTTATATGACCCAACAAAATCCTAGTGACAAGAAAGATGACTTCCAAGAAACTACATATATCCCTTCCAACAATTTAGCAACGACATTTCGACGACGGCTTTTGACTGGACTCGGGTCAGCTTCTTTAGTCGCCATTGGGGCCAACTTCGTCGGTACAACTAGTTTTCTTCTTGGTTTATCACCCGAAACTGCCCGTAATCTCAAACTTGATGTGCTTTATCCCATCAAAGGTTATAGCCGGTGCATCAATTCGGAACAAGGCTTTGGTTAGGAAACTTATATCAATTTTTTCTTTCTTTTTTTGTAACTTAATATGGGTTTTACTAACATGTGCCTAGAGCTTATTTTAATGTGCTAATGAACTAAATATGTTCTAAAATATGATTAAACGCATTTGTTTCTATTAAAAAAAGTTAATATGTCATTGAATTAGTTTTTTTTTTGTTGACAAAATGCAAAAATGTATTAAGTTCACTAAATGTACATTTCAATATTTCATTTGACCCATATGTACAGAACTACATATTACTCGTACCAATTACCAAAATCCTTAAGAAAAACTAGTTCATTGACTATAGAAGTTGATTATATGATTCATGTGTTGCAATGATGCATGCCCAGAATTTATATACCCACAAAATTGGGTTGGAGATCAGACCTTATTGTATAGGGCAGCTGGGAAGGCAGAGATGGAAAGATCACTTGATTTGCCACCAGTGAAACGTCGTAGGAATGTAAATGAACCGGTTATTGCATTTGGTCCCCCAGGGTCGAGTGGTGAGCTCAACGTTAGCGTCATTGTCTCGCCAGTTGCTCTTGATTTCTCGTAAGTTTATGATACGTTACCTTTTTATCTTTTATACTTTCGTAGTTTCATGTCACCAATTGATAAGTAAATCATACCTTGTTGCCTTGTTGGTTTTTACTTAAAGATAAAACTTCTTACCTTATGTTGTATTCACAAGAACCAAATTAGATATGATCTCAAGTTATTATACTTTTTTGGATAGAATTGAAGCATTTGGAGGTCCGAAAGAGGTAGGAGAAGCAATTGTTAAGACAATTACAGGGTCTGGTCGACGACCAGATATCAAAGGAACACTCATAAAGTCAAACTTAAGAGAAGACGAATCCAAGAAAATCAAGTACTACGTGCTAGAATTCACGGTAGAAAGCCCTTCATTTAGGCGCCACAACGTGGCAGTATGTTGTACTCGTGGTGGACGTTTGTTCACTCTCAATGCGCAAACGCCAGAAACAACATGGCCAATGCTCAAAACTGACTTCTACAAGATTGCTGATTCTTTTATCTTGACTGCTTAATTAGACCACAAGACTATGAACGTTTTTGACTTCATAATGCTAGAGAATAGCAACACTTATGCATAAGAAATTGCAAAACTTTTGATACTAGCAGATTTCATTATCCAAATGGAAAACTGCAAAAATAATATAATGGATTGCAGACTCTGGAGATTTGTTTTACGCATTAACTTTGAAATAACAAGTAAGATACTATACATTCAATTTGTTTCTTTTGAGCAAACTTTATTTTTGTTAAACTATAGAAGCTCATTAGTCATTACACATGCTGTAAGTCCTTGTATATGAAGACTAGCTTTTATGACCTGTTTGCGTCAGCTTATTTCTAGTAGCTTATTGTTTTCTAACAAATAAGCTTATTAATTTTAGCTTTATCAAAACACAGTTTTTTATGGTGATTATATATTTTTTTTCGAACAGCAATTTATTAAAAATAAAAATAAATAGTGCTAAATGGTTGAAAAGGGTTCAACCATTAGCCCAAAAAGGGTACTTACAACATGATAAGTGGTTTTTTAATCCAATCAGTCCACTAGACACTATTTTATCTAATTCTACTACTAGCACGGTACCCGCATAATGCGGCGGTGTTCTTGGCGGCGGCGGTGTGGTGGGGGACGACTGTTGGTGGTAGAGGCGGCGTTGAGTGGTGTAGATAATTGATGTAAAGGGTTAATGAAGATATTTTAAAAGTAAAAAGACTAATAGTGTAATATATCATTAAGAGTATTTTAGACATTTCCCCCATGTAACTTTCAACATGGACTTATTCTTTTTATAATATAGTATAGAAGAAGTATAGATAAATAAGAATATGATATAATAGATTCAAAGTGAGACTCTTTCTTCGAGTTTCTGGACATTAAAATCTCTTCATTTCTTTGTTTCCAAATCATCCATCAAGTGCAAAACACAATGTGGTGAACAACGGGTTGCTTATTGCTTTTTAACAAATTTAGAGTTAAAAAGCTAATAAGCAAAAACGAAGTTGAATTGATCTTGTCCAAATGTTACAACGGTAAACAAGTAATCTCCACTCAAATATGCATCTATCATCTATAGATAAATGTATTCACAATTAATATAGATAATAGTTGGAAAAGTTATTTTTACCTATATCTAACCATAAATTAAAAGAAACTTGTGAAAACACATAGACAATTATATACAAATTTATATGTAATGGAGTAATATGAAAGATATATAAATTTTACTTCCTCCGTCCCATTAAAAGTGTCCACTTTCAAATTTTCAAAGTAAATTTTAAACAACTTTGACCTTGGATATCTTTGTTTGTGTTGTGTAATAATTGATGAAAGTTATATGAATTAATTGAGTTTTACATGTTTTTATATCGATATAACTTTTATCGAGTATTATAAAACACAAACAAAGATATTGAAGGTCAAAGTTGCACTTTGAAAATTTAAAAGTGGACACATTTGGTGGGACAAAGAGAGAATATAACTAATCAATACATCCACATTCCCCTCCCGCTCAATCACCATAAGGTATTGGAAAACTCAAGTCTTTTTGTACAACAAAATTGTCGTTTTAAACTATTCACCATGGCATTTTTGTAATTTGCTTCATAAACATGGATTTTTATATGCAGCCCTTTCAAAACATATCCACACTCATTTCCCATCCTAAACATCATAGTACTTTTTTTCATGTTATTACTTGTCATTCCAATTGAACACTCTACATTTATGATGCTTGAAATGGGAAAATAAACAAAAAAACATACAGAAACTCATGCCAAACACCATGAGATGGTTACCACGCCTAAATGTACCTCATTTACATTGTATTTTTACCATGGACTATACTTGATGCCTTTATTAATGTTTGTTAAATTGGGAAAGCAATTTCACTACATGATATCGATCTTAGGGATGTACAAAATTTTACAAGTACCGATCCCGTCTTAGTATCGTTATGATTACTATCGAAATGTGGTATCGAGTTTCAAGTGAAACTAAGACCGGTATTCATTTTTGGTGGTTTCTCGGAGACTCGGACCAATACTAGGAAAATACATCAAAAATACCAAGATAATACCAAAAATATAGATACAATATCAATACCATATTTTAATTGGTGTTATTGCCAAAATAAAATAAGATAAAAATGGAATAATAGCAAGAATAGTGTAATAATAATGGTAATTATTTTACTATACTTTATTCTTTCTAATTTCTAATTTTAATACTAACAAGCGTTACACCAGCACGTACTTGCCAATCTTCGCCCCAAATTTTCAATTCAATTCAAATCCGAACCTCAAACCCAAACCTTCTGTTTCTCTCCTCTTCTTCATAACATATATCACCAAATTGCCATCACCGGATCTGATCTCTTCAGATCCAAACAATCCAATTCAGTCTCATCTGATCCATCAAATTAATGGCAGCGATGGGTCGGGCTAGCTCTGGCCTCGCTTATCCGGATCGTTTCTACGCTGCCGCTACTTATGCTGGATTCAGTGGCTCCCCCAATTCTTCTTCTTCTTCTGTCACTTCCAAATTCTCAAACGACGTCGCTTTGTTGCTTTACGCCTTGTATCAGCAGGTTTCTCTTTCTATATCTATATCTATATATATATATTTCTCAATTACTTACTTACATTTCATCTAATTCTGCTGCTTTTTTTATAAATATTATTTTTATTGAATTAGTTCAATTTTAACTTCAATTAGTTAGATTTTTTTTTTTTATTTTATTGTAGTATCAATTTATTTTCATTTTTTTGATATGTGATTTGAAATGATATAGATCCATTTCATTAGTATTAATGTAGTATAATTGGACTTGCATTATATATAGCTTATATAATGTAATAATATGTATATAGAATATATTTCTCAATTACTTACTTACATTTCATCTAATTCTGCTGCTTTTTTTATAAATATTATTTTTATTGAATTAGTTCAATTTTAACTTCAATTAGTTAGATTTTTTTTTTTTTATTTTATTGTAGTATCAATTTATTTTCATTTTTTTGATATGTGATTTGAAATGATATAGATCCATTTCATTAGTATTAATATAGTATAATTGGACTTTGCATTATATACAGCTTATATAATGTAATAATTTGTATATAGAATATATTTTTGTTTTTTTAACGGAAAATTTGGATCACTGACGACCCCTGGATACCGGATCATCTCTACTCTCCACAGGAGAAAACCATAGAAAACCCCCTGGCTCAATTTATCGGTTATAGACCTTCGTTTTAGGAGAATTTTTATTTTTTGGGGCTAAATTGGACACCTGCATTATTGAATTTCTTAAATTTTGTTATGAAGAATCGATTTAGATGATCTAATTTGATAATTGTGAATTCTTGCTGACGAAGGGAGGTGAAAAGTAATCTCATTTCGAAATGGAAAGACTGTAACTATAGATGAATAATAGTTGGCTATATGTAGTAGAAGAGTGCAAATTAGACATTTTTTGATTTTGAATCTCGTGTGAGCTGGTCAAACCGTCAAAGGATGAGTGAAGGACTGGGTATATAGGGATATTATCAAGGCGTGTTTGGTAGGGAGAAATGAAATGTAGAGAAATGAATTTAGATGAGAAATCTAATGAACTTCTTCGTTTGGTATTGATAGATAAATAACCAGATAAATTTGAAAGAAATCAACTCCAGTGTTTGGTAGCACAAAAACAGAGAAATGAAAGCCTGAAAATTGAGACTAATATGTGAAATACTATAGGCAGTAGAATTAGCAACTTCGATTATTTACATCCCATTGTCACAAACGACTCGAGCTTGACCTCAACCATCACAACGACTTGAGCTTGACTCAACCATCATTTCGTCATGGTAATTACCATTTGCTTGCTATGGACTTTGTAGCAACGTAACCATCAATCATACCAGCCCAAACTTAAAACATAATGAACTTGAAAAAAATATATTTTACCAATCATTTGGCTAAAAACTTTAGGCACTAGAATATGAATCCACCCCAAACAGATCGAATCAAAATTGTGAAGTAAAAATTCTTGCAACCATTCATAACCTTTAACCATTATCATTCTTGATCCTTCTAATTAACATTTCAATAACAATACAAGAAATATCTCAATACTTAAAAGCTAATAATAGTAATCATATTGAATTACTTAATATTAATAATAATAATAACAACTAGTTAGTTTAATAACTCTATATCATCATGATGGATCCCAGCTTCGACGAAATCTTACCGTTGCCATTGACGTTGAACTTTTTAAGAAGTTGTTTCAGTTAACTTTTGATCTGTGCGTGTGAGGAGGATGTTCATGATGGTGCCGGTGATGGACTGGTGGTGGTGGCCGGAATCGTTGTCGATATTTCTTGGTGAAATAAGTTTTTTAGGCCCTTGGATTTGTAGTAGGATCTAGGCGGGTAGTGCCAATCGATACAATTAAAAGCAAAAAAAAGTAACTCAAAACATAGGTTTGGTAACCAAATTCAAAAAAGAAGGAAGTAAAGATATCAGATCGATATCCCTGTGATTGTCACAAAGAAAGAGCAGGTATAAGGTTTGAAGACTTTAGTCAAAAGGGTTTTTTGGAATGTGCCACTCACGTGTTTTATCCACAGGAGAAAACAATTGAAAACCCCCTGGCCCAATCTATCAGTTATAAACCCTTCATTTTAGGAGAATTTTTATTATTTGGGGCTAAATTGGACACCTGCATTATTGAATTTCTAGAATTTTGGTATGAAAACTTGATTTAAATGATCTATTTGATAATTCTGAAATCTTGCTGACAAAAGGTGGTGAAAAGTAATCTCATTAAGAAATGGAAAGACTGTAGCCGTAGGGGAATCGTAGTTGGCTATATGTATTAACAGAATGAAATTTAGAAATTTTGGATTTTGTATCTCGTGTGAGCTGGTTTAAGGATGTGAAGGACTAGGTATATAGGGATATTATAAGAGTCTATAAGTGATTTGTCATTCCATTAGCTACAACCTTTAATATAGTTTATGCTAGTTATGTTAAACTTCATCAAACTTAGCCTAGAGGTATTGAGGTGGCCCATCAACCAAGAGGTTCTCGGTTTAACATAATGTGTCGTTATATGTCTAGTATTTGATTCTTAGATTAATGGAAAAGCTATTGTTTACTTCCTTTTTTTTCGTTTTGGAATGAAGAGAGTGTAACCGAATAATGGCTCAGAACTCTTTTACGCAGTTACTATCATTATGTTTTTGTGTTTTACTGATCGATCATCTTAATTAAATCAATAGATACAAGTATTGTATCATGCACATTAACAGGAAAAAATGGTCTTGAAATTGTTTTCATACCCTTTTTCCAGACTTAGAATATGAAATCATTCACTATGCATCCCTTTGTTAATTAGATGTTATCTGTGGAATGGTACTTTGATAAGGTGATATTGTTTTATATCAGGCAACTGTTGGACCTTGTACCGTACCAAAGCCGAGAGCTTGGAGTCCAGTGGAACAAAGCAAATGGACAAGGTTTGTTTATATAAGCTAATGAATGCATGTGGGAAAAAAAAAATCGTTTTGTATTGATCTAATGTATGAAATAAGGCTTGCATCATTTGCTGCTTGTTCTTCTCTTGTATACACTATCAAATATTGATTAGATCAGAAATTAAATAATTGTTTCATACATTTTAGCAAGATTTATCAAAAAAACATACAGAGTTCGCTCAATAATTTTTCTCATATTCAGAATATAATAGATAGTGTGTTTTAGGGACACTTTTCTCTTTAGTAAGGAATTACCATAACTATCCAATTAGGTGATTAACTTGTTTAAGGGACATCTTCTGATAGTCAAACTTTACATTTATGTAATTAAATCGTTTAGTGTATCAAAAATTTTATTTTTTATAAGTTATTTTTGAAAACCCTAAACATGTCCAAAAAACAAATTAATTCTTCATTGAAATCTTTTTTCTTCTAAAAGAGTAATGTAACAAACTATTTACTCCCTGTGCGAACCACCATAAAAAGTCATTGGATGGCACCAGTAGAAATATTTACTCTCGCCGCACTGCTCGGGCACTATGCTAGTGTTATTTCAAACTTACTTGTGGATGAGATTAATATTATAATATAAAAAGTAAGAACATATACTCAACAAGAAATAGTAATAAGATAAAACATTGAAACCATTGTAAGTGCACAATACCATTCCCTGTTAATTCTCATCTGATAGTGGTAATTGTAGTGGCCAGTGTATCGGACAACGCTCATAAAATGTGAAAATAGTTCTAGCGTAATTGATTTGTCGTTTGATAATGTATCAACGGAGATAGATAGTTGTTTTGTAAGTGCACAATAACGTTCCCCTGTTAATTCTTTTTTTGTTGCAGTTGGAATGGTCTTGGAACCATGGCGTCTATAGAAGCAATGCGGCTTTTTGTAAAAATATTAGAGGTAAGTATAACTTGGTAGTAATCTTTAATTGAAATGTTATACTCTATAACCTTAATTAATTTGTCTTTTGTTTATTTCTTAAATAGGAAGAAGATCCAGGATGGTATTCAAGGGTATCCAACTTTACTCCAGACCCCATTGTAGATGTAGAGATGAATGTAATGCTTCCTTTAAGTCCCTTTGATGGTAGTATGACGTTTTCTTTCTTTATATTATGCGGTGAACTATAATCTAAACTGGAACATCATTCGTCTGGTGTAGCATAATGAAAAGACGGAATTGCCCACTAAAAATGAAGTCACTTTGCCAGAAACAAAAAACATCCCCACTGAGAATGGGAATTCTGTGGATAAAGATGTAGTGGTGGAAGGACTTGGTTCTGTTGGTGTGTATGACCAATGGGTTGCACCTACAGTTTCAGGTCCACGTCCAAAGCCCCGATATGAGGTATTAATTTCTTCTAGTTACCATCATATAGTTATATGATGTTCCCCTCACAAACCATAAATTTAGGGGGGGCTATTTAACATGTGTGAAAATTGGTGTGAGTGCAGCACCGTAATGTTAACATCATATAACATTTTCCCTAAAGTTTATTTGCTATTTTTTCCCCTTCTCTAAACTTTGTGTTCAAATTGGCAGCATGCATCAGCTGTTGTTGACGATAAAATGTATATATTTGGTGGAAACCACAATGGCCGTTACCTAAATGATCTTCAGGTATGGTACTATATGGCCAAAAGTTAATGCCACTACATTTTATTTTCTAGCATTAGTTTGATGCACAATATTTTTTCTCTTGAGGGGTGGTTAGATATCTAAAAAGGTCAATTTTTTCATTAAGCTACATGATAAGTTGTCTAGCGGTCTAACTATATGTTTATATATCTGTAGCACTTATCAGAAAATATGGTTATCCCTTATTCTGCCTGGTCTTAATGTATTTGTACTGTCTTCAAGTTTGATTTGTTTTAGTTATGTTAGAATCATGACATTGTCTTCGAGTTGCATTCTCAGCTACAATGATAATTCGTTGCAGACACTTGATTTGCGAACTTGGACATGGTCAAAGGCTGAAGTCAAAGCAAATTCCGATGTTCCAGCGACAGTTACTCCTTGCGCCGGCCATTCTTTGGTTAGTACAGTGATCTGTTTTTCCAATAGGATACGTACCATTGAATTATTATCATAGATTAATTTGTCATATGACCAACAGGCCTCTGGCCTAGCGGTATTTGAGGTGATCCCTCAATCAGGAGGTTGTGTTCAAGTCCATGGTGAACAAATTGTAAACATACGTAGATATTTGCCTTTCAATTTTTTTGGTCGCATTTAATGTATGATGATTGTATTGTCTAATATGACTAAGTATAACTTATTGATTTGTAGATACCATGGGAAGGGAATAAGCTTATATCAATCGCAGGACATACAAAGGACCCTTCTGAAGTTGTCAATGGTTTGTTTGAACTTGATTCCTTAATGTTCTGATAAATGTGTTCTGCTAGTGTTTAATTGGTCAAATTATCAGTTTCATATCTTTCTTACAGTTTAAATATATCAGTTTTTATTCTGGAAATACTCATCTACCTATTCTTTGAACCTAATCTAAAAGACTCGTATTCCCATTTGACAGATTGCTTCTTTTTTTACAAAAGATTTGGTATTGGTCCAATTTTGTACAACTTTTTTTTTAAGACATCAAACATATAATTATAATCTGATTTTAACAATTTGAAGCGGCAGACATCTGAACACTATTTTCTACTAATTTTTATACCTCTTATTATATGATTCTGATTATTCAATATCACATAATCACTTACAAAATGCACATCCAGACACCTCCATAAAGTTGATTGTAAGACAGGTTAGACTTATGGTGGAGACTTCGTGGCCACTTGCTTCGCATTAGAACTCCATTCATCTTTCACTTTTTAAAAATCTGCACATTCTATACTTGCTCTTATGGATAATATATCATTTGTTTGTTCAGTGAAGGCATTTGATTTGCAAACACATACTTGGTCAACCATGAAGACCTATGGAAAACCACCGGTATACATGTTTAATCTCTTGACACTCCTCAACACATACTGCACAATACATCATATTACAATGCAACAAAAGTTCGCAATTAATTTTTGATCTATATATGTAGAAATTTAAACTAAGTTTGAGATAGAGTAGTTTTACATATCGATTATTTAAAGTTTACTAGCATCTAAGTTTAAACTAAGTAATTGTTATATCCTAGCTTCTAGAACATGCAGTCAGAAGAAAGTAAAAGATAAATATGAAGTAGAATGTATAATTTATACGCAAATTCAAACTAGAAAGTTTTTGCAATTTAAACTACCTGTTTAATTCTAGTATGCAACTTTCACGTTGAAATAAAACTGTACTACACATTTTTTATTGAAGAAATTGCACTTTGACTGTCATCATTTTTATTTGCTAGATTTCAAATACTTTTTTATTTTATCCTGCTATTGCAGGTTTCACGAGGAGGTCAATCAGCTACACTTGTGGGCTCTAGCTTAGTCATATTTGGTGGACAAGATGGAAACAGAACTCTCTTGAATGATCTGCACATTTTGGACTTTGAAACCATGACTTGGGATGAAATTGACACAATGTAAGATACTCATAGTATTATCTTTATTTGCATTTGCATTTGGATATTCTTTAGGAATTAAACTACTAAACTATCTGGATGATAAAATGTTCACAGTGGCATCTGGAACCAACTCTGGACCCTAAAATTAAATTAACGAGTATCTGGATTTAGAAAATGCCACAAACACCATGTTTTACCTGCAAATGCAAAAAAGAGATTATAATCTGTAAGAATGAGCAATTTGGGACAAATTCTGAAAGTTACAGGTTCAGTAAAGACCATTTGGCTCCTTGTTTTTTGTCCAAGATCTATACTTCATGTTAAGTGTTGTATTTTTCTGCATTTTCACAAAATCCGTGTACAGTTGTTTGTAAAGTCAATCACTCGTTTATTAGTTAAAGTACTTTGAGTTCCAATTTCCAACATATCTTGTATCCTTTGTGTGTATATTTTCTGTCATGTACATTAGATTTATCTAGATATCTTTGTATGCTGAACTTGTGGTTTGGGGCATACTTGTTTTCCTATATATGCAGAGGCGACTCTCCATCTCCACGGTCTGACCATGCTGCTGCTGTACATGCAGAACGCTATCTTCTTATATTTGGTGGTGGCACTCATGCTACTTGTTTCAATGATCTTCATGTCCTTGATTTAAAAACTGTGAGAAAAATCAATTATATTTGTTTTTATTGCCACTTATTAAAATTTTTACCTTTGGTTATATAAGATGTATCCGTTTTTTAGATGGAATGGTCAACACCAAGTCAACAAGGAGAGATACCAAGTCCACGTGCTGGCCATGCTGGTGTAACTGTTGGCGAGAGTTGGTTCATTGTCGGTGGCGGAGATAACAAGAGTGGTATGTATTTGAGAATGAGATTATTTCAGTCCATACTTCATAGCCATTACATTCTTAACCAAGCGAAACGGGTGAAAGTTAAGTTGTCCACAGTGTTGTCTGATATTTTCAACCTCCTAATCCAATTATGCTAATGAATTGTACAAACAATCTATGATATAGTCCCTTTTTTGTTGATAATATTGAATACATTAATTTTTTAAAATTCAAAAACAGGGGTAAGAGTGTGGTTGCAATCCAAACTGACATTTTTTGACCCGCTTAAAACTTCACACATCTTGACCTGTTACCCAACCAGCTCATTTTGGTTATATGACTTATATGTCTACTAGCTAGTTGCTAGCGTGGGTGACAGTGTGACACTAAGCATCTCTCTCTTCATTCATGGTTATAATTGAGAGCTAGTAGTTTTGACTTGTAACCCTATATATGGGCAAATATTGGATGTGTTACCTCAAATTTATCACAAAAGTTTGGTTAAGTTGAAACGTGTCAAGTTAGCTGATAGTCGTCAGAACTGTAACTTGGTATCGAACCTCCTAAATCAGTATGTTAAAAAATGTAGATTATTGAGTAATATATTTTTTTTGTGATTATATATGATGCTAATCATTGATATATTACTTTTTGACAAAAGAATTGTTTTGAACCTAACGCGACCTGTCCCGAGAATACTCACGTTAACCTTTTACTCATTTGCATGACCCACATATTTTGCAACCTCTATGATAATTGTTTCTCTATTGTTTTTTTGCAGGAGTTTCAGAAACTGTTGTTCTCAACATGTCTACTTTATCTTGGTCAGTTGTCACAACTGTTGAAGGACGTGTTCCTCTTGCCAGTGAGGTATTTACTTTGCAAGGGAAGGTACTTTATGGGTTTCTTAGATGTCTTAATCTGACCCTGGTTCTTATCTGCAGGGGTTGAGTTTGGTCTTAAGCTCATACAATGGTGAGGATGTTCTAGTTTCTTTTGGAGGATACAATGGGAGATACAACAATGAGGTAGGAAGTACCTTCTCTCTCTCTTACACACACACACACACACACACACTGATTTCTAGGGTATTCTAAATTGCTTTTGGATTTCACTAGGTCAACTTACTTAAACCCAGCCACAAATCTACATTGCAAGCAACTAGATCGGGAACACCCGCCCTTGATAGTGGTTCTGGTGCTCAGAATGCAACAAATGGCACTAGAGATGTCGAGTTAGACTTTGAAGCTGGTCAAGAAGCAAAAATTAGGGAAATTGGCATGGACAATAATGAACAACAGGTATGGGTATAGTAACTCAACTTCTATACAAATTACAATTTGGTCCAATGTGCATTGCTTGATTTCTGCTATATCTGTTAGTTGGTAATCATAGAAGAAACAAGAAATATTAGTCAGAGTAATCACATACTCAGTTTCAAAACCTAATTAAAACACATGCTACTAAGCATACTTCCATGTTTTCTGATTTTATATCAATAGGAGAGTTGGTTTAAGACTGGTTTGTGCTTATATATGTATGAGCGTGAAATCTGTGAGACTAGTTGCACATGATATTCGTTATAGAATTTTCATCTTCTAAATTATTCTTGATTGCAATAAATTATGTATGTGTGTTATACTGTATTGTTTAAATATGTCTAATAATGTGCAGTCAACTGAAGTGAATGAAGTCAGTGAGCGTTTCATTGCTGCACTTAAGGCAGAAAAGGAAGAATTAGAATCAGCACTCAACAATGAGAAGTCACAATCACTTCAGCTAAAGCAAGAGCTAATAGAAGCTGAATCCAAGAACACCGACTTGTACAAGGTAACGTATATCCAATGCTTATGACTATAAGTTTGTTCAGGTTCTTTGAGTATTAGGTCCAAAAGAAAGCACATGCTTATGACTTCGATTTTGGTTATGTTATCTCTCAAATGGGTCAAGTATTATAACTAAAATTGGAAGCGGTTAAATGGGTTGAATGTGTTAAAAGTTGCCCAAAATTCATACAATCTCATAGTTGATAGAATTTAAAGCTTTATGTTATTCTTGTAAATATATCTTCACGTTCTATATATATAGAAAAAGTCTAGGAAATCGACAAAAAAAAGTGGTTATGAGTTAACCCAATCCATCTGTTTTGCCATTTTTCTTTTTATATGAACTCAAAGCATATATCTGTAGGTTATTGTAGCACATTGATTGTTTATCTGACGTAGAGTATATTTCTAAGAAAATTGTCTCTTGGATTGTAGTATGCACTCTTAGGTCTTTCCTAAATTGTTCGGTAAATTCTCTTACCGTGCACCTTTAGTGGGTGCAAACTAAAATAAGTATGTTTATCATCATTTTTCGTTCAAATGTATTACCCTGGTGCAGGAACTCCAGTCTGTACGTGGTCAGCTTGCTGCAGAGCAGTCCAGATGTTTTAAACTAGAGGTAACTTTTGTTGTGTTGTGCTTCATCCCTCTAAAATTGATTCTCTCAAAAGGTCCCTTTTAAATATAAATGTTTCTTAGGCCTGTTTAGATTTGTTTTGTTTTTCCAAAGCGATTACATGATTTTGAATAATCTGAATCATATAGTTGTAAATCACACAGTAGGGAATAGGGATAGTATTCACGATTTCATTTGTGCATTTTCTTATCAGAGCCGGACTGATTAGATGATCAGGTCTGTGTAGCACATTTTAACCCTATAAAGAAGTTTGTACATAAATAAAATGACCAAGGACATTTCTGTGAACAAAGGAGACCTATCTTGTCAATTAGGTTAAAGAAGGGTTAAATTGGTAGTTATTTTTTACCTTTTAATAATCAGATTTATTGCGGCTGGTATGAACCATAATTTAAATAATGGGAACCAGTATCTGTTCGTCATCCAAACCTTAGAAAACTTATTTTATGCCTATAAATTAATCAAATCTAATAAGTAGTTCCAGTGGTAACTCCGAACACTGCCTAAGTTATCCATCAGATAAATAGTGGTTTCATAAGCTTGTATTACAACTGAACAAATATATACAAAAAACTGAAAAAGTTATTTTAGAGTCCTTGTATGTCTGAAGTGGCATACTGGCATACATCTTAATTATTCTCTAAAAATAAAAAAATGCTGGTTAATTTCTAATGTCTCAAAATTTGATTTCTTATTTCGAATTGGAGACTTTTAATTCTGACTGCTGAAAAATCAACAGGTGGATGTTGCTGAGCTAAGACAAAAGCTACAAACAGTGGACACCTTACAGAAAGAACTTGAAATCCTTCAAAGACAAAAGGCTGCTTCTGAAGAAGCTTTTGCAAAACAAAGACAGAGTTCAGGAGGGGTGTGGGGATGGCTAGCCGGGACACCACCTCCTACTGAAAAATCGTAATTCAAAACAACCCAATACATAGTGATTTTCATACTCAAAATCCCTTCAAAATTCATTTTTTCCTATAAAATCTTAGTTCCTTTTCTCTTTTGACCATTGTTTGATTTGGCATAAGGTATTTAAGGTTATATGTATGTTGCAGAGAAAACATAGCTAAATGGTGCTTCTATTTTTTTATTTTTTGTTTGGGATTATGAATTCAAAGATTGTATCGCCTCTCTGTTTCTTGTTTTATAGACTAATGATGATGGCATATAGTTATGATCAAGTTCTGTGGCATTATTGTTTTGTGCATGTAATGTGTTTATTATTTGGACATAACTGAATAGTCCAATTGGTCTATTTGGTATGGACATTGTAGTCAGAATAGTTTGGTTTTCTAGATCGGATTAGACAAAAAGAGAACAAATACATTGGTTTTGGTTTCTAAGGTGTTTAATTTCAATGATGGAATCACTATGGGTTTAATTTAAGGATCATCTGTAATTGAAACATCAAGGTGTTGGAGCACACTAGTCATCTCAGTTCTTAGCAACACATTTTGCTTCCAAATTTCCAATCCAACGCACTGAAAAATAAATAAATAGATTAATTTTTTTTTCAGTAAACACAGTAGCACCCTCACAGTTCGGACCAAGTGACCAACGCAGCAAGAAGTGGAGGTCCAACCTTAAAGCTATAAATGGGAAGTTAAGATTGATTTTTGGTTTTCAAATGGTAGAGTTTTGAGTAGAAATTGTAACTTTTGCGAAGTTTTCTTATTAAAAAAATGTGTTGAATATATTTTTTCAAATTAACTTAAGAGGAAACTCCCATTATGTGGGTCCCGGAAGTGAGTTTACCCAAGGTCTCGGGTTCGAGCTTTGGGGTTCTCATTTCAAAGGTATTTTTTTTGAGAAGGGAGTTGGATGTCTAAAAATATCTGGTTAAAATTGTTTGCAACACGTTTGAATCGAAACTTACTTTGAAAAAAAACAAAACAAAACAAAAAAACAAAAAATAACTTAAAAGGAAACTAAATAATCGTTCAGTATCCTAAAATTTTTTCTAAGCTACACAGGCATGTAGACACTGAGAATATCGTAGGTCACCTAGACTTTTAGCAGCGCTGAGAATGCTTGTAAGAGTAAACTGATTTTTCGAATGAAAAGGTAAATTTGACAGTTTTTTACAATCAGAGAAAGGTAAGGGACTAGATATTAAAAATAAACAAAAGTTAAATTTGCGAGGGATTACATATCATATCATCATATCCTGCCCTGTTTTTGGTTGCAAATTTCTCAGACAATATATATACACATAATAAATAGTGTGTGTATTTCCCTCTTTTTTGTGCTCGAATTGAATGGAAATTCAAACAAAATTATTTACACATACAAATATGCATCAAATACCTCTTAAAAATCTAATCTTTAACACTTTTTCAAAAACCCATTTCATTTTCAACAGTTTTTATAGTAAGTCCTATCAAAAGAAGTCATTTTTAATTTCTTCTTATTTCACAACTTCTAGCCTATTTGCAGCTGAATCAAATTCACCTGTTAAAAGAAAGAATTTTAAAAAATGGGATAAAGAGAAGCTAAGATTGTATTCAGGTAAGCTCCGAGATTGTGCCGAAAATCGGGCTGTAAACGAGGGGAAAAAGATTCATAAACAGATTATGGAAAGTGGTATTGAGTTGGATTCTCATTTGTGGGTATCATTGATCAGTTTTTATGCGAAATGTGGGTGTTTGAGTATTGCACGCAAGGTGTTAGATGAAATGCCTGAGAGAGATGTTGTGTCTTGGACGGCGCTTATTAGTGGGTTTGTTAGTGAAGGGTGTGGTGGTGAAGCGATTCGGGTTTTTTGTGAAATGTGTGAAGAAGGGATTAAGTGGAACGAGTTTACGTTAGCTAGTGTTTTGAAAGGGTGTAGTTTGTGTTTGAATGTTGAGTTTGGTAAGCAGTTACATTGTGAGATTGTGAAACGCGGGTTTTTTGATGATGGGCATGTTGGTTCAGGTCTCGTTGATCTTTATGCTAAATGTGCTGAGTTAGATTATGCAGAGACGGTGTGTGTTTCGTTGCCTGAACAAAACGTGGTTTCGTGGAATTCATTGATTAATGGGTTTGCTCTTGCAGGTGATGATGAAAGGGTTTTAAGATTATTTTGTAAAATGAAAGAAGCTGAAATGAAGTTTAATAGATATACATTGTGTACTATTCTTAAAGGGTGTGGTGCTTCTAAGAACATAAAAGCAGGTCGGATTGTGCATAGTATGGCAATTGTAAGTGGGTGTGAAGATGAGGAATTTGTGAGTTGCAGTCTTGTTGACATGTATTCCAAATGTGGGCTGGTAGATGATGCATTAAAGGTGTTTTGGAGGATAAAATCGCCTGATGTTGTGACATGGAGTGCCATGATCTGTTGCCTTGAGCAGCAAGGAAGGGAAGAAAAAGCCGCCGAGCTATTTTGCATGATGGTATCTTTGGGATTGAGACCCAACCAGTTTACTCTTACAAGCATTCTCAGCGCTGCTAAAAGTCTAGGTGACCTACGTTATTCTCAGTGTCTACATGCCTGTGTTTACAAATATGGTTATGCAAATGAAACAGCAGTCAATAATGCATTACTTACAATGTACATGAAGAATGATTCATTTGACGATGGTTGCAAAGTTTTTAATGCAATGAGTCACCGGGATTTAGTTTCATGGAATGGTCTTTTATCAGGATTCCATGACAGTGAAAGCTGTGACGGACCGAGAATCTTTCAGCAGATTTTAGTAAATGGTTTCAAACCCAACATGTATACATTTGTTAGTACCATACGATCTTGTACTAGCTCCTTAAACAGTGAGTTTGGGAAGCAAGTGCATGCCCGAGTTATTAAAGAGAATTTTGGTGGTGATTGTTATGTGGGAACAGCTCTGATTGACATGTATGTCAAGTCCAAATGCATGGAAGATGCCGAGAAGATTTTTAGTAAGTTGAATGAGATCGATCTTTTCACTTGGACAGCAATTATTTCTGGTTGTGCACAGACTGATCAAGGGGAGAAGTCCATTTTCTACTTCAATCAAATGCATAAAGATGGTGTTAAACCCAATGAGTTCACTCTTGCTGGCTGTTTAAGAGGTTGCTCTGGGATTACAAGCCTAGAAAATGGGAGACAATTGCATTCTTTTGTGATTAAAGATGGCCATGTTGATGATTCATATGTTGCAAGCGCACTTGTAGATATGTATGGGAAGTGTGGGTGCATTGATGATGCTGAGATGATCTTTGCAACAATGGAATCACATGATACCGTATTGTGGAACACAATCATTAATCAGTACGCACAACATGGCCAAGGAGAGAATGCTCTTAAAACTTTTGAGAACATGTTAGCTAAAGGTGTCTCACCTGATGGAGTTACTTTTATTGGCATACTTTCAGCATGTAGCCATTTGGGTTTGATAGAAATAGGAAAACAACATTTTTACTCCATGACTGAAATTTATAGAATTCCCCTGAGCATTGAGCATTATGCTTGTATGGTTGATATTCTTGGTAGGGCGGGCAAGTTTAATGAAGTCGAAACTTTAATAGATCAAATGAAGCTAACTCCCAATAGTTTAATTTGGGAGACACTCCTTGGAGTTTGTAAAGTTCACGGGAATGTAGAACTTGGCCTAAAGGCCGCAGAGAAACTTTTTCAGATTGAGCCTGAAGTAGATTCGAACTATATTATGTTATCCAACATTTTTGCAGCCAAAGGGATGTGGGATGATGTGGCTCAAGTTAGGGCATCTATGTCGAGGCAAGGGATTAAAAAGGAACCAGGGTGCAGTTGGGTTGACGTTGATGGTCAAACCCATGTGTTCTTGTCTCAAGATACATCTCACATAAGGATACATGAAATACATCAAAAGTTGGAAGAATTGGAGAAAAAGTTACATTCTGTAGGTTATGTTCCAAATACAGATTATGTGCTTCACAATGTTTCTGACAAAGAAAAACGTGAAATACTTTCCCATCATAGTGAAAGATTGGCTCTTGCTTTTTCCCTTATCGACAACAAACCAAATAAACGGGTTAGAATATTTAAAAATCTTAGAATATGTGGAGACTGCCATGAGTATATGAAGCTTGTTTCTAATATCACTAATAAGGATATTGTTATACGTGATGCTAAGCGATTCCACCATTTTCAAGATGGTGCATGCTCGTGTAAAGATTATTGGTGAATCTGGGGATTTAATAAGTTGGATTGTAGATAAGGTGTGTAAAAACCTCCATCATCTTTGCTTCATTTTACTGTTTATTTACTATAACTAAATTTGCATACTTTAGAGTGATAATAGATATGGACATACTGAAAAACATTTTTTGCTGATATAGGTTTTGTATCCCTTTACTCAATTAGAATGATTGATTAATTATGCACTTCTTTCTTTTGTTAATCAGATTTTGTTTGTAGAACTATAGTTTGATAAAGGGAATTTGTTTCAAAATCAGGGAACTGTGGGACCTTGTATATTACCGGAACCAAGAGCTTAGAGTCCTGAGGAACACAACAAAAGTCAAATGACCAAGGTTTGTTTTACTGAATGCATATGAAATCCTTTATTTATTTTTTTATGTTGTGTATGATCTAATTATGATTTAAGTATTTTGCTGCTTGTAATGAAGAGGCACGGTATCTAAGATTGGTTAGACACTTCGACCACACACTTTTTACTTTTTAAGTGTTTAGGCAAAATTTATTGTGATATGGAAGATGTTTGTGGGAAGGATGTTGTTGGTAATGAGGTGGACGATATCTATCCTTAGGTGTTTGTGGGGAGGATGATGTTGGATGGTGTTGGTGTGTCATGTATAATCGATTGTATGTGTTTATTAATTGGATGAAGGACATTTGGAACAGGAAGTCTAAGAGCCTGTTTGTTTATGACCTAATGAGCTTAATAAAAAAGAACTTAATTCATTTAGTCAATTAGGAATGTTTGTTTTGACTTAATAAATCAAAATCCAACTTAATTGACTTAATCAAGAAAGAAAAGTTATTTATAAATTCAGTCATTTTATCTTGACACTTAATGGTTAAAAGAACAAACAAACCCTAAGTGTGGAAGAGGGATGAATAATATGGAAGAGAGAGAAAGTCAGAGATGAGAGATGGAGAGGGTTGGATTGGGTTAAACCACATTTTGGGTTGGCTTAGTTTGAACCGTGTTTTTTCATGTTACCTTTTCTTGGATCCATAGTTGGTGAATATGATATAATTGTTTAGGTGAGTGAAATGTGTTTTAAAAGTTGATTGAATGTGAATTTTATGAAGAAGTAGATGTAAAGTTAGTTGATTAAATTTAATATGTTAGTTGAGACATAAAATGATATTCAATATGTTAGTTGAGGCTTAAATTGACATTGAATATGTTAATTGAGACATAAATCAACATTCAATAATCAATATGTTAGTTTTTTTTAAAAAAATTAATATGTTAGTTGATAATGTGATATGATAGCTGATTGAAGTTAAATGGAATGGAAATATATAAATGAAAAAAGATAATAATGTTCAAAGGTCCAAAATTTGAAGAAAAAAAAAGAAAAGAAAAGGAAAAGAGAGATGGAGCGTGACCGTTTGCGAGACCGGGGTCTCGTTTTTCCTCCCTCTCGACCTCGTCTCTCTCACACACACAGTGGGGGCGGTGTGTAGTACTCTCTCTTTGCACTCTTTCACTCCATCTCGCGCCATTCCCCCTCCCTAAGTGTGATAAATTGAGTGGCTTTCAATAGTTCGAACCCATTGACATGTGTGGGGTTTCTACATTATTATGAAGATAGGATATTAATTTTATTTTTCTACTTGTATCCACATATTACCATGTGGGTATTTCACAATGTCGATATGCCTATGCGTGGTAATACGAGATGACAAAAGTGCGTACAAGTATGTGATGAATACATAAAATTATATAACTGCATATATTTTGTTAAATATCTGAATGTTTTAAGCAATATTGTGTCTATGTCTAGTCATTAAATTTCTAGTAATGCACTTCATAATGTAATTTAACTGTACCTTTGTTGAAGGTTTTTGCCTTAATTAGCTGATGTGGATTCGTACGAGGATGGATTGTGTTGGACAAAAGCAAATTGGCAACATTTGGTCTTATGAACCGTACGTTGCTGTTAAAAGGTTCCAACACAAGGAGGCATCCCCACCTTAATCATGTGCAAAGTGCAACAACAGTTTGATGCATTGTGACAGATTTGAGGCAATGGAAATTTAAAGATGACCCTGTTCTCTTCTCTTCTCTTGTATGTATATATATAAAAGTTATAATCACGTTCGCCTATTTAAGATTCTTATGGTATATATGGAACAAACTGAAATATGAAATTTTCTTAAACTAGTATGTGTAACGAGATATTTTTGTATGTTCATTGATCACATATATGGTGTATCATTTGATATGTCAGGTTCTCCATGGAAACCATTTTTTCTTTATATTGGTTTTTTTCTTGACAACCATTATGCTACAGCTAGGTCCATGTGCCTTGGGTTTGAATCATAGCGAACTTGCTTCGACTCTTTCTTATAACAGTGGTCTAAACCAAATTGCTATTCAATTTTGCAGACCGTTATTTGTTTGAAAGTGTTTTATCGACATTCTTGTGTTTTGGAATATCTCTTGTATAGGGGAGTAAGTGAGTAACAAGGGATATTGGGTAAGTTTTGTGTAAGAAGTAATAAAAGTTAGTGTTGTTAGGTTTCTAGTAGCAGTTATGATTAAAATGGTTGTTTTGTGTAGAAGTCAAATTTTAAGGTACTTCAATAATCAATGGTCAAAACTCAAAACCCTTAACGAATGTTTTAGATAAATTTTTAGGTAGTTTATTGACACATTGTTTTAAAATTTTAATTTAATTTGATGGAAAGAAATTCGAGATTTCTTATGCTAACCCAACAAAACTAGAAAGGAAATGTAACTTCGTTTTATTGAAAATCTTTAAACCAAACGGTTTCAAACCAATTCTCTCTCTTTAATATATTCTAACTTTGACTTCTCATATAATTGCAGTCCAAACCACCTACAGCTTCTTCTCCAATTTCTATCCTTCTTCCCCATCTTCAAATAAACAGTGTAAAAAAAGTACTAAACGAATTGGTTTGAGGTATCATACACGTGCTAGAGACGTAAAGAAAACATATATATGCACCACAAAAACTTGACACCTATTCAATACAATGTTTTGAAATTGGACCGGACAATGAACCGACTTTACAGATTTTCACTGGTCTGACCGGTCAGATCGGTTGGACCGGGTTTCTATATATACCCCAGTAAATAAACAAAAAAATTTATCTATTTATATTATAATTAAAAGAGTAGGTTGGAGGTACACTTCTTTTTTAGGCCTAAAACTCTCTTATCTTTATGTCTAGATTTTTTTTTATTTTTTATTTGCTTATTATTATATAGATAATTATATTTAAAACTCTATATATAAATCTTTTTCTATCAAAACAAATCTTTTTATAATATATTAAATATATATATATATATATATATATATATATATATATATATATATATATATATATATATATATATATATATATATATATATATATATATATATATATATATATATATATATATATATATATATATATATATATATATATATATATATATATATATATATATATATATATATATATATATATATATATATATATATATATATATATATATATATATATATATATATATATATATATATATATATATATATATATATATATATATATATATATATATATATATATATATATATATATATATATATATATATATATATATATATATATATATATATATATATATATATATATATATATATATATATATATATATATATATATATATATATATATATATATATATATATATATATATATATATATATATATATATATATATATATATATATATATATATATATATATATATATATATATATATATATATATATATATATATATATATATATATATATATATATATATATATATATATATATATATATATATATATATATATATATATATATATATATATATATATATATATATATATATATATATATATATATATATATATATATATATATATATATATATATATATATATATATATATATATATATATATATATATATATATATATATATATATATATATATATATATATATATATATATATATATATATATATATATATATATATATATATATATATATATATATATATATATATATATATATATATATATATATATATATATATATATATATATATATATATATATATATATATATATATATATATATATATATATATATATATATATATATATATATATATATATATATATATATATATATATATATATATATATATATATATATATATATATATATATATATATATATATATATATATATATATATATATATATATATATATATATATATATATATATATATATATATATATATATATATATATATATATATATATATATATATATATATATATATATATATATATATATATATATATATATATATATATATATATATATATATATATATATATATATATATATATATATATATATATATTATTGAGACTATCCTTTCATCATACTAGTTAAATATAATAAAATAAAAAATAACATACTACAATGTCCAATAGAAGAACCAATAGAATATAACTAGTTATTGTACCCGCGCGTTGCCGCGGAGTACGATTTTTATACGATAAAGTTTTGGACCCAAATTTATGTCAAATATTCGAACTCAAAATTTTAAAAAGATAATTAAACATGTAGCAATAACAATAAAAAATATAAAAGAGTAATAAGATGTAAAAACATAAACAATAACTATATTAATGCTTTAAATGTTATAAAAACGTAAGACGTAATGATGATAAAAGTTATTATATATAAAAAACGGATAAAAATAGTCAAAACCAAATGTTTAAAAGTAAAATCGTAACCATGTGAAAGTTATTTGATGAAAAACATGATAACCCAAAAATTTAGTGTCAAGAAAATAAAAACGAAAACTTTGATGTGTGGCAAAAGTTAAAAGATAGAAAGTTTAGGGGGTTAAAATGAAAAATGGTAAAAATTATTATGTGCTATGAGAACTTGTACATTCTATGCATAAGGTACTTGTACATTTGTATAGCTTTTTAGTATATTAAAAATGTTATATATATAAAAAGACGGATAAAAATAGTCAAAACCAAATGTTTAAAAGTAAAATCGTAACCATGTGAAAGTTATTTGATGAAAAACATGATAACCCAAAAATTTAGTGTCAAGAAAATAAAAACGAAAACTTTGATGTGTGGCAAAAGTTAAAAGATAGAAAGTTTAGGGGGTTAAAATGAAAAATGGTAAAAATTATTATGTGCTATGAGAACTTGTACATTCTATGCATAAGGTACTTGTACATTTGTATAGCTTTTTAGTATATTAAAAATGTTATATATATAAAAAGACGTATAGTCAAAACCAAATGTTTAAAAGTAAAATCGTAACCATGTGAAAGTTATTTGATGAAAAACATGATAACCCAAAAATTTAGTGTCAAGAAAATAAAAATGAAAACTTTGATGTGTGGCAAAAGTTAAAAGATAGAAAGTTTAGGGGGTTAAAATGAAAAATGTTAAAAATTATTATGTGCTATGAGAACTTGTACATTCTATGCATAAGGTACTTGTACATTTGTATAGCTTTTTAGTATATTATAAATTTGTGGTAATGTCCAAAAACAAAATCTAATTTAATATTTAATACCAAAACTAGATTTAGATCCCGCGTAAAACGCGGGCCTTTTTATATAAACTTTTGTATTTATTTCCGATTAGGTGATAAAAATGACACTCGGAAATTTAGAATTTGTATCTGGAGAACCATGGTTGATATGCTTTAACGGAATTTTGACAATTGCTTAACCTTATGGTGATTGTTTTTTTTATGTGTAGTTATACCCCAAGTTATCTTCCTTTATTTGTTGTCATAAAAACACAGCTTATAATTTTGTATCCGACACCTATTTTGTTTGTATTTAAATTTTTTATCTTTCTCATACATGCTAAGGACACTACATTGTCATTTTACAAAATTAACATATGGTCAAGTAATTTGACATAATTATAGAATTTCAAAAAAATAAGTTCTTATTTACTAAGTTTTTTAATAAAACTGATTATGTAAAACTTGTTTTATTACACCTAAACACTTCCTATACACTTCATATACAATATAGTCCTGGCCCAAAAATATATAAAAAAGGGCCCAATATATTACACCTATGCATAAAGTACTTGTATATTTGTATAGCTTTTTAGTATATTATAAATTTGTGGTAATGTCCAAAAACAAAATCTAATTTAATATTTAATACCAAAATAATGTGGTCGCTTACAAATAAAGGATGGTACTATAGATAAAACTTTAGCCACTTTTTCCTTTCCTCTCTACAGCATGAAAAAGAAAAAAGAACACAACCTTGAAATCAGGCAACAAGACATAAGATCTATCACAAAAGAATATAGTTGTCATTTTTTTTATCTCTCTCGTAGAAATCATTGCTGGGTGTTTGATTCTATCACTCTAAAAGTATTATTATTTCTCCGGCGACCGCAGAAACTCCGGCGACCCCAACAACTCCGGCAACAAGGCCATCTCCGGCGAAAAAGCCATCTCCGGTGTCCCATCGGTCTCGTCTCTTCTTGGAAGTTGCCAGCCTTTAGATCCATCTTCTACCGGTCCATTTTTCCGGCAAAAACCATTTAGATACATCTATCTTTTTAACTCACAAGATCTGGTCATCTAAAGGTATTATTATTATTTTTTTCATTTTTTTTCTCGGTTGTTAACACATAAAAAGTACTTCGAACTGGAAAACTTTATGATGATCTTATGTAAAACAAAAGAACTCAGTTTTTATATTTAATTAAAAACCCATCATTATAAAAAAAATATGATGATTAACAGTGTATATGAAAGTGATGTATATACTCTCTTTGTAATATATCACCGCCCGATCTTGAAGTCTTAAAGGCGCATCACTGACATATGTTTGTAATCTCATTTCTTTTTTTCTTTTGATAACATTATAGGTTTGTATATAAAGGTAATCTAAACATTGTAGCAGAAAGCTAGAAAGGAATTGATGGCATTTGTTTTTTTTTATCATCGATCCATCCATCAAATTCCGACCATGATTTCACCGTTTAAAAGTGAAGTAAGTTATATTTTCTAATCATTTTATTAGTTTACCTTTTACTAGAATGAATATTCTTGCATTTATCATTCTTTTATTTAATATTTGGTTACATTTTACTTGATCACTTCATGTATGATTACCATTCTTCAGAAGATGGTCTTAAAAAAAATAGTTTAAAGTTTCGTTCAAATATTTGGTATATGTAAGATAATTTATAGAGTATCTCACAGCAAGTTTAGCGTGTTACTAAATCGATCAACAATATTCGATAATGAATCATTAAACTATTTATTCAAATAGCAACCAAACAACTGAAAAAAAGTTACCCGCAGATTACAATGCAATTCACACTATGTACAACTAAATACACATCTACTTGTTCCCCTAAGTAACATATATAGTTTTTTTACACCAATAGCCGTCATAGGACCAAAAAGAATTAGTGCTGAAGATCGTGTTGTTAAAATCTCGAGCGTGTAGTCGAATGAGCTCCAATAGTTTTACCTCCAAGATCCAGAAAATGTCCAGCTCATAGTGACATTCTGTAGCCATATATTTGAAACCATCCTCTCCATGACATTTCTACATGGATACCTGTTAGACGATTAACGATACAACAATCACTTATTGCTATCAAATTGGGCTCGGGTGAAAAGCAATCATGATTTATACCATTTATCAAAAAGAAGTCCAACTGAATGATGCTTTCTGTGTGCTTGCAACAACCTATTAGGGTCATAAACTCACAAGTCACAATTATATCACAACAAAGCGCCAACAAATATGCATCAACAGATAATTTGAAACTAAATAAACTTTCAAAAGAACTTACCCATTTTTCTATAGTGCCAGGAGGACCGTCAAGAATCTTTTCTAAGGGGACATCCGCAAAAGTATTACCTTATTCCTTCTATGTAACTTCAGTTTCCACCGCATCACCTTGTTCGTTTTCATTCTCGGGCACTTGAACCTCCACGGGAACAGAGTTCTCGGGTATCACTTCTGTCTCTTGTTCATTAAAGTTTTCCTCGGTCATGTTTCTTGAAATCCTGACAACAAATAAAATTAACTATCCCATATAAGAAAACTTTTAGAGTGGGTTGATCATGCAAACAATTTTTATTCAATTGACTTAATTTTATAATAAGATGATTCTATAATAACATCATGATAAGAAAAAGGTCACTAAATGTAACTGGGTCGAAATTTAATTGTTGTAAAGCTACCCAACTAATCACAAGACAAAAAATGATCCAAAAAATGATCGGAGACAAAAAATAAATTAGAACACGAAGATTTACACAGATCAACTATACCTCCATAATCTTTGTTTTCAGGATCTACATATGAATCAGATAGCACAAAGAGCACACCAGACTCACCCTTGAAACATTTGTAAAAAATTGTAACTACACTTCATAAAAACAAGGATTTGATATGAAATTCAAAAATTACAGACAAACCAACACACCTTCAAACTTATTTGAAATCTCTTTATCAATCTCACAACCAAGTCTAATGTACCTCTCACATGAAACATTTAATTTTAAAAAATATTAAAACCGCCCAATACCCAATCTAAAATGAGTAACTTAGAAAAGTGAGTATGAGGCTGTCATGCATCCAACTTGGGTGAAAAACCTCATGTTTTTTATTTTTTTTAAAAAGGTATGTGAGAGGTTTTTCACCCAACTTGAGTGCCTAACAGCCTCATATTCCCTTCCCCTATATATATATATATATATATATATATATATTCTCTCTCTGCTTTTTATTCTTAATAATTTAATGATTAAACCCTAAAAATCCTAATTTTTTTTTTTTTTGTTCTGGATTAGAACGAGCCGAATTATGCAACAATTACGTATGAACTCGATTTGACCAGTTACAATACAAACTAAGAAGACTCGGAAGATACCGTAAAAGGAACAGTGGTTTCCTGGAAGGAACTGATCGTCAAGACCTTGAGTTATCGTATCTAGGAAGGAGAATCAGCTGTAAGATTAAGGTTGATGATTATTACTTTGTCGGGTACCAAAAAGTTTTCCCAAACAGCTTATTATGGGAGGCGTACACCACGGCTGAAACTCAATGTCCGGAAGGTTCAAGCTCGTTGGGGTTTTCATCAAACTATGGTGGAGTAGTGCCACGAAGAAAACTTGGAATTAATGCACTCAGGGATGCATTTGATACTCTTTGGTATCAAACCCCTAATGAAGACAATTAAAGCTTTCCGACCACTGAGTTAGAGAAAGCTTTTCAGTGTGTTGCTTTGAATATCTGTGAGGCTCCTCGATTTCAGCCGATCTTCTTCTATGTGTACGACCATATTAATGCGGAAAATGAGCTGGCACCACCTTGGATGCAAAAATTGGTGAATCAATGGTCAAATTACTTGATGTTGCGAGACAGCAACAACCAACCACATTCAGAATCCCAGAGGAATTGCAGCAAGAGGACCTTGACGATTACGACAGACACGAATTTCCTCGTATTTTAGATGCAGAAGTCGTTCCTGCAGCCCCTTATTTTGCCCGATTGCTGATTCGTGTGTTTCATATACCCTGATAAAAGGTATTCCTAAATTAGTAGTTATAATTCTTTATTTATTATATTAAATGGGTAGGTCGGGTGTGTGGACCAGTTTAAAAAGATAATACATTCTGGTTGGGTTGGGTTGACTCACAGTCTTGACGTGTATCGCTTTTGACAAACGCAAATCTACACGTATAAAATATATATATGTAGGTTAGGAACAAGGGATGGAAGTGTTTTGCGGGTAGTAGCATAGATGTAAGACTCGTGTTTAGAATGAAAAAGGTAAAGAAGGCTTCTGTGTCAAGGAGAAAAACCGGTTAGAAAGACTGGGTCATAAGACGAGACTGGACTGGCAAGACGGTGGCTATATATAAACACGGGGTGGTTGTAGCCCACGTATGTTTTCACATCTACATATGAAACAACTCTAACTCTGAATACTTTAATTTGAGAGAGACTCCTTGGAGCTTGTAAAGTTCATGGGAATGTAGAACTTGGCTGAAAGGCTGCACATAAACTTTTTCAGAGCCTGAAGTAGATTCAAACTATATTATGTTATCCAACATGTTTGCAGCCAAAGGGATGTGGGATGATGTGGCTCAAGTTAGGGCATCTATGTCGGAATCAAGGGATTAAAAAGGAACCAGGGTGCAGCTGGGTTGACGTTGATGGTCAAACCAATGTGTTCTTGTCTCAAGATACATCTCACCTAATGGTACATGAAATACATCAAAAGTTGGAAGAAGCGGAGAAAATCGGAAAAAAGTTACATTCTGTAGGTTATGTTCCAAATAGATCATATGCTTCACAATGTTTCTGACATACTTTCCCATCATAGTGAAAGATTCTCTTTTGCATTTTCCCTTATTAACAACAAACCAAATAAACGGGTTAGTATATTTAAGAATCTTAGAATATATGGAGACTGCCATGAGTATATGAAGCTTGTTTCTAGTATCACTAATAAGGATATTGTTATGTGTGATGCTAAGCAATTCCACCATTTTCAAGACGGTACATGCTCGTGTAAAGATTATTGGTGAACCTGGGGCTTTGCTAAGTTGGATTGTACATTAGGTGTGTAAAAAGCTCCATCATCTTTGCTTCATTTTAGTGTTTATTTATTACAACTAAATTTGCATACTTTACTGCATCAGAATGATTAATTACTTATGCACCGCTTTCTTTTGTTAATCAGATTTTGCTTTAGAATTGTAGTTGGATAAAGGAAATTTGTTTCAAAATCAGGACATTGTTGGACCTTGTATATTACCAGAACAAGAGCTTAGAGTCGCGGGGAACACAACAAATGTCAAATGAATAAGGTTTGTTTTACTGAATGCATATTATCATTCCCTCCTCCCTAAGTGTGATAAATTGAGTGGCCAGTGTATTTGACTTGTGTATCCATAGTTCGACCCCAATGGCATATTTGGGGTTTCAACATTATTATGAAGATAGGACTCTAATTTTGTTTTTTCAACTTGTACCCACATATCATCATGTGGGTATTTTAGAAAGTCGATCCACTTTATGCTAATCTCTTGTATGAACTGTTCTTGTTAGAAGGTCCCATCACAAGAAGGAAGCAACCACAGCTCAATCATGGGCTGCAACGTTTAGCAACGGCCACCATTTTCACACAAGGTGGTTCTAATTCAACTCCAACAGTTTGATTCATTGCGACAGATTTTGAGACAACGGAAATTTAAAGATGACCATGTTCCCTGGTCTTGTATGTATATATACAAAACTTATAATCTTATTTGCCTATTCTTGTATGTGTAACGAAAATGTTCTTAAACGAGTAGTAGGTGTAACGAAATATTCTTGTATGTTCATTGATCACATTATGGTACAGCCGGGTTCATGTGCCTTGGAATTGAAGTCTTGAATCATAGTGAACTTTCTTCAACTCATTATAGCTGGGACACCGTTAAGTTTACGCAATGTTTGAAATTGTTTTATCAACATTCTTGTGTTTTGGCATGTCTTTATATAAGGGGAGTAGATGAGCAATATGAAATACTAGTACTAGATAAGTTTTGTGTTTAGAAGTAAAGAAAAAACAGTGTTGATAGGTTTATAGCATATGTAAGGTAGCAGTGGCTTCCGACAAAGGCTCACATCTCTGTCTCTAAGCTCGGAAATCGAGTGAGCTTTTAGGATTAGTCTATTTATAAAACGATTGGGCAACCATGTGGCCATAGTGGCTTTGATTAAAAAGGTTGTTTTGTGTAAAAAGTTAAATTCCAAGGTACTTCAATGGTCAAAACCCGTCGTGGAATGTCAATGTCTTAGACAAATTTTTTACACAAATTTTATTGACATATTAAGGGGTTGTTTGTTTCAAAAATTTCATAATATTGATGAAAATGAATTCAAGATTTCTTATCTTATACTTAGAAAACTAGGAAGGAAATTCAAATTCATACATAATTCTAGACTTCTAGTTATATAAAAACGAGCCGAGTCTTTTGAATATTTAAGTTGCATAAATTATTATACTTTTATTATGACATGGACTTTTTATATGGAAACTATAAAAAAGATTTTGCACGCTTTTCCAAATCGTAAGATAATGGCTAGCTCATTAAAATTTAATCCATTAACAACGGATATTGCTAGTCAACCGTCTATACACATAGGTACATATTGAAAGTGCACCAACTTACAAACCTAATTTAAATGTATGTACCAACCTAAGGTACATATTGAATTTCTTCAACAAACCGACTTAAATGCACACCAACCTAACTCATACATTTATATTTCCTAACTTAAATGTCAAACAACTATCCATACGTCATGCCTCTATGTCTCTAGCAATACATTTTAGTTCTATATAAAATACGGTATATATCTACAAATAATCAACATCTTCAACCCAAAGATGTGGTTGGGCAAACACCATCACACCGCCACCACTTCTCATCTTCACTGCCGCCACCAACAAACAATCATCATCTCGTTTACCCACATATCTTATCTTCTCATCTTCACCATTCAACTACCTAAAACACACACACACACACACACATACATAGTTCAGTGGGAAGATGTAATTACACCATCAGTCATCGTTAAAACCCATCGGAACCCATCGGAATTTTCTACTCTCCCACCTACACCAAAAAATGAACCAAGCCCTCTTATACAATTTTGATCAAAGAATAACAGAAGGATTTGACAAATTGATGTATCGCCTTAGAAGAGTTAAAAGGGTATAGTAGCTACTCTTATGCTTGGAAAAATAGACATGCAAGATGTAGATCTATTATCTGAAGATCGAAGAATGAGGTTGAAGGTTAGTACGGGCGATTTTTTATTTTTTAGCATACTAAATCATCCACCCTAACCTTTATTTTCACTCTTCGATCTTCAGACAATAGATACACATCTTGCATGTTTTTTTTACGGGCATAAAAGTAGCGATTATGTCCCTTTTAATTCTTCTAAGACGATACATTAGTTCGTCAAATCCTTTGGCTATTCTTTGCTCAAGATTGTATAGGAGGGCTTGGTTGTTCTTCTTTTTTTTTGGGAGGGGGAGGGGGAGAGGATTTCGGGGTTTCATTGGTGACTATCCTTTATCAAGAGATAAAGAAAGCTTTTGAGACTTTTGAAGGCGAGCCTTTCAAGCCTTGGCATATCTGAAGCAACAACAAACAACAACAACAACGGTAAACCTTTGTGAAACCGCAAACTTCGAGCCGTGTTTTGTGTGGGACTATGGTATCAGTGCAAATAACGCGCATGCCACCATGGATGTCAGATTTGGTTAATCATAGGGGGGGAAAAACAAAGTGCAAAGATAATGTTGTGAACTGGCATAATCCATAGTATTGAACTAAGAATCTAAGCTATTGATTTCATCGTTGGTTCGTTTTGTTGTTCTGGAAACGCAATTTGATTGTTCGTTAGTCATAAGCCTTATATTGAGCAACACTTTTTCGTTGTCACATAGTAGACACTAAACTTACTTCACGGGACAAACCTGTGGGAATTACGTATAGATGATGTAAGCAAGGGAGAAAGTTAATAAGGGCGGGGGTGGGTCCTGGCCCTTTCAAAAGTTCAAGGTCAAACTAGTTTATATATGCATACTATGAGGACTAAACTGAAAGATCTTTACTAACTTACAGACTCTTTTAGAAAAGAGAATAATTCATTATATGCCATGATTATGGTAAAGTTTAAGATTTACCCAACTAATTTTTTGTATGTCTGTGTAGCTCATTTGGAACAATTGGGTCCCTAAAAAAGTAAACATCCTGGTTTGGCAATCTGTTTTGGATAGAATTGCAACGAGAGTGGGGCTGCTAAGAAGAAATATAAACATTGAAAATGATTTGTGTTTAAGCTGTAATTCTGGTTCAGAAACTACCGAGCATGTGTTTCTTACATGTCCCTTGGCAAATGAGGTATGGAGTAAACTGAGTGATTGGTGTAATATCTCTCCTATTTATGCGTTCTCTTTACAAGACTTAATGGATATTCATAAAGGATGTGTTGGGGACAATAAGAAGAAGAAAGCAGTTCATGCTATTATCATGATTGCCATCTGGTGCATATGGTCGGCTAGGAATAGGCTCACTTTCAACCACATTAAATCGTCTCCAGATTATGTTATGGCTGAGATCAAGGTGTACTCCCAATTGTGGTTATCCACAAGATCTAAAGGGGCTGCTACTAATTATATCTCATGTTTGGCTTAGGCGGTTTTATTTTTATTTTATGTTCTGTGATGTATTTGATATATTGAGGAGTTGTCTAGATATTGGTGTTTGTATTTTGGATCTTCTAGCACCTTGCTAGTTGGTCGTTCTTATATAATATTTCATCTTTGCCGTTCAAAAAAAAAAGCTCACTTTTAATATTTAACTTTTACATATGAACTTCCGACATAATAAACTCATTATTGTTATGATTTTTTAATTATTAAATAGTCATTTTGTCCCATAAGTATATAGTATGTATATTTTTTTTAGTGCAGGTGTTGCAATTCATATTTATTGAGTTTATAGTTATTTGTATATTTTTAACATCTATATCGTATTTCTCTTGTGGGACAAAGTGACTTGTAGCTATATAAATAGTCACTTTGTCTCATAGTATTTTAATAGTCACTTTTTTTAATTTTTAAAGGCGTAGCTACAATTTAAGAGTTATTTCTGTAACTTTTAAAAATTAAAAGCTTTACCGAAAAGCTAAAGTTCTTGAAACGCTATTTCATATTTCAAGTAGCGTTTCATTTTGGAACTTTTTCTTTCAATCTAAAGCTAAAGTTTCAGCA
Source organism: Erigeron breviscapus (assembly GCA_034093135.1). Classification (NCBI taxonomy): domain Eukaryota; kingdom Viridiplantae; phylum Streptophyta; class Magnoliopsida; order Asterales; family Asteraceae; genus Erigeron; species Erigeron breviscapus. The sequence goes on from CM067173.1 coordinate 21,106,697, forward strand.
ACAGCTATATCGTATTCTCAAATTGTAATTCATATTTATTGAGTTTATAGCTGGTAGCTTTAACTTGAAGCTATAGCTTTTAGTTGTAACTATAAGCTGTAGCTTTTAAGCAAATCTGTTAGCTAGAGTTTTTATTTTTTAAAAGTGTTTGGTATGGTAGTTGTAGCTGCAACTATAAGAGGTTTTTGTGTAACTTTTAAAGATTAACAACTTTACCGAAAAGTTAAAGCTCCTGAAACGATACTTGAAGTAGCGTTTCATTTTGGGGCTTTTTCTTTCAAATAAAAACTAAAGCTATATGCATCCAAACGAAGCTTTTAACACAGTATGAGCTTTTTGTTCAAAATTAAAACTAAAACTCTTGAAAAGCTCCTTCCAAACATGCTCATCTATCCTATAACTAAAAGATGAGGTTGGGGGTACACTTGGCACCTCTTAAAACTTTCGGAATTATATTTTCTCTCCTCTTTCTCATACTCCTTTTTTTTAATCTTTTAATCTTTTTCCATCTTTATCTTTTTAAAAATAAACTTTATTATTAATAAATTATCTAAAGTCCAATCTATTACATTTTATAATCACTAAAACTATTTTTTCTATCGTTTTTTTTTGTTTTACATCCGTAAAATCACTATTAGTATTATTTTTGTATAAATCAGTAAAACAAGTTCATTCTTTTAATATATGAAATTTTTTCAAATTTTAGTAATTATCTAATATCTAAATATTCTAATCATTTTTTTCGTACAAAAAACTATAAATTATGAAAAGTAAACGGCTCAAAAACGATTATGGTTTTAATTCGGGTAAAGTTTATTCTTATATATATTTTGATTGTGTTTTAAATTTTTGATATTCATTTTATTATATCTGTTTAAAAGTGACATTTTTTCATGTATAATCGTATAAGGTTTTTTTCAAGATGATAATTTATTTATCAATCTGAACAAATCTGATATTTTAGTTATTTATGTGATTTTGATTTTAACATTTTCTTTTAGCTAGAAGTTCAAATTATGCTTTATACTTTATGTTTTTTAAGATACACATATACTCTTTGGTTAAATGTAAATATACATATATTCTTTTTCTTTTACTAAAGTTTTTGTTTATATTATTCATTGATTATATTTTGTTTGATTTTTTTTTTATGTTTTTCTAAAACAGGTCATAGTTTTTTCATCATTGTATGGTGATATTGTATATTTTAAAACATGCTATTATATAAATGTTCATATGTTATTAGTTTATTTAGTTAGAAGGAATTCTATAATTTATCAAGAAATCACATAACATAATGAAAGGAAATATATATGTTGAAACAGGTAGGACCGTTTAAATCACGATCAATACGACTACAAAAGTGCGGAATCCAATTGTAATCGTCTTTGAGATTTCTGATGAACATGAACATATATACACTGAATTAACAAAGAATAAGAGACAAATACAGATGCAAAACTCGTAATATATCATTAATCATATGAACATTACACCAAATAGAGTATACATCTGATTGGCACGGGGTATAGATCTCTACCCCGTGCACGTTGAATAGTTTCTGTCTAGACTCAAACCATTAACCCTAAATTGTAACCTAAGTCTATTATATATAGGCTGTCGAATGGGCTGGACTTCAAGCATGTTCTTGGGCTTCGATAATCTTCACACGAATTGCTACTTCGTGATGACGTCATCACGACCTTGTTGATGCCATCTCTTCATAACGATCAGCCCTCGGAATTGCATTGCGACGGACAATAATCTATGCACGAAACGTGCATCTACAATATAAGACATATGTTTTGAATCTACCCATCCATGGGATGTGACTGAAGTCTGAAGACTAGTAATATGAATGTTTTTAGACATGAAACAATATACATTATTGAGCAGGGATGTCTTATTGTGCAACCGGATCGAACAAGAAAAAAAAATAATTTTATTATAACTTTTTATATAAACTTACTTTAATTTTAGTGATTCCACTTGCTTTGTAAATAAACATAGATAGTTTTGGTTTTAACCTGCTCGAAGAGATTACTAACATCCACTGTCTAGCTATTAATAAGATTTTGGCCCTCTCGACTAAAAAGTTCAATTTCCGCCACTGGGTGTAAGACGGGCAACTCCTAGCGTGTGTCTCAAACTCTCAATCATATATCCGTTGACTACATTATTTATTTGTAATACACGGTCAATTTGACTTGACTTCAATCAAATCTTGCTTATTTAAAAGTGTATGATGTATTTGAGAAAGTTGGTTCATTGTTGGTGGAGGAGAAAACAAGAGTGGTATGTATTTGAGAATGAGAATATTTCAGTCCATACTCCATAGTCATTACATTTTAAACCAAGCGAACCGGACGCTGAAAGTTATCCACAGTGTTATTTGAATATTTTCAACCTCCTAATCCAATTTCTAATGAACTGTACAAAAGTATCTATGATACGGTCTTACTGTTGATAATATTGAATAACATTAATTCTTTCTTAAATTCAAAAACAGGGGCAAGATTGATATTTTTGACTAAATTTTTTTTTTTTTGATTATATTTGACATTGATTATTTATTAATTAATTACTTTTGTCAAAGTAATGTTTTGAACCCGTTCTAAACTCACTCTAACCTTTACTCCTCTGCCAGACCCACATATTTGCCACATCTATGATATTTGTTCCTATATTGTTGTTAAAGGTCGTCACAACTGTTAAAAGGACGTTTTCCTCTTGTGGTATTTACATTTACTGTGCAAGAAAGGGTACCGCATGGTGTAAAGTTTATGTACTTATGTGTAGAATTTTGTGGGGACTTAATTGTCATTAGATAATAACATGTAGATTATGCTCGTAATATTCGATTTCCTTTGTATTTAGCGTTATGATTCCTCGTTAGGTGGTAACGAAAATCAATCATTCTTCAAAAATTCTATGTACTCTCTCATGGCATTAGAGCCAAATTCCTGATTCATTTTCATTTCAATTTCAATTACAATCTTTGATAGAAATAAGAATAATGATGTGGCTCAAGTGAGTCAAGGGATTAAAAAGGCACCAGGGTGCACTTACGTTTAGTTTGATGGTCAAATCCATGTGTTCTTGTCTCAAAATACTTCTCACCCAAGGATACATGAAAGGAAATACATCAAAAGTTGGAAGAAATGGAGAAAAAGTTATGTTATGTAGGTTATGTTTCAAATACAGATTATGTGCTTCACAATGTTTCTGACAAAGAAAAACGTAAAATACTTTACTATCATACACTACAAGAAATACCACTTTTGGCGACCAAACATTTAGCGACGCCAAAAAATTCATCGCCAATGGCTACAAAACGACAAAATAATCGGCCGGAAGACTTTGAAAGTCAAACTTCACACTGTCGTCGCTAACGTCGTCGCGAACCAATTTTTTATTTTAATTTCGAATTAATTTTTGCATTGGTCAAAGAAATAATCAAGGCGTCGCTACCGGCGTCGCTAAAGTCGTCGCAAATTAATTTTAATTAATTTTTCCTTTTTTCGTTTTCCCTCCAAAAAAAAAAATCCCGCCAATTTGTTTGCGACGACAAAGTCGTCAAAATTTTTTTTTTTCACTTTTAATAATTTTAGATAAGTTATTAAATGTTTTTACTTAAAAAAATAGAGAAGACGTCGCTAAAGTCGTCGCTACAAGCGTCGCAAAAATAATTTTATTTTTTTTGTTTTTCGTTTTTTCCCTCCACCCAAAAAATTTCCCGCTTCTTTTTGCGACGCCATTGGCGACGACATAGTCGTCACAAAAGTTTTTTTATACTTTAAATATACTTTAATACTAATTTATTAAATACTAATTTAAAGTTAACTTTAAATATATTAATTTTAAAAATGATAGATAATTTCAAAAACTATATAGAATTTTTAGATACTAATTTAAATTATATTTATGAAATAAATAAAATATATTATATTGTTTGTTAATTATTTAAAAATATAATGTGTTAAATAAATAATTATACAAAAATTATATTAAATTTAAATAAAAAGTTATACAAATTTATTAAATATTAATTTAAAGTTAACTTTAAATATATTGATTTTAAAGATGATATATAATTTCAAAAACTATATATAAGTTTTAAATACTAATTTATATTATAATTTCAAAACTATATATAAGAAATAATCATATTGGCCCCATCAAGACCAAATTGATTCGAAAGAAACATATTAGTCTCGAATGATGAGAAAGAATCATATTGGGCCCATCAAGCCCAATTTGATTTGAAAGAAACATATTAGTCCCGATTGAATCCGAAAGAAACATATTAGTCTCGAATGATGAGAAAGAATCATATTGGGCCCATCAAGCCCAATTTGATTTGAAAGAAACATATTAGTCCCGATTGAATCCGAAAGAAACATATTAGTCCCGATTGAATCCGAAAGAAACATATTAGTCTCGAATGATGCGAAAGAATCATATTGGGCCCATCAAGCCCAATTTGATTCGAAAGAAACATATTAGTCTCGAATGATGAGAAAGAATCATATTGGGCCCATCAAGCCCAAATTGATTCGAAAGAAACATTTCATTAGTCCCGATTGAATCCGAAAGAAACATATTAGTCTCGAATGATGAGAAAGAATCATATTGGGCCCATCAAGCCCAATTTGATTCGAAAGAAACATATTAGTCCCGATTGAATCCGAAAGAAACATATTAGTCTCGAATGATGAGAAAGAATCATATTGGGCCCATCAAGCCCAATTTGATTTGAAAGAAACATATTAGTCCCGATTGAATCCGAAAGAAACATATTAGTCTCGAATGATGAGAAAGAATCATATTGGGCCCATCAAGCCCAATTTGATTTGAAAGAAACATATTAGTCCCGATTGAATCCGAAAGAAACATATTAGTCTCGAATGATGAGAAAGAATCATATTGGGCCCATCAAGCCCAATTGATTCGAAAGAAACATTTCATTAGTCCCGATTGAATCCGAAAGAAACATATTAGTCTGATGATGAGAAAAAATATTAGTCTTGATTGATGAGAAATAATCATATTGGGCCCATCAAGACCAAATTGATTCGAAAGAAACATATTAGTCCCGATTGAATCCGAAAGAAACATATTAGTCTCGAATGATGAGAAAGAATCATATTGGGCCCATCAAGCCCAATTTGATTTGAAAGAAACATATTAGTCCCGATTGAATCCGAAAGAAACATATTAGTCCCGATTGAATCCGAAAGAAACATATTAGTCTCGAATGATGAGAAAGAATCATATTGGGCCCATCAAGCCCAATTTGATTTGAAATAAACATATTAGTCTCGAATGATGAGAAAGAATCATATTGGGCCCATCAAGCCCAAATTGATTCGAAAGAAACATTTCATTAGTCCCGATTGAATCCGAAAGAAACATATTAGTCTTGATTGATGAGAAATAATCATATTGGGCCCATCAAGACCAATTTGATTCGAAAGAAACATATTAGTCCCGATTGAATCCGAAAGAAACATATTAGTCTCGAATGATGAGAAAGAATCATATTGGGCCCATCAAGCCCAATTTGATTTGAAAGAAACATATTAGTCCCGATTGAATCCGAAAGAAACATATTAGTCTCGAATGATGCGAAAGAATCATATTGGGCCCATCAAGCCCAATTTGATTCGAAAGAAACATATTAGTCTCGAATGATGAGAAAGAAATATTAGTCTTGATTGATGAGAAATAATCATATTGGGCCCATCAAGACCAAATTGATTCGAAAGAAACATATTAGTCCCGATTGAATCCAAAAGGTCTCGATCAAAACGAATTTTATAACAAAACTGCGCAAAGCTGAGTTTCCCCGAACAGATTTAGGTCGACTTCAAATAGTCATATCTTAGTCAAATTTATAAACTGGAAGTTTATTTTTTTCCAGAAACATTTTTAAGATGTTAAGAGTTGATAGCAAAAAAGAATGGATTTTTTTGAAGCTTCGAAGGTCCTTAACTTTTATAAAACTTTTCTGTGCGCAAACAGTGACTTTTCTGACTAGTCTGTAATTATCGAATTTTTAAAAATAGTTAAAGTACAAAATAAATTCCGTAAAAATTCATGTAAGTATCTAACACATAAAAGTTACAGTGGTAGAAATTTAAGGTCTTGGTTAGTTCGTTTGATCCAGAATAAAAATTAATAAAGTTACCAAAAATTTCAGTGAATATGAGCTTGTAGAATTTAATCATAAATCATTAAAACAAATACTCTATATTAAGTTATGTGACTTGTAACTTAATAATATATGACAAATCAGTTGTGAATATTTTGAAAGTAGCCATATGTGTATTTCATCAAATACGGGTTACAATGGACGGTTATTGACCATGTCCATAATTGTAACTTGTTCATATATATGTTGTGTAGATTCTAGTGACCTTTCTGGACTTTGCACAACTACTTGCTTGTTGAGGTGAGTTTCGTGACCCCTTTTTATATTATTTCTTTGGGGGAAAATGATGCTCAAAACACCTTTCATTTCTTTTACTAGCTGTGCCAAAACTAGTTTATTTTATTGGACAAATACGTGTAATTATGAAATGTGTATGTTAGCTTTGCTTGTGTTGATTACAATGATGCAATAGATGGCTGTCGATATCTATTGAAGACAATTGATGGCAATGGATAACAGTGATAACAATTAACCAACTTTATACTCCAGCTGGTAGTTTGTTGGTAAACAATGTGTGATTGAGTTGTTGGGAAACAGTGATGTGATTGAGTTGTTGGAAAACAGTGATGAGATTGTGTTGTTGGAAAACTATGATGACATTGAGCACTTGGTATGCATACATGCTACTACATGTTTATGTTTACACTATTGTCCAAACTACTTATATCATGCACATCAAATTCATTCGTATTACATTAAACCTACGAACTCACCAACATTATGTTGACATTTTCGAGCATTCATTTTCAGGTAATAACAATGCTTAAGGAGACTGAGCATATGGACTTTAGGAAGACTAATAAAGAGATCCTTCATGGACACCTAGTTGCATTTGAACATTGAACTATATTTGCTATTTGCTACATCTTTTGCTATTTGAGGCATGTTGCCTAGACTTATCCCGCTTGTGGGAATTACAATTATTTGGATTTCATTTAGTATGACTCTATTATAAATTCCATGTGCTATGCTAAGTCTTTTCGTCATATCCTACGATTCCGCCTAAGGTGGGGTGTGACATTATAAAGCTAATATAACCCCTAGCTAATTCGCTAAAATCTTGTATGAACGGTTGTGAAATGCGGGGCCAGAATTTAACGTTGAGGAGGGCGTACTTAATTGTAAATCTTTTTACGGTGATTGTATACAATATAATCTTTTAATAAAATTGTTAGTGAAATATAATTTTAATTGTAGTGAGTTATTTACATGTGCCCAACTTAAAAGTTTCAAAATTTATAAGATTATTTTTAACCTATCACACACAAACTTCAGTTAATTAATGACATATTAGCAACATGTATTTACTTATCACATTAAATAACTTTTATCATTAATTCTGATATTGAAATCATAGTCTATTGGTATCACTTCGTCATTTATATTAATATTGAAAAAACATCTTATTAAATTTTAAAGAAAAACAAATTATATTAAATTAAAAAACATATCTCTAAATATATATAAAAGAGAAACCTTAATTCTAAAATTTAGAAGTTTGTATCTTTGGATAAAGTTCAACTTTTAATTAGAGCCATTAGATCAGAATGATGATGTCATATACCTTTTATAACTTTTTTAGATTTAATTTTAATTTAATAAATTTAAATATGGTCATTAATTATGGAAAGTAATTTCTACATTTTATAATTATAGAAAGTAATTAAATTAATGATAAATATGAAAAATAATTCCTATAAACTTTATATTATTTTTAAAAATCACTTTTTTGATGGTTGTTAATAAATTATAAGCTTATATATGTTTTTATCATATAACGTAATAAATATTGGTTATAATTATAAGCATAAGAATAATAATAAAAAAAGTTATAAAAATAACAACATCACTAAATTTCAACATCTTTTAGATATATTTTTTTAATTAAAATAAAATGATGCAAATTTAATATATGAAGATTACATATGTGAGAATTGATCACTCGAGCATTGTTGTTTTTGTGGTTTGGTTGTTGTTGTGGTGATTGTTGTTGTTGTTGTTGTTGTTGTTGTTGTTGTTGTTGTTGTTGTTGTTGTTGTTTTTGTTGTTGTTTTTGTTGTTGTTGGTGTTGTTGTTGTTGTTGTTGTTGTTGTTGTTGTTGTTGTTGTTGTTGTTGTTGTTGTTGTTGTTGTTGTTGTTGTTGTTGTTGTTGTTGTTGTTGTTGTTGTTGTTGTTGTTGTTGTTGTTGTTGTTGTTGTTGTTGTTGTTGTTGTTGTTGTTGTTGTTGTTGTTGTTGTTGTTGTTGTTGTTGTTGTTGTTGTTGTTGTTGTTGTTGTTGTTGTTGTTGTTGTTGTTGTTGTTGTTGTTGTTGTTGTTGTTGTTGTTGTTGTTGTTGTTGTTGTTGTTGTTGTTGTTGTTGTTGTTGTTGTTGTTGTTGTTGTTGTTGTTGTTGTTGTTGTTGTTGTTGTTGTTGTTGTTGTTGTTGTTGTTGTTGTTGTTGTTGTTGTTGTTGTTGTTGTTGTTGTTGTTGTTGTTGTTGTTGTTGTTGTTGTTGTTGTTGTTGTTGTTGTTGTTGTTGTTGTTGTTGTTGTTGTTGTTGTTGTTGTTGTTGTTGTTGTTGTTGTTGTTGTTGTTGTTGTTGTTGTTGTTGTTGTTGTTGTTGTTGTTGTTGTTGTTGTTGTTGTTGTTGTTGTTGTTGTTGTTGTTGTTGTTGTTGTTGTTGTTGTTGTTGTTGTTGTTGTTGTTGTTGTTGTTGTTGTTGTTGTTGTTGTTGTTGTTGTTGTTGTTGTTGTTGTTGTTGTTGTTGTTGTTGTTGTTGTTGTTGTTGTTGTTGTTGTTGTTGTTGTTGTTGTTGTTGTTGTTGTTGTTGTTGTTGTTGTTGTTGTTGTTGTTGTTGTTGTTGTTGTTGTTGTTGTTGTTGTTGTTGTTGTTGTTGTTGTTGTTGTTGTTGTTGTTGTTGTTGTTGTTGTTGTTGTTGTTGTTGTTGTTGTTGTTGTTGTTGTTGTTGTTGTTGTTGTTGTTGTTGTTGTTGTTGTTGTTGTTGTTGTTGTTGTTGTTGTTGTTGTTGTTGTTGTTGTTGTTGTTGTTGTTGTTGTTGTTGTTGTTGTTGTTGTTGTTGTTGTTGTTGTTGTTGTTGTTGTTGTTGTTGTTGTTGTTGTTGTTGTTGTTGTTGTTGTTGTTGTTGTTGTTGTTGTTGTTGTTGTTGTTGTTGTTGTTGTTGTTGTTGTTGTTGTTGTTGTTGTTGTTGTTGTTGTTGTTGTTGTTGTTGTTGTTGTTGTTGTTGTTGTTGTTGTTGTTGTTGTTGTTGTTGTTGTTGTTGTTGTTGTTGTTGTTGTTGTTGTTGTTGTTGTTGTTGTTGTTGTTGTTGTTGTTGTTGTTGTTGTTGTTGTTGTTGTTGTTGTTGTTGTTGTTGTTGTTGTTGTTGTTGTTGTTGTTGTTGTTGTTGTTGTTGTTGTTGTTGTTGTTGTTGTTGTTGTTGTTGTTGTTGTTGTTGTTGTTGTTGTTGTTGTTGTTGTTGTTGTTGTTGTTGTTGTTGTTGTTGTTGTTGTTGTTGTTGTTGTTGTTGTTGTTGTTGTTGTTGTTGTTGTTGTTGTTGTTGTTGTTGTTGTTGTTGTTGTTGTTGTTGTTGTTGTTGTTGTTGTTGTTGTTGTTGTTGTTGTTGTTGTTGTTGTTGTTGTTGTTGTTGTTGTTGTTGTTGTTGTTGTTGTTGTTGTTGTTGTTGTTGTTGTTGTTGTTGTTGTTGTTGTTGTTGTTGTTGTTGTTGTTGTTGTTGTTGTTGTTGTTGTTGTTGTTGTTGTTGTTGTTGTTGTTGTTGTTGTTGTTGTTGTTGTTGTTGTTGTTGTTGTTGTTGTTGTTGTTGTTGTTGTTGTTGTTGTTGTTGTTGTTGTTGTTGTTGTTGTTGTTGTTGTTGTTGTTGTTGTTGTTGTTGTTGTTGTTGTTGTTGTTGTTGTTGTTGTTGTTGTTGTTGTTGTTGTTGTTGTTGTTGTTGTTGTTGTTGTTGTTGTTGTTGTTGTTGTTGTTGTTGTTGTTGTTGTTGTTGTTGTTGTTGTTGTTGTGGTTGTTGCTGCTGTTGTTGTTTCGATTGTTATTGTTGTGGTTGTTGTTGTTGTTGTTGTTTCGAGTTTTGAAAAGTGAAAAAGCAGATGGTTGGAGGGAGAATAGAGAGAGAAATAGAGAAGCTTTTATCAATACTCCTATATCATTTAGACAAGTGTATGTTAGAGTTAGAATCATTAGGTGGTGATTTAAAGATTGAAAGTTAGAATCATTAGGTGGTGATTTAAAGATGGTTAGAATCATTAGGTGGTGATTTAAAGATTGGTTAGAATCATTAGGTGGTGATTTAAAGATTGGTTAGAATCATTAGGTGGTGATTTAAAGATTGAGTTAGAATCATTAGGTGGTGATTTAAAGATGGTTAGAATCATTAGGTGGTGATTTAAAGATTGGTTAGAATCATTAGGTGGTGATTTAAAGATTGGTTAGAATCATTAGGTGGTGATTTAAAGATTGAGTTAGAATCATTAGGTGGTGATTTAAAGATGGTTAGAATCATTAGGTGGTGATTTAAAGATTGGTTAGAATCATTAGGTGGTGATTTAAAGATTGGTTAGAATCATTAGGTGGTGATTTAAAGATTGAGTTAGAATCATTAGGTGGTGATTTAAAGATGGTTAGAATCATTAGGTGGTGATTTAAAGATTGGTTAGAATCATTAGGTGGTGATTTAAAGATTGAGTTAGAATCATTAGGTGGTGATTTAAAGATTGAGTTAGAATCATTAGGTGGTGATTTAAAGATGGTTAGAATCATTAGGTGGTGATTTAAAGATTGGTTAGAATCATTAGGTGGTGATTTAAAGATTGGTTAGAATCATTAGGTGGTGATTTAAAGATTGAGTTAGAATCATTAGGTGGTGATTTAAAGATGGTTAGAATCATTAGGTGGTGATTTAAAGATTGGTTAGAATCATTAGGTGGTGATTTAAAGATTGGTTAGAATCATTAGGTGGTGATTTAAAGATTGAGTTAGAATCATTAGGTGGTGATTTAAAGATTGGTTAGAATCATTAGGTGGTGATTTAAAGATTGGTTAGAATCATTAGGTGGTGATTTAAAGATTGAAAGTTAGAATCATTAGGTGGTGATTTAAAGATTGAGTTAGAATCATTAGGTGGTGATTTAAAGATTGGTTAGAATCATTAGGTGGTGATTTAAAGATTGGTTAGAATCATTAGGTGGTGATTTAAAGATTGAAAGTTAGAATCATTAGGTGGTGATTTAAAGATTGAGTTAGAATCATTAGGTGGTGATTTAAAGATGGTTAGAATCATTAGGTGGTGATTTAAAGATTGGTTAGAATCATTAGGTGGTGATTTAAAGATTGGTTAGAATCATTAGGTGGTGATTTAAAGATTGAGTTAGAATCATTAGGTGGTGATTTAAAGATGGTTAGAATCATTAGGTGGTGATTTAAAGATTGGTTAGAATCATTAGGTGGTGATTTAAAGATTGGTTAGAATCATTAGGTGGTGATTTAAAGATTGAGTTAGAATCATTAGGTGGTGATTTAAAGATGGTTAGAATCATTAGGTGGTGATTTAAAGATTGGTTAGAATCATTAGGTGGTGATTTAAAGATTGGTTAGAATCATTAGGTGGTGATTTAAAGATTGAGTTAGAATCATTAGGTGGTGATTTAAAGATGGTTAGAATCATTAGGTGGTGATTTAAAGATTGGTTAGAATCATTAGGTGGTGATTTAAAGATTGGTTAGAATCATTAGGTGGTGATTTAAAGATTGAGTTAGAATCATTAGGTGGTGATTTAAAGATTGGTTAGAATCATTAGGTGGTGATTTAAAGATTGGTTAGAATCATTAGGTGGTGATTTAAAGATTGGTTAGAATCATTAGGTGGTGATTTAAAGATTGAGTTAGAATCATTAGGTGGTGATTTAAAGATGGTTAGAATCATTAGGTGGTGATTTAAAGATTGGTTAGAATCATTAGGTGGTGATTTAAAGATTGGTTAGAATCATTAGGTGGTGATTTAAAGATTGAGTTAGAATCATTAGGTGGTGATTTAAAGATGGTTAGAATCATTAGGTGGTGATTTAAAGATTGGTTAGAATCATTAGGTGGTGATTTAAAGATTGGTTAGAATCATTAGGTGGTGATTTAAAGATTGAGTTAGAATCATTAGGTGGTGATTTAAAGATGGTTAGAATCATTAGGTGGTGATTTAAAGATTGGTTAGAATCATTAGGTGGTGATTTAAAGATTGAGTTAGAATCATTAGGTGGTGATTTAAAGATTGAGTTAGAATCATTAGGTGGTGATTTAAAGATTGAAAGTTAGAATCATTAGGTGGGTTTGTCAATTGGGTTTAATATATATAAAAAAAAGATTTCAATGATATTATTGGGTTTTAATTACCAGATTTGATGATAATCAAAATGGTGCTAGATGAGAAAAAGGAAGAAATCCATAATCAAGATATTGAAGTAAAATATTTTAATTGTTTTACTTTTAGTAGCCGATATATCTGATTATTTGATGCTCTTTAAAATTTGAAAATGTTATATTTGGGTTTTTTAGTTACGGTTTGTAAATTCTCTACCCATGGTACTTATTTTATAAATCAAAGATTACATGTGCAATATAAAATAGGTCTGGTGAGTTGGTTAATGGGTCGATGGATCAGGAAGTGAATATTTGAAAGCTTTGTGTATAATAATCTTTATAAAGAAATTATACCATGCTTGCTGCTCTTCAAACTGATGTCTAGATTTACTTTTCTTTATATGTTTTATTGTTGAAAACCTTTTAATGTTTATAATCCAGTATGTTCTCAATCTTCAAATTCACAGGGATGGATCTCGAGTATTTTTCAATGAAGAGATTCAAGAACCTAATGACCCCAAAAGGAGGTATACTCATTACCCTCCATTCTAAAATGAACAAGTATCCAGCTCTTCATACATTCTGATTCTGGATATATCTGTGTTTTGTAGAGCTCATGGATAGTATCGTAATTGGTACAATTATGATACTTGAAGAAGAATTGACCAAGTCTTATATATCGTGTCGAATGTATAAGAAGAAAGTATTTAGAACTAAATCAGAGTATTTCGAAGTTGCATGAGAGGAGGAGGTAATTATGATATATTATTTGGGAGATTTGGAATGAATATTGTAATACATCTGTATTATGAATGCAGGAAGTAAAGAGGAAACATCATGGCTAGACTCGGACTTCAATGATGATTCATGAGCGTCAATGGGGTAAGCTACATTCTTATATGAAGGCTTATGAAAAAAGAACTGTAACACATATAACTTGCATTCATATATTCTCATGTGCATTTGGCTGCATGTGGTAATACATATCATACTTATTCTTTGTTTAGATGAATGAGTCGACTCACATAGAACATGAAAGTGAATTGCTTATCACAAATGGTTTGGTTTTTATTGTGATTTTGACTTCAAGTTATCAAAAGTGAAATTTAACATCTGGTGGTTTAATTAAACTTAATAGTTTGATTTGTTTCTCTTTGGATAGTCATGGTTTATCATGATTATTCAATGCAATAATGAAACTTAATTTATTTTTTGTGGATCAAACTAAATGAGCTTGTGGTTGTTTAATTAACTATCGATTTGTGATTCTTTTAGATAAAACTGTATGGGCGTTTGCATTGTGAGATTAATGTGCTTTAAATGTAAGATTCCGAGTTCATCTCTTTTGGCATTTGTATTGTGTTTGTGGTTGTTACAATTATCAGTTGTCCAAATGATACATAAAGCAGTCATTAATAGAGTATTTCATAAAAAAAAAAAATTTGCTGTTGATTATCATATGTTGTTGTTGATGGATTGGAAGCTATGGCAGCACCCGTACCAACAGCCGTGGGACTGCCCTTAATCTCTTAAGAGCAATAAATTTGGTGACGGAATCCACTGTTAGTGTTGTTGCAAAAGAAATAATCAAATCTGGATTGTTGGCAGTAGCCTTTGGAGCATGTTCCCAACAATAACTTTGCTCAAGTATTGTCATACAACAAATATCATCATTTTGCACATATTTTATCCTTTTATTCTTTTTGCATATTAATTAGTTTATGCAACAAACATTTTTAAAAATATGGAGTATGCATGATTATAAGAAATCTTTCTTTTTACTTATTTGATGTTTATATATTTTAAAAATATGGAGTATCCATGTATGCAGTCAACGATGGGCATGCTGGACACCAGGTATCATCAGTATGTGTACTTCGTTCGGTTTCCTTCTTTTCTTTAACTCAAGTGTTAATAAATCGTCCATGGACCATGGTACTTTGTGAAGGAAGTCGGAAGAAATGCAACTCTCAATAAATTGGCACCTTCTATGATCTTTTATTAGTTGATTTTATTAATTGATTTTTATTGGACAGCTGATACTAATACAAGTATTTTACTAAGTGGGCTTTCAGTTCAACTATACTATATTCAATTCAACATCCATATTATTAATAGATCTGTTTCTTTTTACCATTTGGTAATCTTGAACTCAGGTGATTTACACTGATGGTGGCTACAATTTTCAAATATCCAATACATTTTTTCTATGGAGCGTCAAAGCGGGCGGGTTGGGTAACATATGCAATGGGTTTTAGTCAAAATGTATGGGTTCAGATAGGGTTGGCCAAACTGGATTCTTTTGTCCATTTATTATATAATTTCATAAGTAATCAATGTATTAAGAACTTCTATTCATAATTTCATAGAAAGTTATAGTCAAAGGGATGTGAATATAGATGAAGCTTATTTCATAGAAAGGGATGTGATTATGTTTTCACCTTATTTTGAATTAGTCTCTATTTAGATTTGGTAAAAAGGTGGGTCTTCTATTCAAGTTATGACTTTTTAAGTATGTGCCATTTTAGACGTTCCATTATCGAGTTAACTTTTACCATTTGAGCACTTATATTTTTGCATAATTTAGACTGTATATTGAAAAGTATGTTTGAGTTTTGAAGTAAAAGCTAAATCTCAAAAAATTTTGTTGATAGATTTTGAGTTTGGTTGGATCATGATGGTGGCAGTGAGGTGTTTTTCATTTGCATGACAATTTTCTCAAGTTGGATGGTTTGCTTCACTTCAACGATTAAAATTTGGGCCATTGTAAATTTTTCTCATTCACTTTATACTATTTTTACATATCTGATACAATTTCAACGTATATACATGGGTAAAAATTTATGCGGTAGCTTTATTTTGGACTTCTTTATATTGTTTTAGAAAGGATTTATTGTCATTTGGAAGCGAATGGGCTGGCTTACTTTCATATTCCATTGTCTGAATATGCAATGTTTGACTCCTCAAATGTTACAGGTGAGAAATAAGAAGAGATAAGTTCTGCTTCTGTTAATTTGGGCGTTTTCAGGACACTTTTTGTGGTGAACTGATTGGAACTCATTTCTGCTATGCTGGAGGAGTTGGGTATCTTGCATATGGGAAGGCTGGATGGTCAGGGTTCGTTGCTGTTTCTTTAGATAACATATGTATTTTTTTTAGCTAATAGAAAGACATTTACTATTATCTTTATCTAATAGAAAGACATTTAGTAGGTTGGTTGATCCACCTAAATTTCAACCAATATAGGCAAGTAGTTGTGATGGTAAAAACATGATTCAGGGAATGCAACAAATTACCAATATATGCGAATAGCTTTGGCAGAGAAGGATGGTTTCCATTACCAAAGTTGACCCATAATAAAGAGATGACCATATTGACCCATCTACTTATGACTCTCATTTTATATTATGTTTGATGTCACTTGGCTATAGATAATCTGATTTGCAAAACTTGGCATTTAATTTGTAGTTATATACTTGCAGGCTTGGCAAAGGAAGCTTGATCCAATAATGAGCCTTTCAAAGTCGTCTTTAATTTGAAGTTTAGGAATGGTTAGTAAAATTATTGCCCCACTTGATATAAAGTATTGCTTCTTCATGTGACTTGATAAAATTAGAGGTTTAAACTCAAACAATAGTGAGGTAAATTACATAAGTACACATGGTATGTTGCAAGTCCCATTCAAAAGAAGTAAGTGTTAAAATGAGTAATACAATTATGAAATATTAAGATTTTATACTTTAAAATCTTTTATTAAGTGCAGGTTAAAAGCTAAGGACTTACTTTGTCAAAAGGTAATAAAGGTAAGGTTTAGTTTGTTATTTTATATTCTCTTATGCAGGAACTGAAGAAGGAAAGAAGTGCAAGGACTATTTTGTAACTTTTTCTCTTTATATAAATAGATTACGATTAGGGTTATAGGGAATTATTCATTCAGTATTATTGTGTGTATTGTATTAAGAGAAAATATCTTTCTCTTTCGTCTCTTTCGTCTGAATTTGTTTGTAATCATAATATTTGAGTGTGAGTGTTTATGTAGTAAGGTTTCTTTGTAATAGATTAGGTTTGATTAATACGAAGCTAGTGCATTCCATATATTGTGTTGTTGATTTCTTAAGATGGTATCAAAGCCAAGTTTGATCGATTAGGGTTTGAAAGTTTTAGATCGGGTTCGATTCAGTATGTGGGTTTTGATTCGGATCGTTTACTTCATCTAGATCTCGTTTCAATTTGTTTGAAACCCTAAGTTCGAAGAAAACCCTAATTTCTCAAAAATTAGGGTTTGTTGGGTATTTGTCTTGATTCGTTCAAATAAGGGTTTCTGTCTCTGAAATCCTTTGTCAA
>CM067173.1:21124595-21197116 GCA_034093135.1 Erigeron breviscapus
GACTGAGGAATTTCAACCTCACCAACTGCAGACCTTAGATTTACAAGGTCTCTCATGTACTCACTCACTGAAAAGTGAGTGGTTTCAAAATCATACTGGTTGCCTAAAGCATTTTTAAACATAAGGGAAAGGAATCGAATGTATGGAATAAAGGGCTTTCTTCCTTTCACCTTCAGGCGCTCAACCAGGTCATCAAACAGTATCTGGGCAAAATCAACCCTTAGCCCAAACCAAAGACAATAAGCAATCTGGAGGTGTGTTTGATTTATCTGGTCCAAACCTCCAGAGCTTCCTCCTAAACACTCAACAATATGTGTGAAGAAGTATCTCCACGAATCTGACAACTTGCTCATATAAATTGTTCCTTTTCTGGATAGCTGCCCGTGCTCATCCATTATATCCGTATGCCCCATTAACCTGCATACTTCCCTGGTGTTTATACCAGTGGGAAGCTCTATTGGCAATTCATTCTGATCAAGGTAGTTCAACTGGAGAACAGACCTTAGAAGACTGACAGTGAAACCAAGGGGTCTGGAACCCTCCTTCAGAGTATATCTTATTGATGAGGTTTCATCGATGTATTGGGCCGAGTACCAGAATTCACATAAGTACTCGTGATACATCCTGCCAGGATTCAGTGTAAGTGCACCATACAATGGGCAAGAAAGGAAGAAGGAATTTAATCTTCCTATTATAGATTGAGCATCATGAACACTGGACAACGAAAGTCGTGCCATCCAATTGTTCATGTTTATCCTTATGGCACTCGCCTCAAGATTAATATGAGGTGCCCTAACAACATTTTCAGATGGAACGAATTCATTTGCAAGTAGATTTCTTTGAGTTCGTGACTGTCTAGGTGCCATTATAGTAAGAGATGAAAATGAAATTGAATGATTTGAAGGTTTTAGATGAAGATTTGATGAAGTAATTGAATGTAAATGGAGTAAATATGAGAGATAAAAATGATTGTCCCCAGCATGCAGCCAGGCCAAATGAAGGAATTTTGAGATTTGGGAGTTATGTTCGAAGTAAATGTAATTGAAAGTGAAAGTGGGATTTTATAGGGGAGTGAATGTGGAACTCAAACGGTTAAATTGAATTTATCAAATAACATTTTTGATCGAGGTTTGAGATCCGCATTTAATTACATCACATCACCCATAAATGCTTGATGGTTTACCGCCCACAAAAACTAAGCAACTTGTACTTTTTGTTTTCCCAAAGTAAAAAGACCATCATTGTTTTGAAAAATTTACATGCCACGTAGGATTCAAGATAAATATCTTCGAAAAAGGTTTGCTTACGTGGCACATACAAAGACCAAGTATTTTGAAAATATCATGACAAATTTCAGTACATCTGGAGGTTGACTAGACGCTCCAGTATCACTGGTGGATTAGTCCAGTGAACATGTACTGACGGTACACTGGAGGGACACTCCAGTAAAGTACCAGTGAATACCATT
The DNA here is from genome assembly GCA_034093135.1 of Erigeron breviscapus. NCBI lineage: Eukaryota > Viridiplantae > Streptophyta > Magnoliopsida > Asterales > Asteraceae > Erigeron > Erigeron breviscapus. The sequence continues at coordinate 21,126,064 of CM067173.1, forward strand.
TTTGAAAGACTGGTAACCTCAAACGTGCACGTCAACTAATATAGACAAATGAGAGGGACACATTTACAAGAAGACAAAAGTCAACTCAAACACGCACTTCAACCTATCCATTTATCAGTGAGAGGGACATATTTACAAAGCACCAGTAATATTTTCTGAAGAATTTGTCCAGTGAGAAAATAAATTCCCCCTGAACTTAAAACAAGTTTAATTTAGAAAATATTTTTCAAGTCTTCCCTGGAATGTATCTCCAGAAATCTAATAATTGTAAAGATAGTACACAATGGCGTTCAATATCTGAACAATCACCAGATCTAAGGATTTAGCATTCCCAACTCACCAACAAGATATTCAAAAGTTTTGACATCCAGTGGTTTGGTAAAAATGTCAGCGAGTTGTTTGTCAGTGGGAATAAAATGGAGTTCAATATTATTTTTCATAATATGATCGCGAATGAAATGATACCTTAAGTCAATGTGCTTCGTTCTGGAGTGCATCACTGGATTGTTTGAGATAGCTATGCCACTGGTATTATCACAAAAGATGGGAGTCTTTGAATATTTAATACCATAATCAAGCAACTGGTTCTTCATCCAGAGTATCTGAGCACAACAACTGGCTGCAGACACGTATTCAGCTTCGGCAGTGGATAATGAAACTGAAGTTTGCTTCTTACTGGTCCAGCTGACCAGTTTGCCACCTAGGAATGACATCCACCAGTTGTGGATTTCCTATCTATCTTACAACCTGCATGATCTGAATCTGAATAACCCATTAGATCAAGTCCAGAGCCTTTGGGGTACCAAAGACCTAGACTGGGGACACCTTTAAGGTAATTCAGTATGCGCTTTACAGCGAGCATATGAGATTCCTTTGGGTTAGACTGATATCTGGCACATAAACATGTTGAAAACATAATATCTGGTCTACTGGCAGTTAAATACATCAGTGAACCAACAATTCCTCTATATACAGTGGTGTTCACTGGTTTGCCATCTGGATCAGAGTCCAGTGTCAGTGGTGCAGAAATAGGAGTTGGTTTAGATGGTGAAGAGTTCATATCGAATTTCTTTAAAAGATCTCTAACATATTTTTCCTGATTAATAAAAATGCCATCTTGATTTTGTTTAATCTGGAGTCCAAGAAAATATGTTAATTCACCCATCAAACTCATTTCGTATTCAGTGGACATGATTTTTGAAAATTTCTTGCACATGTTTTCATCAGTAGACCCAAAAATTATATCATCAACATAAATTTGTACCATTAACAAATTACCTTTCTCATGCAATATGAACAAGGTATTGTCAATTGCACCTCGTTTGAAGCCTTTTTTCAATAAATGTTTAGTCAGAGTATCATACCAGGCACGTGGGGCTTGTCTGAGGCCATATAGCGCTTTGTCCAGACGATATACCCAATGTGGATGCTTGTCATCAACGAAACCTGGAGGTTGTCTGACGTAAACTTCTTCTTCAAGCTTCCATTCAAGAAAGCACTCTTTACGTCCATCTGGTAGACCTTGAATTCATGACTAGCAGCGAATGCTAAGAAAATTCTGATCGCTTCAAGTCTAGCCACTGGAGCAAAAGATTCATCAAAGTCGACATCTGACTGGCAGTAGCCTTGTGCTACCAGTCTGGCCTTGTTTCGAATTACTTGGCCATCTTCATCTACTTTGTTTCTGAAGACCCATCTTGTTCCAATTGGTTCTTTCTTTCCAACTGGGAAAGGAACCAGATACCATACCTTGTTCCTTTCAAACTGGTGAAGCTCTTCTTGCATAGCAGTCACCCAGTTTGGATCTTCCAGAGCCTCGTCAATCTTCTTAGGTTCGTTCAGTGATAAGAAACTGACATTTAAGCATTGATCACTGGAGGCTCTTCTGGTCTGAACACCACGACTGGAGTCACCTATGATCTGATCAATAGGGTGAGCTTTTGTCCATCTGGAGTACTGACCAGGATTGTTACTGACAACATATCAGTGCAAGAATTCAGTTGAGTCTCCTCTGAAGTTGCTTCAGGAGGAGGGTCTTCATAAACTACTTCAACATCTTCATCTGATTCATTCAAATCACGATTTGCATCATGAAATTCTTCAAATAAAGGCATTTCTTGTAGTACTGGTTCAGTTAGGTCACCAGAAGACATTTCTGGTAAGTTCTCAACTGACACTGATACTGGGGGAGTAGTACGTACATCTGAACCAATATTAATTTCAGTGGGTAGTTTGAAAATAATAGAAGGATAGAATGGAGTACTACTGGCGATCTTCTTTTTCTGAACAGGTTCCAGATCAGGATGACTGGAAACTGTGTCTGGTGAATCATCCATTTTGTCGTTTATTGGATCAGATTCACAAAAGACAATTGGAGTAACTGGGGGAGTATCAAGGATTGGCTTTTTGTTGATTGCAGCATTTGATTCATCGAATGTTACATGAATTGACTCATGGACCTTCTCCAGTCTCTTGTTATAGACTCTGAAGGCCTTGCGAATGGCTGAATAGCCTAAGAAATACCCTTCATCAGCTTTGGCATCAAATTTGCCTAGCTGACTGGAGTCGTTCAGGATGTAAACTGGACATCCAAAAACTTGAAAATAACCAATGTTTGGTTTTCTATTTCTTAAGACTTCATAGGCTGTCTTTTTGTGTCTTTTGATGTACACTGATCGATTCTGGGTGTGGCAAGCAAGTTGCAATTGCTTCCGCCCAGAAACTGTAGACAGTCCAGATTCAGCAAGCATACTCCTGGCAGCTTCTATCAGCGTTCGATTTTTCCTTTCCACCACTCCATTCTGTTCTGGAGAGCGGCTGAAGAGAAGTTCTGGGAGATGCCAGTGTCAGTACAGAATGACTCCAGAGTTGCATTCTGGAATTCTGTTCCATTGTCACTTCTTAACTGACACACTTTTCGACTGTACTTGAGCTCAACTTGCTTGATAAGACTGATGATTTCAGCAGCGGCTTCACTTTTGGACCTCAGAAAGATCACCCAACAATATCTGGAGAATTCATCCACTATCACCAGGGTGTATCTTTTACCAGCACGCGTCTGAACGTTCACTGGACCAAATAGGTCCATATGAAGCATATGAAGAGGTTCAGAAATGCTGAAATTCTGTCTGGTCTTGAAACTGGTACGCTTTTGCTTACCCATCTCACATCCTGGACATGGTCTTTCCTTTTTGAAGGAAACTGAAGGTATCCCATCTGCAAGTTGTTTTCTGGACAACTTGTTAATGTTTTTGAAGTTTAAATGGGATAACCTTTTATGCCATAACCAGTTTGTGTCTTCATCAGCTTGAGTATAGAAACACTGCTCGTCTGGAGAGCTTTCCATATCCATCACGTACACATTCTTTTCTGGGAGCAATCAACACTACCTTCCAGTCCTTGTTGAATACAATGCCCTGAGCAACATTGAATAAGATTTGATAGCCATCGTCACACAGTTGACTTACACTGATCAAGTTATATTTCAAACCATTCACAAATGCAACTCGTCTGAACTTGACTTGTCCATTGTTCAGAACACCATATCCCTCAGTCTTTCCACAACCATCATTTCCAAAAGTGATGGAGGGTCCATCAGAAATGGTGAACTCCTCCAGTAGGGACTTACATCCGGTCATCGTCCTGCCAGCTGCACTGTCAAGATACCAGATATATTTCTTTCGATCGCCCTACACATAAACCAGATATTGATCAGTTAGATTTGGGAACCCATCGACTGATGGGTTCACTGGAGCCTCCCTTATAGGTTCCAGGGGCAATCTGGTCTAGTTCACTTGTTTCTACAGTGGTCTTAGTTGAGAAGACCACTGGAGTTGATAGTTTTGAAACCTTTTCATTTTTCTCAACTGGAGAAATAAATTTGTCTTTCTTTGAAAAAGGTTTTGCATTTTGTCTAGGGCCAGATGAAGTACCCTCAATCAAGTTTAATCTTGCATTAAAACCTTTTTGCCACACTTAAAGCATGTCAAATTGGTCTTGTCAGTGGAAGAACTGGATGCAAATTGTCCAGATGGCCTGTTTGCTCTTGCTTTGAAACGGTTGAACGTTTTAGCAATCATTGCAACAAGGTCATCATCTTCAGTCTCATCGCAGCAGTCTGGAGAGATTTCACTGGTTTCTCCAGAATCCATTAGTTCAGACACCATCTTCTTCATAGAAAATACATTCTCAGAAGATATAAGTGCTGTACCTTGTGGTTCAGTATGACTGACCACAATAGGAGTACTGGAAGCATGGTTGTAAGCATCTCTTTCTGCAACCACTCTCTGAGCTTGATTTTCTTCAGTGTACCTGAAAGCTCCATAAAGAGTTGAGAGAGTGTGTGTGTGCAGAGTTTTTCCTTGTCTTAAGACTAGGATCATATGCGACCATTTGGTGGGAAGAATGTCACAAAATTTCTCCAGAAGTATATCCTTGTCCTTCTCAACCCCAAGACCTCTCAGTTGGTTTATGATACTCATAAATCTGGTGTAAGTGCCAGTGAGAGACTCGTTAGGTTGAGCAAAAAATGACTCATACCTCTTGTTTAAGGAGACCTTTCTGGTGACAATGGTGTCATCTCCTCCTTCATGTTGGTTCAAAAGTTCATCCCACATGGTTTTTGCACTAGGAAAAAGAACTAGTGTGGGAATTAGGGTTTCTGGAACAGCCCCGAGGATCATGTTTTTAAGGAGGGTGTCTAAATTCACCAATCTCCTCTCCTCTTCGGACCAGTATTCCTCCCTTTTTTCCCTTCCCCTTCTAGATCCAGAAGGATCAAGAAGTGGATTGAGAGGTGATGTAGGTACATATGGACCTTCGTTTAAGATCTTCATCATGTTCCTCTCAATACCAGTGACATGCAACACCATCCTAGCCTTCCACGTACCAAAGTCATCACTGTTCCCACTGAATTTAGGAACAGGATTGTTTGAGTAGTGCACATGCACGTGTGGAGAAGCAGGAGTAGGAGGAGGAGGTGGTGGATTAGTGTTATTAACGTTTTGAGGTTCAGGTTGATCATTAATAATAACATTAGGATCAGGACCAAGACTATAACCTTGTGTATTTTCTTGGTTAGCCATCGAGAAACAGATCTAGGCAATGTTTAGCCTTCTGCTCTGATACCAAATGTGAGTCCCGTTTTTAAAGCTCAAGATGGTTAACTTAGAAAGTGTAAAATACAGCAAGTATAATAAGCACTAGAATTGGACTAGTATTACTTGTAAATAAATATGCAAGATATATAAACAAAGTAATACAAGACTTAAAGCAATAAATAAGTAAAGTGGAACATTATGTAGTTTTCTGGGTATTTCATTTATTGATGTTTAAATAAAATACAAGGTTGTTGCGGAATCAAGATAATACAATAAAGTATGTATCCTAACAACCTTTGAATTACAAATGATCTATATTTGTCAAATAGCTCTTTAGGATCGAGATACTTAAAGTTGTGAAGTATCCCTGTTTAAGATCGAGAGTATTTTAGACAAATTCACTTTCTTAAAGGTTTATACTTTCGTATATGCTTTAGTAGTTTTTCTATAAGGAAATGACTTAGTATTTATAGGTAACAAAATTCACCAGTGAATTTTGTGCCGTACAAATATGGTTGTATACATTTAATGATCCGACAAGAACATTAAATGTATTAGATAAGAATAAGGATATTGTCACATCAAGTGCAAGTGTATCCTATTATCCAACCACCTTAACACATGTATACTTTGTTAAGGAACAAGTGGGTTGTTCCTTGGAAAGTGTGTTGAAGGCTAAAGTCATACCTCGTTATCAGTGTTCAGACTTGTAGTATCTAGAACACTGACCATCCTCCAGTGTGCAGATCTGGTAAGACTTTCCAGTGGACTCCGCCATTTGATAAGTCTTCTTTCTTCAGACTTCAGTCAGAATGTCTTCAGTAGAGTAGATCTGGACTGGGGTGAAGTCTTCAGTGAGCTAATCTGGAGAATGCTCCAGATTACCTATACAAGTATTGCTCACTAGTCTTCAATTATTTCTGAGCAAATCTTCAGAGAGACTCCAGATTCCAAGTCTGGAGTAGGTCCAGTCAAACATGTTTTCTGGTCAGTTCTTCAGTGAGGCTCCAGAAGTCGGGTCTGGAGCATGTCCAGCAAAACATGTTTTCTTGACTTATATTCGATAAGGTTCCAGTAGTCCAGTCTGAACCAGTCCAATAAATCTGGACTAATTCTGAACTAATTCTGGACCTAACAAGACCCATGACCCAACTTATCCCCCAACTTACTCTTCCATTCTCCCCATCCATTCATTTCATTATTCTTATCCTCTTTCTCTCTCTACATAATGCAAGAACAAAAAAAAAAACACACACACACACTCATATCTCTCTCTCTCTAAAATTCTTGCACCAAAATTGTAGTTTCAAGTAAGATTTGTGTAGGAATCATTGTTAGCATCATCACCTTCATCACATATCAAAATTTTGGGTATTTTTCAAGTGCAAGAACTTTCATTTAGCTTCAAAAATCGGATTTGGCATCTTGGAAAGGTTTTGGTAAGTAATTTCTAACTCAAATTCATCATTTTATGTTGTTTATCTCATTCTTGGTCAAATCTAAGTATCCTTAGTCATTCTTGGGTCAAAATGGGTTCTTGAAGTCAAAATTAGGGTTTTGGATGAAATTGGGTATAAATTGGTCTTGGATTGTGAAATGAAAGAGTTTTTGATGATGGGTTTTGTCCAAAATATGTTGGTAACATGATTAGTGGCTTCCAAATGGTTCCAAAATGGTCAAATCGATTTTCGGGTTGAATTAGGGTTTCCTAGGGTTTTGAATTGGGTCAAGAACGGATTTGGACAAGTTTTGATGTTATATATCGAGTTTGTGTTGTGGGTTATGTTCATTTATGCTTAGAAATGAGTTCGGAAGTGTCTCTAGTTGATTTTGAAGTCAAAATGAAGCTTGGGTGCATCTTGGGTCGATTTGGTGTAGGTTTTAACGGTCGTTAGTTTTGAGGACTGTTTCTAACAACAGTTCAGAACCAAGATGAACTAATCATAACCAAGATGGACTAATCATAACCAAGATGAACTAGTCACAACCAAGATGAACTAATCATAACCAAGATGGACTAATCATAACCAAGATGAACTAATCATAACCAAGATGGACTAATCATAACCAAGATGAACTAATCATAACCAAGATGGACTAATCATAACCAAGATGGACTAATCATAACCAAGATGAACTAGTCACAACCAAGATGGACTAATCATAACCAAGATGAACTAGTCACAACCAAGATGAACTAATCATAACCAATATGAACAAATCAGAACCAAGATGAACAAAATCATAACCAAGATGAACTAGTTAAAAACCATATGTGAAGTCTTGATTTGTAAACATGTTATGTACATTTATAGGTTGTGGACGCGGGACGATTGAACGTTTGTAACTCAATCTTAACTTGTTATTGCTTGGCAAAGGTGAGTTTTTGTAGCCTCCCCTACTCTTTTAAGAGTCGGGCTGAAAAGTGTACTTCGTGCATGATGACATTTATGACGTATATGTTGTGTGACATTTTTGGTTGATGTGCAATTATGTGATTAGTTGTATGGTGATTATATTGTGTATATTGAGTTGTTTTAGGTTAGTTGTGTATATATGGAGGACGGTAATGCCTTTGAAAGGTTGGAGATGTGGTGGGAAGGCTGCGGGTGACCCTATATATAAGCATCAAAGGCCTTTCAAAAGTAGTATCGTATGAAGTATATACACATAGTGTTTGGTTATGTGTGGACATTGAGGGTCATGTATGAATAACATTACGTGCATTTGGGTACAATGGGTACATTACGTGCATTTGGGTACAATGGGTACATTACGTGCATTTGGGTACAATGGGTACATTACGTGCAATTGAGTACAATGAGGTACATTACGTGCAATTGAGTCCAATGAGGTACATTACGTGCATTTGGGTACAATGGGTACATTACGTGCAATTGAGTACAATGAGGTACATTACGTGCAATTGAGTACAATGAGGTACATTACGTGCAATTGAGTACAATGAGGTACATTACGTGCAATTGAGTACAATGAGGTACATTACGTGCAATTGAGTACAATGAGGTACATTACGTGCAATTGAGTACATATGAGGGACATTGTTAGACATGTTGGCATTATAGAACTTGTTAGATACTTAGTGATATCATTATTACTTGTTCTTGTTTATTATGCGCATTCTAACTATTTTGAGTAGTTCATTTTTGTGAGTACATGTGTGAGGATCATTGATGGACATTGATTGATTATGGATTGATGGAGCATGATTGTTCTTATTTATACTTAGGATAGTTGTACATACATGGAAGACGATGATACATTTAATGAGTTGCGGATGTGGTGGGAAGGCTGCGGGTGACCCTATAAATAAGCATCCAAGATTCCTTAAATGTAAAGTCGTATGAAATGTATGTGCATTGTGTTTTGGTTGAGTTGGTGGACAATTGAGGTGAAATGTGTGCATGTGCATTTTGGACATGTTTGAGGCCATAGTTCTTGTTGATACTAGTTGTGATTGACGTAAATTGTTCTTGTTCATTATTTGTATTCTAGTTATAGTGTATTTGCGTTCAATGAATGCATGTGTGATTAGGTGGTGTTATGAGCCAACCTAAATTGAGTATTTGTGCCTTTGATGGACTACGGTAAGTGTGTTCCTTGCTCTTTATGCTTGTTCACATCGTGAATGGCTTTGGCATTAGATCCTTGTCATTCGCTCCTACGAACTCACCAACCTAGTGTTGACCTTGTTTAGTACACTTTTCAGGTATGCAAGAGAATCCAAGATGTGCCGTTTGATTGATACTTGTGCTAGAGTTTGGGCTTGGACTTATATGGATCCAGGATTCATTTGCCCTTATTTTGCAATATCCATTATGTACTTGTTTGTGGATGTTGGATTCACGGAATCCCCTTTATTTCATATAGTTCATGTTCTACGATAATCCCATGCATACGCTATATCTTTTCGGTAGTATTTCGAGCCTAGCTCGGGGTGTTACATCGAGTACCATCACGTGTCACAAATATTGACCAAGTATTTTCCAACGTTATGAAAATCTGGTTAACCACCAGTTTTAAGACAAGACTGAACATGTATACTGGAGGATTAGTCCAGTGCCAGTTTCCAACTGGAGAGTTCTCCAGTTGCCATTTTCAAACAAAAAGAATTTTTGGTAAGAAAATTTGTTTTGAGTTTTCCCTCCTAAAATGATGATCCAGAAATCGATTAGTGCCAGGATAGTATCACAAAGGCGTTCGATAGCCTGGCGAGCAAAGATTATCTGGACCTCCTCAACTGGAGAACTTCATCAGTGTCACTGACGCGTTCATAACAAAAATCTCCAGTTTTAAGGATTTAACATTCCCAGTTCGCTGATGAGATGTTTAAAAGTTTTCTCATCAAGAGGTTTTGTAAAAACATCAGCGAGCTGTTTGTCAGTGGGGATGAAATGTATTTCAATGTCTCCTTTCATAACATGATCACGAATGAAATGATACTTGATATCAATATGCTTTGTCTTAGAGTGCATCACTGGGTTGTGAGATATAGCAATTGCACTGGTGTTGTCACAAAAGATTGGGGTCCTTGTATATTTTTAATCATAATCTAATAACTGGTTCTTGATCCAGAGAATCTGGGCACAGCAACTGGCCGCAGAAATGTACTCTGCCTCAGCAGTGGACATAGAGACTGACGTCTGCTTCTTGCTGGTCCAACTTACCAGTTTTCCTCCAAGGAAATGACAACCACCAGTTTTTGATTTTCTATCTATCTTACAACCTGCATGATCTGAATCTGAATAACCCATTAGATCTAACCCTGAGCCTTTGGGGTACCAAAGACCAAGGCTAGGACACCCTTTCAGGTATCTGAAGATGCGCTTAACAGCGTGCAAATGTGATTCTTTTGGGTTAGCCTGAAATCTGGCACAAAGACATGTTGCAAACATTATATCTGGTCGACTGGCAGTTAAATACATCAGTGAACCAACCATACCACGATATTCAGTGGTGTTCACTGGTTTGCAGTTGGGTCAGAGTCCAAATTTAAAGGTGCTGCAATAGGTGTGTTTTTCGATGGGATTGAATCATATTTGTATTTTCTTAACAAATCTCTGACATATTTTTCTTGGTTTATAAAAATTCCATTTTCATTTTGCTTAATCTGAAGACCCAAGAAAAATGTTAATTCTCCCATTAAACTCATTTCATACTCAGATGACATGATTTTAGAAAACCTTTTACACATTGCATCATCAGTTGAACCAAATATAATATCATCAACATAAATTTGTACCAATAAGATATTACCTTTTTCTTTCAAGATAAATAAGGTATTCTCTATTGCACCTCTTTGAAAGCCATTTTTAAGAAGATGTTTAGTTAAAGTATCATACCAGGCTCTTGGGGCTTGTCTTAGACCATACAAAGCTTTGTTCAGTCTATATACCCAGTGAGGATGCTTCTCATTGATGAAGCCTGGAGTCTGGTTAACATACACTTCTTCTTCCAATGTTCCATTAAGGAACGCACTTTTGACATCCATCTGGAAGACTTTGAACTGCAGATGGGCTACATAAGCCAGAAATATTCTGATGGCTTTAAGTCTTGCAACTGGAGCAAAAGTTTCATCAAAATCAACGCCCTTTGCCTGACAATATCCCTGGGCAACTAATCTGGCTTTGTTTCTTACAACATTTCCATCTTCATCCATCTTGTTTTGGTAGACCCATCTTGTACCAATGGGTTCTTTCTTTAACCCTGGTGGACAAGGAACAAGTTCCCACACATTATTCCTTTCAAACTGGATGAGCTCTTCTTCCATAGCTTCCACCCAGCTTGGGTCTGCCATAGCCTCATCAATCTTCTTCGGTTCAATCAGTGATAAGAAGGTGACGTTTAAGCATTGCTCACTGGTGGCTCTTCTAGTCTGAACCCCACTACTTGGATCTCCAACAATCTGTTCAATTGGATGTGCTCGAGTCCATTTAGTGTATTGACTAGGCTGGTGCAAAACAATATCAGTGCAAGTCACCTGCGATCTTCTTCAGTTGCAGCAGCTTCTGGAGGAGGATCAGTCCAAACTACTTCTATATCCTCATCAGAGTCAATGAGGTCACGATTTGCATCATGAAATTCTTCATTAAAGGCATTTCTTGAAGAACTGGAGAAGTTGGTGTTTGAACTGGTGCTGATATTGGAGTGGCACGTACATCAGATCCAATCACCAATTTCTGTGGTAAGTTGAAATTGATGGAGGGATAGAATGAAGTGTCACTGGTGGTGCTCTTCTTCTTAACTGGTTCCAGTTGAGTGTAACTAGAAGCAACTTTTGGTGAAACAACTGACTGATGAACTTGGTCAGTTTCACCAAAATTTATTGGAACGACTGGAGAAATATCAAGGCTTGGTCTCTTGTTGATTGCTTCATTTGATTCGTCAAATGTGACATGAATTGTCTCATGAACCTTTTGGAGTCTATAATTATAAACTCTAAAGGCCTTTCGAATATCTGAATAGCCTAAAAATACACCTTCATCAGCTTTTGCATCAAACTTGCCAAGCTGACTGGAATCATTTAAAATATAGATTGGACAACCAAATACATGAAAGTATCCAATATTTGGTTTCCGATTCCTGAGTACTTCATAGGCAGTCTTCTTATGTCTCTTGATGTAGACTGACCGGTTTTGGGTGTGACAAGCAGTTGCAACTGCTTCAGCCCAGAAAACTGGTGGGAAGACCTGATTTAGATAGCATACTTCTGGCTGCTTCTATCAGTGTGCGATTCTTTCTTTCCACAACTCCATTCTGCTCTGGAGAGTGTGCTGATGAGAAGTTTTAAGAGATGCCAGTGTCATTGCAAAATGTTTCAAGTACCTTATTTTGAAATTCAGTACCATTATCACTTCGCAACTGACAGACTTTTCGAGTATATACTTGAGTTCAATTCTTTTGATGAGAGAGATGATTTCAGCAGGTGCATCACTTTTGGATCTGAGGAATACCACCCAACATATCTGGTGAATTCATCGACCACAACTAGAGTGTACTTCTTCCAGCTCTAGTTTGAACATTCACTGGACCAAAAAGATCCATATGAAGCATGTGAAGAGGTTCAGTAATGCTAAAATTTTGCCTAGTTTTAAAACTGGCTCTCTTCTGCTTACCCATCTCACACCCTGGACATGGCTTTTCCTTATTGAAGGAAAACTGAGGTATCCCATCAACCAGTTGCTTGCGAGACAACTTGTTAATGTTTTTGAAATTAAGATGGGATAATCTTTTATGCCACAGCCAGTTGGTGTCCTCACCAGCCTTGGTATAGAAGCATTGCTCTTTTGGAGCTGGTTCCATATCCATGATGCACACATTTCCTTTTCTTGGTGCAACCATCACCACTTTCCAATCCTTGTTAAATATGGTGCCTTGAGCAATATCGAACAAAACTCTGGAGCCATCATCACAAAGTTGGCTTACACTGATCAGGTTGTATTTCAAACCATTCACAAATGCAACTTTTTTGAATTCGACCTGTCTGTTATTGAGCACACCATATCCTTCAGTCTTTCCACTTTGATCATTACCAAACGTCACTGCCGGTCCATCTTGGACAGTGAACTCTTCAAGCAGGGGCTTACATCCGGTCATAGTCCGTCCAGCTGCGCTGTCCAGATACCAGGTGTTCTTCTTTCGATCGCCCTGCACACCCACAAAAATCATTAGTTATTTTTGTGAACCCATCTTTTCTTGATGGGTTCACTGGACTTCACTACAGAAGTCTCAGTTGATTGTGGTGTTAAACTGAAGACTGCATCTGGATCTTTTTCACCAGCTCCAGGTGCAGGAGTAAAAACGATTGGTATTTGATACTTGCTCCCCTTTTTCTTATCAAATTTTGTTCCAGATGGAACATTCTTTTGTTTTGGTTTTGAAGGGGGTTTAATATTTTGTTTTTCAACTGGAGGTGATGAACCTCTTCCAGATTTTTAATTCTGGCAGTACAACTCTGAACCTGTCTAGACAAAAGTTGGAGTTGACTTTCCAGTTTAACAAAATATTATTTTCATCAGGCTGCTGAACCTTGGACCTTGGTTCAGCTGGAGTTTTGGTCTTTTGAGTCTTGGGCTCTTTAGACTTCTGAGGTAAAGGCTTGTTTCCAGAAGCCTTTTTAACTGGAGCACTAGCCTGATTGGCTCCAGGTTTAACCTCAATGGGAGTGGTCTCAATGGGTTTAGTTTTGACAGTCTCAGGTTGATCATATAGAGTTTCAACCCTAAGAGCTGGAGGCAATGCATGAAGATCTGGTATGAGAGCTGCCATTTCAAGATCTCCAGATTTCCATGCATTTTTCTGGGCATCAATAGTTCTAGAAAACGCATCAAAGTTCTTTCCAGATGCTTTTACCCATGACTTGATAATCATTTTGTTCTTTTTCAAGATCAGATTTTAATTTCTGATTTTCAAGTTCAAAAGCCTCAATTTTCAAGACTGACTCCTTGAGAGCCAACTGGACACTTTGCAAATCATTCAGTTGTGGTTTAACATTGTTCAGTTCAATTAAGATAGTGTCTAAATATCTTTCACTATCAGCTCTAACAGTTTCCACAAAAGCTAAATCACCACTTAATGATTCAGCCAGGTCCAGTTTTAGTTCAGGGTCAACCTGGTGGTCATAGTCACATACCTTTTTCAAGATGATGTCCACCCATCTTCCAGTGATGACATCTTCTTTTGCCACATGTTGCTGTTGATCTTCCAAGGCCATGAAACACATGTCCCTTTCCTCTTCATCATCTACTGATGAGTCATCAGAGTACTCCCATTTTCCCTCACTTTGTGCCATCAAGCACTGATCCTTTTCTTTTTCCATGGACAGGAGGGCAATCTGGGCCTTAAGCTTCTTATATTTAGCTTTATAGCTATCATCAGGCCGATTGAAATTTGGGACAGAGGGACCAGTTTGGTTGTTCATCTGACTAGATCTGCATTCCTTCATAAAATGACCTTTCTTACCGCATTTATAGCAGGTAAGATTGGTTTTATCCAGAGAGCTGGAGCTGGAAGCATTGTTTGGGCCATTAAATCTTTTAAGATTTATGCTTAAACCTATTAAAGGTTTTAGCAATCATGGCTACCAGATCATCATCGTCAATTTCATCACAACCATCACTGATTTCAGTGGTCAGGCCAGAGTTCAAGAAACTGTTTAACATCTCCTTCATTGAGTGTGACTGGACACTCTCTGCAGACATTAAAGCAGCACAAGGTCGCTCAGTTATGCTAGCAACCTTGGGACTCTGGGCATGGTTCATGGCATCCTGCTCAGCCCCCAGTCTTGCTGCATTATTATCTTCAGTGAATCTGAAGGCTCCATAGAGCGATGCAAGAGTATGGCTGTGCAGGGTTTTACCTTGTCTTAAGATAAGAACCATATTTTCCCATTTGGAAGGAAGAATATCACAAAATGCAAGAGCATTCTGGCCTTCCATGTACCAAAGGTCTTACTATTTCCATCAAATTTGGGAACAGGAGTGTTAGAATAATGTACATGGACATGGTTTGGGGCAGTAGGAGGAGGAGGGTTTGTATTAACATTTTGAACAGGTGGTGTATTAACATTTAGAGGGTTTTCACCTTGACCAGAACCATCCCCACCTTCAGTAGTAGTCATCTAAGCAGATCTAGGCAAGTATATTAGCCTTCCGCTCTGATACCACTTGTAAGTCCCAACTCAATAGATGGTACTACCTGAAGACACCTCAATGTCGATGGTGGGTTACTTTGCAATATATGCACTGAACTGGAGACGACCAGTTGCAGTGTGTATATACCAAGTTCTAGATAGATTACTTATTAATTGACAATAAGTAAAGAACAATGCAATAAAGTAAAATACTTAAAGTAAATTGATGAGACAATATGTAATTTTCAAGTGTAATTTATTTATTAACTTTAAAAAATTACAAGGTTGTTGCGGAACCAAGATAATACAAAGTATGTAAATATCCTAAACAACCTATGAAATACAATTAATCCAAATTCTCTTGACAATCGAAACACTTAAAGTTGTGAAATGTTCCTTTTTGCGATTGAGAGAATATTGCACAAGTTCACCAAGGATATTGCAGGTTTGCAAAGTCTTATTTCTTGTTGTGCAAAGGCCTCTATTTATAGGCAAAGTTGACATTTGGGATGTCAACTTTGGCCGTACAAATATGGTTGAGAACATTTAAGGAATAGCATTTAATTCCTTAAAATGTTGTGTAAAGTTACAGAATAAAGTAACTTTTCTCAACCTGCTTTATGTACCTTTTATACTTTATACATAGATAAATCCTTTTATCCGTGTAATAGCACATAAAGCATAAAAGTCTTTTCCTCGTAATCAGTGTAAAGCTTTGTAAGTACTTTACACTGATGTTCTCCAGTTTGTATCTGAGAAGAATGTCAACTGGGCTTCGCTGCCATTGTCATTCTTTATCTTCCATTTGTTGTCTTCGACTTCAACTGGAAGGATTCTTCATCTGGTCAGATCTCAACTGGAGGAAGTCCTCAGTTGCGTTAACTGTACGTGCAACTGGACTTCAATATATTTCGGACAAATCTTCTTAGTCTCCAGATGCAACTGGACACTGGATAGTTTCAGCAAAACTGGTCCTAACACCAGCCACCTCCTAGCCACTTTCTAGCCGCTTCCCAGCCAACATCCTAGCCAACTCCCAGCCAGTTCCCTAGCCAATTCCCAGCCGAAAGGCCAACCCAAGACCCCAGGCTTTTCCCAACAGATTGAAAGCTAATTCCCAGCACTAAATACCACGTGAATTCCCATGCCGGTTGAGAACTATGTTTCCTACCCTTGCTAGTTGGGACTTTCCTTGCCGGTTGGGAATTATACTTCTATCCCTTGCCCTTTGGGAACTATGACTTCCTTCCCTTGCCCTTGGGAAGTCTTCTTTCCCTTGCTAGTTGGGAACTCCCTTGCCCTTGGGAATAAGCCTCTGGCATAACTTCTTTTCATTCCCTTGGCAAGGGAGCAAGGATTGATCAACAAGGATATGGACCGAGTATAAAAGTATATTATCATTATTCTCGAATGCCTCATACTGACATTTTGGATTCGGCGGCCAGGGCCCATAACTGTCAAGGCCCAAATCACGATGTTGCCCTAATATGAGGCCTATAAATACCCAATCATCAATTGTCAGAAGAAGGAGAATTCATAATACATTCAATACAATTCTCTCACAAATCATTCATATCAAACACACACAATATCCTTCTAGAGAGAGAAACCAAGAGCTTTCTCACTCTAGGTTATCCTTTTATCACCTTAGGTTCGTTAAGAACTTAGTAGGTTTGCACTCTAACTTTGAGGAGATTAAAAGGATAGCACGGTTAAAACCCCATTGTGATTGAGCCCAACAATTTATGCTCAAACAGAAAAGATTTTTCTTTTAGACCTACTTGAGTTGGACTCGGTTCCAGAGGAAAGATTATCTTGGAGAAAGTGGACAGTTGAGTCGTTTATTATTGTAAAAAACTTGAGTATCTTTCTGTCACAGAACTGCCAAACATACAAAAAATCAAAGGAGGAAAATAATGGTGGAAGGACCTGAAATGTGATTAGTCTAGGTGCAAAATGTTTTTGAACAGCTCCCAGAATTTAGAGTTTTGTTTAGCCAATTACGTGAGGCTAAGAACTCCCTCCAACAATTTCACCATATTCTAACACATGGTAAGAGCTCTTTAACACCCATACGTTACCTATACTTGAATTATTCGGTTTTTGATTTGATACCAACTCAAATTTATATACCCTTATTGTTACCCGTAATATGAATTTGTCAGGAATTCTTTTCTTTTGTTGGCCAAATCAACCGGCAATTTCAGACAAGTCTTTTCTTATTTTTATAAACACAAATTGTGGATTCATTTGTTGACAGTGGCAAACAGAAAGATAGAACTTTCTCTAATTGTTTTGTATATTCTGGCCCTTACCTTTATTTATGTATGTGTTATGATTAATCGTTCTTGGTGGTGGTGTTTGCCTTTAGCAAAAGGCTATCCAGTCGATCATTTATAACTTCTTTTGCGGATTCCATTTTTTTTTGTCCCGGGGGTGCGTATTATTTGTTATCTTAGCTTTACATTCTACAATTTTTCTCTAACTAACAGATGCCAAAGACAAGAAGCCACTTGATCGCTCTAGTTTGGGAGTCTCAGAGACGAAAGGTCACACAAGTAATTTCACTATCGGTAAACAGGAAGGTCTTAGCAGCAAAAGACGAGAAGCTTCTTGATGGCTCTGCTTTGGGAGTGTGAGAGATCAAAAGTGACAGAAGTTTTATCCCAATGCTTATTACAAGAGAAAGATGGCGACAAATTGATTCTTTCTCTGATTTGATTTATGTAACTTGTTGCAAACTTCGAATTTTTAAGAGATGAATAAAATATCTTTGTGCGCCTTTCAGATCAAGTATTCAAAATTGTAAGATATCTGCTACATATGCTTTTGATTTATAGTTTTTCTCTAGTTAGAAAATATTGCAGCTAAACCATAAAGATTGAACGGCTATCTTACTTTTATTACAGATATGCAACTGAATAACCCATATATGAGCCGACTGAAAGTATACGTGTCACTAATATCAAGTTTATAATCTTCTTTTCTTGTGCACTGGTTCTTTACCACGTTGATGTTTATTACTTTGGAGGTAGGTAAAACGAGATCACACACTTAAGCTGAACATTGTCCTCAATGTATCCAATCTGTAACAACTCGCTAGTATGAATTTTGTATGTTTGCTAGTTTGTATTAAATCTGTTTCTAACTCGCTGCTGGTTACTTAAGTTTGTCATGTGTGCTTATACCCGTATGCTATTTTGTATAGTTAATGTTGGGTGCTCTGTTTGTTTGCAACTCGCTACGTGTCTGCTGAACTCGCTAGTTTAAAAGACTGCCCTACTAGCTAGTTTTGTTGAATACTTGGTTGCTTCAAGCCTTCAATTTGCTATTCTGTAGGAGTGCCGAACTCGTTACTTTGTGTTAAATGCTTACGAACTCAGCATTTGTGTGTTATCTCGCAATGTTGGTTAAAATTTTTTTGGAACAAACATAAAAGAAGGGCGTTTTGACAAGTTATTAGGGAAAAAAGTAGCAAACTGCATCTTTAACACCAATTATTAGCGCCAAAAACCAAAATAATGCTACAAGTTTACAAACCACCAAAATCGATCGTCACTAACATTTTATCAAAAATCTTAAAAAATAACAACAAATTATTAACCTTAAAATTCTTTCAAAAAATCCATTCTGAAACCCCATCTTTTTCAAAACCATCATTGTGGGCTTCCAAGATTCATTCATCTTTACAAGCTAACAACTATAAAGATTTCATCTTTTTCTATAATGCACTAACGAGTAGTGGTGATTTTGATCAAATTGTTGGTATTTTCGTGTCGGTTTTTCGAAAAGGTTCCAACTTGGGTTGTTCGGAATTTTGTTCCATTGTGATGTGGTGAAGTTGGGATTTGGTAATGATGTGGTTTTGTAAACTGGGTTGGTTGATCTCTATTCTAAAATCGGTGATTTGAAGTGTGCGCGTAAGGTGTTTGATGAAATGTCTCAAAGAGATGTTGTTGCTTGTAAT
Source organism: Erigeron breviscapus (assembly GCA_034093135.1). NCBI lineage: Eukaryota > Viridiplantae > Streptophyta > Magnoliopsida > Asterales > Asteraceae > Erigeron > Erigeron breviscapus. The sequence goes on from CM067173.1 coordinate 21,144,782, forward strand.
GTTATGATAGCCGGTTTTGGGAAACACGGGTTTGTTGAGGATGCAAGGAGGTTGTTTGATGGGATGGTGGAAAAGGATTTGTATACTTCGAACTCGATGGTTTCTTGTAATTTCCACATGGGTGATGTAGATAATGCTTGACGTGTTTTTTATAGAAGTCCGGTGAAAAATGAGGTTTCGTGGAATGTGTTAATGCTTGGGCCGGGTATGTAAAATTGGGTTATTTTAGTAATGCTGATAACTGTTGGGATTTTACAAGTCTGTATTATGAAATGCGATATAACGGTGTGTGTCCTACTTAGGATATACTTTTGTTGATTATTCAATTTTGTGGGGAAAAAGGGGGGGGGGGGGTCGAGAGTTGTGGGTTAAATCCTAGGCATTTTAATAGTTTATGAGTAAGAGTAGAATAGTTTGCTGTTGAAAAAAAAGTTAATTGTGTGTAGCTTACTCGTAAGACTCGAAATTTGGCTCAAATAGTTAGAGCCTTACTAACTAATAAAACTGTTTAGGTACATGCATACTACAATCTACAACTGATGAAATTAAGTACCTCATAGACTATCATAATTGGGAGTTGATCAAAGGGCCTTAAGATGCAACTACTAGAACAATTTTTCATTTGGGCATTTCAACTACAATTCGTTTTCAAATTTGGATCCATAATCATCACTACACACCTCCGGTCTCCGTTCTTATTACCCTTCATCATCATTGTTGTCTTTTTTTTTCTTTATGATCTTCCTCTTCATTTTGTTGTTTCAGTTTATGAAGGTCTACTCGTTGCTGAAAAAGAAAAATAAATCTTAAATGAAAAAAAAAATACAACACCATATGGATTTCTAGAAATTGTCTACAACTTTGCACTTAATTAATGAGAGAATATTTTCAGTTTCATCATCTCCACCCCAAATCACTTCCTCTAAACCATCGCACAACCATCCAATGTACTCTTGGCCAACTTTTGAGTTTGGTGTCATGGATTCCAGTCCCATACTTCATGTTTCTACAAAATTGGATTTTAACATCCAATAAAATGGATAGCTGATACTACAATTTGCATTCCCCTGAGTAGAAGCTTTTTAAGTTTCCTTAAATTCAAAAGAGAATTGTCTACAACTTTGCACTTAATTAATGAGAGAATATTTTCAGTTTCATCATCTCCACCCCAAATCACTTCCTCTAAACCATCGCAAGTTAAGATACTTAGGTTTTTGAGATTGACAAGTCCTCGTGCTACACTCACAGTGAATAGATATAAAGTGATACTAGGTTAGTAAGACTTATATATTCATCTGGGCATTTCCATATCACCTCCAAATTATCTAGACATCTCAATTCAAGGTGTTTTAGATCCTTGAAAAACATTTCCTTTGTTTTCCCTTCCTTCACATCACACCTTGTAGCATCATCCACTAAGCATGACACCTTAGGGCAATTACACAACTCAATATGCTCTAATTCATTGAAACCTTGATGATACAAGGTAGGCATGATTTTATTCAAGTTTTGAATTCCATTTAGAATTGTAATAGGACGACTTCCTTCAATCAATAATTGGAATTAAAGAATTTGAGACAATCAGGGAAGAAGAAGTTTCATCATCAATATATTTCCCTTATTCATCAACTATCAGTGAATATATACATACAATAACCGACTCTAAAATATTACAATTAGCACCCCTTAACTATGGACATCTATCTAATTCTATACTAGTTCTCATTTTATGCGTAACAATACTCCCCCCTTAAGGATTGTTTGTCCTCAAACAATGGTATGCATACAAGCAAACAACATCAAAGCTCAATGTCTGGAAATCTGAGAAAGTCGTCCATATCTTTCCATGATGCTTGTAAACACCACTCTCACATAGCTTGTACCCAGTAAAATAGATTGCAGCATCACGTATATCGAAGCTTTTAATCCATATGGTTCCTGCTTTAAGTGGACATGGCATTGTTGTTGTAGCTGCTCTAACACTTCTTTGACCGAGAAGGGTAACTAGTGAGGTAACAAATGTCCCTCCTGTTGATAGTCCATCTCTTAGCACAGCTACTATTGAATGTATATGAACATGTTGTCCCTCTAGCAGGTTATTTCCTTGTGCAATTGCTAAATCAATTTCAGTAGGTGTATCTCTCACCCCTGTAATTGCCATATGTGCTGATATAACATTCCCAAGCTGCCTAGTGAGGTGTAGATTTCCCTTTCTTGTGGTTGTAGCAACTTCCAAAAATTGAAATTTCCCTCCAAAGGTGGTCCAAACTATTCCCATCCACATGTCTTCCATCTTGACACCAGTACCTCTACCAATAATTCTATTCATATCTGTCCCCATGAGCCTAACATCAGCCCTTACCCATCTGGGTGCTCCTTTTACTATAACACCTTCTTCAACATATGGTTCTGTTTGTTTAGCATATTGCTGCTGTTCTTTTTTCATTTGACCAGAACTAAAACTAGAGCTCGGAACATCTTCTTTAGAAGCTCCTTTTTGCTTGACTTGTTGTGCTAGCTTGTCAAATTCATCCCATAAACGAGATTTTTTATAATGCTCCTTATCCACAAAAAGTTCATTATGAAACTTATCCAATTCACTGTTCGTGTCAACAGATTTCCCAAGCTCAAATATGGCAGAGTTAATTAAGCTCAAAACTTTGATAAGTTGTGGCTTGGGACCAAATATGTGGAGCATTCTCTCCATTTTTGAACAAACTCTAGAAATAATCAACAATGAAGATGGTACAGAGTGGTTGAGTGACAAGTCCAGCCAATCACGAACCTGGTTATGCATTTTATCAATTATGAACAGCCCAAGTAAATCACAACCCCTACATGTTTCACCCCTTTCAAGATCCCCGGAAATCGTTTGTCCATCCCTATTTAGCACACTTTCAACATTCACAACAACATTATAATCACCTTTATAAATTGTTAAACCTCTCCAATGGACTGAGATGATAAGCACCACCGTTTGAAGGACAAAAGGAACCTCAACAAGTCGACTACAAAGTGTGATGAGTCTATTCAGTCCACCTTTTTGAACACCAGCACCCTTGTTAAAGTTGTTTTCCCTATTTTCAGCCACAAATCTGCATTTTCCATTATTTTCTGCAACAATCTTTAGTGCCATAGTTATGGTTACCAGGTTTGGAAAGGTTATCCCAGCCTTGAGCGACTTCACAAGGACTATATAAATTTCCTTTCCAGCAATTTGACATGCATAGCCATGAACTTGTGAGGTTACTACTCGATTATCATTAGCAGTTGCAATGGTAACAATCACCGAAAATCGACAGTTCAGGATTTTCACATTCTTGGTTCCATCAGTTAAGATATCAACCAATATAGTTAGTCCATAACTCTACTGAACAATTTCTGTACTTTGAATACTATGAAGATCATGAAGAATTGCAGTCAACACATACAACCTTGAAACAACCCCTTCATCACACCTTTTGACTTTAAAATAAACACCACACAACAACTCAAACTGTTGCATACCCATGTCACTCATAACCGGTTGTAATCCTTGCGGCCCCTGAAGTTTAAACCCGCTAAAAACCACCCGAATCACAACTATTTTCATATAATCTCTCCTCCCTAAACTAGTATCCCCACTTGCATTATTAGTAGCAACCAGTCCATATGAATCCCTATACACATGGTTCATCCCTATATGTTGATTCAAAACATGCATTCGAAACAAACCTCCATAACTTTCACCAAGAACCAGTGCCTTTTTAATATCTTTATTCTCCAAACAATTATTCATAGCAACACTCGACAAGGAACCAGTGTGCATCTCATTAGTACCCTTCACACAAGTAGTCCAACCCGGTTTCCAACCAAAGGTTTCAATGCCATAAACTGTGCCAAAAACTTCAATAACTATCCTCCTAGTAGTACCTACTACTCCCTCCTTTAAAGATTTTTGTCCCCAAAAATTCCATTCAAAGCATAAAAATCCATTGAAAAATCTGAAATCCCATTGTTGACTACTTATTTCTAGATTTTTAACATCACTTACTTCATCAACAAGCATTTCTTTAATCTTCTCATTCCTAAAACACTCATTACAATCTTGCAAGCTATCGGGAACCATCTTTGAAGCAAGGATCACATTCTCATGTAATTCACTAATAATATCCCCAATTTCCGAATTGAAACTATTTTCCCCCTCAATTTCACCACGAATTTCAACACTAAGTCTCTCAGGACTTTCATCAAACACATTATATGCACTATCTAAATTTTCAGATATAGCTAGCGAATCTTTCACAACAGCTCTCTTTTCACTTTTTTCTATATCTTTATCATCAATTACCTTATCGATAATGGTTTTTTGAATCATCCCATTCCTAAAAAACTCATTATTTTTCATCAATTCCTCAAGAGTAATACTAACATCAAACTCCAAATCCTTGTTATAAAAAGAAGAATTAGAATCAAATGGAGAGAAAGAATCTTGTAAACCATTAGCATCTATTTTTAAGGCTAAAGAAATCACATCTTCAATCCTATTGCAACTATATTGATGCCAATCATCAAATATTTCCCTAATTTCTGATGTTAACCCACAGATAAAGAGATACACACCATAAAATTCACTAAATCCCTCAAGAATCTGAACTCGTTCGAACCAATCTTGAAAAACACAGCAGTAATCAGAAATGTTACCTGTTTGTGTAATTGACATTATCTCTTCTGCCATTACTCTTGAATTGTTTTCTGTTGTAGAACTCTGGTTGATGCCCTAATCTTGAACAGTTGCTGATGATCGGAAATAACAATTTTTTTTTTTTGTTTAATCGGATAGTTCACCGGAGAAGAAAACCTCACCGGAGATATGATCGGGATTGATAGAACTCACGAAAAAGAAACAAATCAAAATCCAGTCGCTATTGATTTTAAGAAGAAGAGAATCAATAAGCTGCCTGAAATTGATCGGAACCCTAATCGGAGACACCGGAGAACTGGTGGCTCTGATACCAATTGATACGATAGAATTAGGGAATTAAAGAATTTGAGACAATCATAGAAGAAGAAGTTTCATCATCAATATATTTCCCTTATTCATCAACTATCAGTGAATATATACATACAATAACCGACTCTAAAATATTACAATTAGCACCCCTTAACTATGGACATCTATCTAATTCTTTACTAGTTCTCATTTTATGCGTAACAATACTCCCCCCTTAAGAATTTCTTTAGCCTCTTTACTAATGATATCCCAAGATATACTCTTGAAAGAACGAGATAACGACCTGACCCTGAGATGGAACTAATGGTCGAGATATATGGATTGTATTTTCCTATTTGAATCACAAATCCTTTCAAGTTTTTAGAATTGAAACCTTGTCCTTGAGGAGGAATATCATCAATACTTGGAACTCTCAAGTCCAAGTATGTGAGCTTCGACAAGCTCATTACCTCAACAATACATTCGGAAGCTCCTTTGAAGTTTAACTTAAATTCAATGCATAATTCTTCCAATCTCCAAAGCGCTTGTATAACACCATGTGATATATGGGATAGATTCACACAATCATTAACTTGAAGCATCCTTAAGTTTACTAACTGGGCAATCTCTTTAGGAATTTCAGTGATTCCAGTTCCATTTAGAATTAGAATCTCTAGATCTTTTAACTCCCCAAGTATCGATATGTCATGGAGAGGTCTATTTCCCCAAAGATCGAGCATACGAAGTTCTGTGAGTAGTTGAAATGATTTTGGCAAGGATGAGATATTATTCCACGAGATATCTAAAACCTTTACCCTTTTCATGCACCTAATGAATTCATCAGAAATCATTGACAGATCATGATTGCCACATAAGATGAAAAATTGAAGGTGCGGTAAATGAACCTCATAATCAGGGATCTTGTTGACGTCATTATCCATGAGTGCAACTCCCTTGTAGCTTTTTATCTCGTATTTTAAAGGTAACCATTCAGTTAAACATTGCTCAGCTTTCACCAGAAATTTGTTCTCACCATTAGATGCAATCAACAGTGCCACGTCACGAACAACATCATGCATTTTGGTGCGATCTCTGACTTTGGTATTCAGTAACAAGCCAGAAGAAGTGAGGATATTCACTGCATTTTGAACCCTGCCTCTTGCATCCTCAATGCTATCGAGGTCATCAAACATTTCTAAACCGACCCCATAACGTACCAAGTCGTTCAATGAAATATCATAGTCTTCAGGGAACAGACTACACAATAAGAAGCAAAATTTGGCCTCTTCACTTTTTAGATACTCATAACTAAGCTTCAATAGAGTAAATGCTTTCCGTATCTCGTCATCGATATCCAATGGTGCATGTTTTTGTAATTGAGTGAGAGCTTGGTTCCAAGATTTGATGCTTTCGTGTTTCAAACCATTTGCTACGGCTGTAATGAGAAGTGGCAATCCGCCACATTCTTCAACAACCTTTAATGCAACTGGTTTCAAATTGGCATCTGTCTCCACGATGTCACCAACCACACGTTTCAACAGAATCCATGCTTCATCTATCGTTAAAGAGTTTACACAGATTTTTCTTTGAGTGTTCATTTTCCGGCACACTCTTTCGCTTCTAGATGTTAACAAAATCTTGCACTTTGTGTGGTTAATCGGAATGCACAAATCTTCCAAATCGAGTTTCTCCCACACATCATCTAAAATAATTAGTACCTTCTCGCCTTTCACTATTCGCTTTGTTGCATTTTCAAGATCCTTTTGAATCTTCTCAGCATTTACTGTCTGGGAGACAGTTGTGAAAGCAACATTAGCGAATAGATGCTTTACTTTAACAACTTCCTTGGCTAATGTGGTTTTCCCAACACCCCCTAAACCATATATCCCAATGATTTGTTTGCTTTCATCTTCAAGGGCAGCAATGATATCATTTAAAGCTAAATTGTGGGTATGAATACCCTCAAGATCTTTGTTTTGATAAACATCTAGGAATCCGGGTGCAGAAGTTTCAACAGAGACACAAGTCACAAACTCCTTGCCATGTTCTTGGTGCTCCAAAAGATATGGAGTCATTGTTGTTGCCCGCTTACCATAGTGATAACGAGTGCTCCAATTACCAATTGAGAATCCCAATTTGGCCTTCTTGGCATTCGTTTCTTGTATTATAAATTCTTGTTACATGGATATTTGAGCATCTGCCTTGTCGACCCAATCTTGCACACCATGTAACAGATCATCGCCTTTTCGTTTTGCTATATTTATATGTTGTTGAACCCTGCCTCTCATAAGTTTTAGGTGATCAGCTTCATTCTTCAACTTTTCAACATATTCATTAGAATTCTTAATATAACCAAGGGCTTATTACTTTAAAAGGTATCGTAGTTGGCCATTTATACTTTAGCAGGGGGCATACTAAATTTTCATATAATATGGGGTGTACCGTCAAAAACACCGTTTATAGAAGGACCAGTTTTACAAGATGGTGGTTTTAATGTCACGTAACCCGGTTTTTGACTTTTTTTGTTGACCCGTCGATCCCCCCCCCCCCCCCCCCCCTTCCCACTATAAATACGCCCCTTCCCCAAATAAACCCTTCATTTACAGGGGAAAAAATTCATCCCCAAATTTATGCCCTAATCAATCCATCTCACTAATTCGATGTCGTCATCTTCTTCCATCCGATCAAAATACCGTGGTGGGCATCTTGGTGTATGTGATTGTGGGTTCAAACTGTACTCTCGTACGTCATGGACATTGAAGAACCCAGGAAGAAGGTTCATATCTTGTCCTGAAAAGGTAAGTATCAATTACAGAATTAACGTTATTATATATTTATTATTCCACTAATTAAATGATATGGGTTTATTTTATACTTGTATTTGATAAAGGATCCAAATAAGAAGTGCGGAGTTTATAGATTCTTAGATCGAGAACTACCAAGTGATTACTATAAGCTGTTGTTATACGACCTCCATGAAAATATGCAATCAGATAAACTGAAGGAAAATGTGGTTGATTGTGAAGAAGATGGAGACTCCAGCATGAATGTGGTGCAACTCGTTGAAGATATGAAAATGAAGAATTGCCAGCTAAAATTATATCAAAAAATTTGTTGTTTTTTACTAGTAGTCATTATGTGTTTGTGTATTTGCATTGGAGCATATGTGTTGTAGAATTGGCTGAATGAATCAGCAGATGTTTGATCGTTTGAATGAATGAATTTTTGGTTACTTACATGGATTGTTTAATTTTTTTACGTTTTGCAATGCTTTATAGTGTAATATAAATTGGAATGGGCATGAAAAAAATCTATGCAGAAACGAATATAAGCCACAACATACCTTACATTCATAAACATACTTACAAAATTGGCCACTAAGCCTTTGGTGTTATACTATATTGTATTGTTGTTGACCCCGGCCTTCTCATAAGTTTTCTTTAGGTGATCACTTCCTTCTTCCACTTTTCAACACCTTTTAAATTAATAAGCCCTATAACCAATATGTGTTTTAGCCACATCAAGCAATGACTCCACTACTTTCCCAACCACCGAACTAGTGGCCGTTTGTGCAATAGCTTTTTTCATTTCTTTGGTGAATATAACTTTAAGGTGAAGATTATGATGAACCAATATAGAAGCCTATATATAATGATATTAATCAATGTGTTGGAGATGAAGAGGATAAACTATTCTGTTTTTGACTGGCCGGCTTAGAATTTATCACATCATTGACATCAACGTCCCACTTATTACATGGTCATTTTTTTGGCAACTTGTTATGTGATTACCATTTTATAATTTTACGAGAGAGTTTTAAGTCTTTTAAAGCAAACCCAATTTTTGTTTACAAACCAAACTTTATCATCAAATAATTGGCGCCAAAAACCAAATTAAATTCACAAATTATAAAATAATGTTACAAGTATATAAAGTACCACCAAAATCGATCATCACTAACATTTTATCAAAAATCCCAAATAATAACAACAAATTATTAACATTAAATCTCTTTCAAAAAATCCATTCTAAAACCCCATCTTTTTCAAAACCATCATTGTGGGCTAACAAGATTCAATCATCTTTACAAGCTAATAACCATAATGCAATAACGGGTAGTGGTGATTTTGATCAAAATGTTCGAAATGTTGATCTTTTCGTGTCAGTTTTTCGAAAAGGTTCTAACTTTAGAGATGGGTTATTGGGAATTTTGTTCCATTGTGTTGTGGTGAAGCTAGGGTTTGGTTATGATGTGGTTTTTCAAACTGAGTTGGTTGGTTTCTATTCTAAAATCGGTGATTTGAAGTGTGCGCGTAAGGTGTTCGATGAAATGTCTCATAGAGATGTTGTTGCTTGTAATGCTATGATAGCTGGTTTTGGGAAACATGGGTTTGTTGAGGATGCAAGGAGGTTGTTTGATGAGATGGTGGAAAAGGATTTGTATAGTTGGAATTCGATGGTTTCTTGTTATTTTAAGATTGGTGATGTAGTTAATGCACGGCGTGTTTTTGATAGCATTCCTGTGAAAAATGAGGTTTCGTGGAATGTGTTGATAGATGGGTATGTGAAATCGGGTTATTTTAGTAATGCTGATAATTTGGGGGATTTTGTAAGTCTATATACTGAAATGCGGTATAGTGATGTGTCTCCTACTCAGACTATACTTTCGTTGATTATTCAACGTTGTGCTAGTTTTTGTTCTACGAGACTAGGGAAAGCACTTCATTGCCAGATATTTAAATGGAATTTTTGTTACGATGTGGTTTTGCAAACGGGGTTGTTGGACTTTTACGCAAAGATTGGAGATTTGAGTTCTGCAAAGAGGGTGTTCAATGAAATGTCTCATAGAGATATTGTAGCCAATAATGCGATGATTTCAGCGCTTAGTAAATATGGGTTCGTTAAAGATGCACAGAATTTGTTTGATAGTATGCATGAAAAGGATTCGGTTACATGGAATTCTTTGATCACTTGCTAAACATACTTACAAAATTGGCCACTAAGCCTTTGGTGTTATACCAAATATCCATACAGTCGTAAATGGTATTAGACCATTCTACAACCTACTTAGTAGAAGCATAAGTAGCAGTTATAGTTACATACCATACATACATCCCCTGTGCATGTACCAGTTATAGTTACCTAATTTTCATACACATAATGTTTTCAAGGGACATCAAAAGAAGTAGTCATTATTTGTTACAAATAACTGGAGGAATCATTCAAGAGACACTGCAGAATCAAGTGTGCTCCCAGGACCCTCAATCTTCCTTGCAAGTTTCTTGTTTAATATTCTTTCACTTGGTGGCCTAACTCTTACTGGACTTGGCTGGCTCCTGACTAGTTTGTTTGCACCACCCACCTTTCTGATGACACATTCACTTGCCACACTTGGTTCACAGTTCTTTGCAGATGGTTTTCCTTGACTTGTATTGGCTTGACTTGGTTGGGATTTCTTTGCAGTAGGTTTTGGTTGACTTGCAGCTTTGCCATGTGTTTCTAGTCTTGCAATCTTTGGTTGCTTGCCTTCACTTGGAATGTTATTTCCATCATTCACTGCCTTGTCATATCCCATCATTCTCCTTACTGCCTCCACAGCTCTCTTCTTTCCATCTTCAGCTGCCTTTTCCCTAAGTTCCTCCAAAGCTTTCTTTTTCTTTGCCAACTCTTCAGTTTCACTTGGAATTGGTACATCTTTAGGCCACACTGGGACAGGAATGCCATCAGGACCACCTATAAAGGTTTCATTAGTCAGAGGGTCAATACAAACACCTGCCCCCTACCATAGTGGCACTTTGTGAGGACCTATATAGGGTTACTTTATTAGTTAGTAATTAATGCAAAAACTACCAAATAATAAGTGAAAATGTATGTGAATGTGAATGTACCTCTTGTTTTGGCCTTCCCAAATCCCATGCTAGTTACACCTAAAGCAGCACTTGCTTTGGTAAGGACACTATGTGAGTAAAGTTTCCTGCAACCATCAAGAGCTATAACCATCCTGCAACCCTTCTTCCATCCATCTTTTAAACCCTTCAAACAAATGTACATCTTTTGAAAGTAAAGTTTACCATCTGGATTGCTAGTACAGTTAAGTTTGATAGTAGAACCAGGATTGGATGCCAACAACTCATCCCCATATGATCTCAACATACCATAATGTTCTTCAATGGACTATTCAAATTCATTCAAAGCATAATTCTTGGCTGATCTGCACTGATTATGAGTTACAATGCACTTGTACTTCTTCATTACAAGGTCAGCAATTTCTACTAACTTAATATTTGGATTTGCCCTGATCTTGTTCCCAAACTGATTCCCTATCCACTTGTAACTGACAAGTGACCCAAATCTGAAGTTTCTAGTGCAAGTATGCTTATCCACCATTGACACAACTTGAAAAGATGCTTCCTCATTCAATCTCTTCCCATAGCACCTCCATGGACACTTGGCCTCCTTTCCTTTCTGAGTAGCAGGGTACATAAGCATCTTTCTTTGTTTACCAATTGTAGGTTCTTTCAACCTTGGTGGTCTCTGCCCACATCTAGCAATTACTTTCTTCTGAGTACTTTTCTCATACCAGATTGAGAAACCATTTGCCAGGCCATAATAGGTCATACACTCCCTAAAAGCATGGTGGTCTATATACTTTTCACCAACTTGAGGTTTCTTAAGTCTCCATGGGGTGTCTCTGTAACACCCCGAGCTAAGCTCGAAATACTACCGAAAAGATATAGCGTATGCATGGGATTATCGTAGAACATGATCTATATGAAACAAAGGGGATTCGGTGAATCCAACATCTACAAACAAGTACATAATGCATATTGCAAAAATAAGGGCAAATGAATCCTGGATCCATGTAAGTCCAAGCCCAAGCTCTAGCACTAGCATCAATCAACCGACACATCTTGGATTCTCTTGAATACCTGAAAAGTGCCTAAACAAGGTCAACACTAGGTTGGTGAGTTCGTAGGAGCGAATGACTAGGATCTAATGCCAAAGCCATTCACGATATGAACAAGGAAAATGAACAAGGAACACACTTACAGTAAGTCCTTAAAAGACACAAGTACTCAATCAATCCATAATCAATCAATGTCCACCAATGACCTTCACACATGTACTCACAAATGAACTACTCAAGGTAAATAAAATACGCATAGTAAACAAGAACAAGTAAAAGTGATATCAATAAGTATCTAACAAGTTCTATAATGCCAAACATGTCTAACAATGTCCCTCAAATGTACTCAATTGCACGTCATGTACCTCATTGTGCTCAAATGCACGTCATGTACTTCATTGTACTCAATTGCACATCATTGCACCACATTGCACTCACTTGCACTTGCACCATATTGTACTCATTTGCACATCATTGCACAACATTGTACCCAATTGCACAATGTACTTCATTGTACTCAATTGCACGTTATGTACCTCAAATGCACGTAATGTACTCAAATCTACTCCAATGTACTCAAATGCACGTCATGTACTCCAAATGTCCACACATAACCAAAATACCATGTGTATATACTTCGTACGATACTACTTTTGAAAGGCCTTTGATGCTTATATATAGGGTCACCCGCAGCCTTCCCACCACATCTCCAACCTTTCAAAGGTATTACCGTCTTCCATATATACACAACTAACCTAATAATCATCCAACACACACATACAATAATCATATAACAACCACGTATTTGTACGTCAACATTCCATTGATTAAACAATGTCATCACCTAAGACACACAAACATATGCACAAACAAGCCATGTCATCAATCAAGAAAGTCAAGCGTATGCACAATTGAACCATGTCCCAAATCAAAGCAACCATATAAATGCACACACAAGAAAGTAAGCACACAAGGTTGTACACTTTTCAGCCCGAATCTCAATTGAGTAGGGAGCTACGAACACCTTGATTTCCAAGCAAAACGACAAGTTAATATCGAGCTATAAATGTCCAACTGCCGCCACGTGCCCACAACCTATCAATATATATATATCATAGTGTCATCAACACCAACTCTATAACCCTACACAAGTGGGTTAAGCACGATTAAAGTTGAGTCACAACCCTTAGACGCTTAAACGACCCTACCGCGTATGAACTAGGACACTTTGACCCAACATTTTTAAAAATGGAAAAGGATTCAGATCAAAAGGACTTTACAATGAGAAAGTAGACTCTCTCACGATTCCAACGATAGGTCATATGACTCAATTGGACTTACGGATCAAAAGTTATAAGCGTTTGAAGTTGACAAAGAGTCACTGGTTCAGCAGCTTTTCACTGCGCCGCAGTGGGGTCTGGCACCTCCCACTGCGCCGCAGTCAGCCAAATCTGCTGCAGAAACTTAGCCAAAAACGATCCAAAACAACCCAAAACCCCATTTTTGACCATGGATGATCTATAACTCAATTTCAAGCCTAAATCCACATATTTGGACATAAACAAACATAACCCACCTCATAAACTCGAATCATAACATCAAATTCATGCCCAAATCATTTGACCCATTTCAAAACCCTAATTAACCCTAATCGCGTTTTGACCCGATTCGTGACCCGAATTTACTTGTAATCAACTAAAAGCAAGTTAATAAACATAAAATGATGATTAAAGGATGAGGTTCAATTTACTAATTCTTCTTCCAAAAGCTTTACCGGAATTTGACCCAAAAGGGGATGTTCTTGCACTTTTTGATGACCCAAATCTTGATATGATGCAAAGAGATGAAATAGATGATGTTTCTAGCACTAATCTAACTTGAAACCATAATCTTGGTGTAAGAATCTTAGGGAGAGATAGAGAGAATGAAAGTGTGTTTTTTTTGTTCTTGGAAGTGAATTAGAGAGAAGAAGAAGATAGAATGAAATGGGTGGAGGAGGAGGGGTTAGAAGGGGGGCCGGCCTAGACTCCAAAAGGGTAGGCTCCCGCTCCGCTAAATTCGACAAATAGCTAAACGTTAACCCTTAAATGCCAAAACGAACTCACAACATACTTTAACTTAACGTTTCGCTAAAACTCCTTATTCTCCCAAGTTTCTACCTTGATTTACAAAAGTCATTTACATTTAGTTGTTTTTAAATTGTAAGCATCGATTAGCACAACTAATGAACTCGACTAGCGCATAAGTCCCAAATTGCACGACAAATTGATCTATATGTACACATTGCACTTAAATGAAACCCCAAAAGGCTTAAGTTTATCTTACTAACCAAATTGTTAGCCAAATGGCACAAATAGTCAACGGTCAAAAGTCACGGTTGTTACATCATTCCCCCGTTAAAGGAATTTCGTCCCGAAATTCGACAAAACCCTAGTTAATGAACATATGTGGTTACTTAGATCTCACATGGTCCTCTTGTTCACAAATGAACTCGGTTTCACGTCTTGCACTCCATCTAACTTTGACAATCGTGTGATGTTTGTTCTTTAGCCTCTTGGTCTCCCGGTCTAAGATCTCTACCGGCTCTTCCACAAAATTGAGCTTCTTGTCTACTTGAATCTCGTTCATAGGCATATGTAATGTAGGATCCGTCAAGCACTTCCCTAAGTTACAAATATGGAACACGTCATGCACACCGTTATGTTCTCGAGGTAGCCTCAATTGGTAAGCCACTTGCCCACTCGTTCAATGATCTCAAAGGTCCAATGTACCTTGGTCTAAGTTTGCCTTTCTTTACAAAATGAATGACACTTTCCTACGGGGAGACTTTCACAAGCACATAACCACCCACATTGAACTCCAATGGTCTACGCCTCGCATAGTCGTATTTCCTTTGTCTCTCACGGCCAATTATAATCTCTCCTTGATTTGAGAAATCGCCTTTGTTGTCCCGACTACTATTATTGGCCCTATAAGTTGGCCTCCGTCAATCTCCACTCAAGCAAGTGGAGAACGACACTTTCTACCATAAAGTGCCCTAGGTGGAGCCATTTGAACACATCGCATGGTAAATATCATTATACGAGAACCCAATTAACGTAAATGATCTTCCCAAGTTCCACCAATGTCAATAGCACAAGCCCTCAACATGTCTTCAAGCATTTGAATGGTTCTCTCGGTTGTCTATTCGTTTGGTGATGAAACGCCGTACTCATGTCTATTTGAGTACCCATTGCTCGTCGAAAGGGCTTTCCACAAATTTGAGTTATACCGGATGTTTCCTTCGGCAACGGTAGAACCCGTAACTCCTTACTTAGACACCACTTCTTCAATGTACAAATGCACATGGTGTCAAACTTGTCGGTCTCACGAATGGCTAAGAAGCGAGCCGACTTTGTCAACCGATCTACGATCACCTATATAGTATCACAACCACTTCTTATCTTCGGTAACTTCGTAATGAAGTTTATTGCAATTCGTTCCCATTTCCACTCCGGTGTCACCGGTTGCACCAATAAAGTCCTTCATATCAAAGTACATCACCTCCGAGCCCGGATGGGCCGAATATGCCGACCTGTGGGCTTCATTCCTGAGAAATGTCCTCAAATTGCCGAAAAAATGGGAACCCAAGTCTTTCAGTTAAGTATAGCCCATTGTCTTCCTTTATACCGAATTGTTGCTCTATTCCATCTAATCTTTCGTTACCAAAATTCTCCGGTAAAGCAGCTTGTACGTGTGCTCCTATGGTCCTGTCACGAATACTTTACTCCACCGTGAGACTCATGGCTCTTGTCCTTCTCGGCTTGACCCTTTCCTTTATACTAAAAGTATCGGCTACGACGTCAGCTTTGCCCGGATGGTAGCGAATATCACAATCATAATTACTAAAAGTTCAAGTCATCTTCTTTGTCTCGTATTCAACTCACTTGATCGAAAATATGTTGAAGACTTCTATGATCGGTGTAAATTACACATTTGGTGTCTTAAGGTAATGTCTCCAACACTTTCAAGCGAACACAACCACCCCAATTTCTAAATCATGAGTGGGGTAGTTTTCCTCATGCACCTAAAGTTAACGGGAGGCATAAGCAATGATCTTGCCCCTCTTAATGCCTCCAATTCTTGACCGCTTCAATCTTGCTAGGAACTACATGAATTCCATCTTTGCTCACCACATGACCGAGGAGATGAACTTCTTCTACCAACTCGCAATTAGGAGAATCTCGCATACAAATTCTCTTTTCTAAGCAAGTCTAGCACTTCGCGTAAATGTTCGGCAAGATCTTCCTTCATCCTCGAGTAAACAAGTATATCATTAATAAGGGTAGTGATAGACTTGTCCAAGTTGGGCCGTCACACCCGCTTCACCAAGCCCATGAACACCGTCTGTGCATTAGTCAACCCAAACGGCACACGGTGTATCCTAAATGCACATACTTTGTAGGAAACATCGTCTTTGAGATGTCATTATTATGGACGCGCAGTTGGCTCTAGCCTGAGTGAAGGTAAATCTTGGAGGAGGGATTAACACCTTCTAGTTGATCAAATGAGTTATCATTTATCGAAAATGGATATTGGTTCTTCATCGTGAGCTTGTTCACTGCCCGGAAATCGATACACCTCATAAAAGACCCATCGTTCTTCCTGGCAACGGAATAGGAGTTCCCCATGGCGATTGGTTAGGATGAATGAACATCTTTCTCTTGAAGCTCTTTAGGTTGATGTTCCAACTCTTGCATCTCCGTTAAGGCGAGTTTATAAGGGGATTTGGCTACGGATGCGACGTTAGGAGTTAGTTCGATACAAAATCAAGTTGTCGAGGCGGGGTAAACCAGATGAATCGTCCAGAAGCGCATCGGGAAGGTCATGAACAAATGGGAATGGTTTTCAACTCAACTATGCTAGCGGTAGCACTAAGTACCTTTGAACTAGAAGGATCCGATATTTCACCTTGCACTCTTAAGACCTTGCCGTTAGACAGTAGTACCTTGACCACTCTTCCACCACAGTCAATAACCGCATTAATCGTCAACCTCCAATCTGAGCCCGTGATGACGCCAAAACTTCCCATATCGAATGACATAGAATCGTTGGATAAAATCGAAGTCGTTTAAAGTCAAGATGCAATCACGAAGTGGTTGACTAAATCTAGTTAGAGTACCATTGACCATTTCAATACCAAGCACATAGTCTAAGGCACGAGGATGAATATCTATCGAAGGAACAAGGCTATACCCGGCTCCGGAATCAAATAACACCGTGGCGTAATTATCGTTAAGAATAAATGTACCCGTCACCACGTTAGGATCGTTGCGAACTTCGGTAGTACCCGCCGCAAAAGTTCACCTAACCCCTTTTCCTCTGGTTCGTCGTTTTGTACAACACCCCGCTTCTCACCATAAATGCTTGGCAATACCTACCGGTACGGTTAATTGTATCCACCCTAGTAAAGATCTTAAAGTTTATGACCCGAAGGTTAGTCTCAAAGTTCTTACATGTTAGTCACACAAGTAGTCAATGCTTTCGTACCGACATGTCACACATAGATGATATCTTTACACTAAGGCAAAAGTACTAATGTTCTAGGGGAATCGTTATGTATCATGCTATAATATCAAGTTCACACTAATTGTTCATCATCAAACCACAATAGTAGTTAGTGCATTCATGCCAACACACTACACATTTTTAATGTCTTTACGCTAAGGCCAATATATAAATGTTCTCAAGTAACTGTCATATATTATGCTATCATACCAACATATCATACTTGTCTCATATCAACACACTAAGGGCAATATATCAAAGTTCTCAAGTAATCATTATCTCACAACATTTGTCCACCAACATAGTCAAGTACTCATATTCAACACATCACATCACAAGCAACTAAAACAAGTGGTCCAAAGTATAATCCGAATCCGATATGCTCCATAGTTACTGATCGGGTATGTATACAGGGTGTACCAGCGGCTAACCCTCCACCCAATCAAATCCCATTAAGCATATTGGTTCCTTATTATACTCCAAGCCAAACGTGTGCAATCCGTGATGTCATTAACTTGTTAGAATACCAGGTAACCATAAAAGAGTTAATCGGGCTCTTTTAGGGTTGCCACAATATTATATCATGTTAATGCCATAACTTCATCTTGCCCTAATTCATCAAACAATATCGATTCAATCATCTCAATCCAACAATATGCACATGACCTCATGCACTTGACCATCACACAACAACATATTGTCCATATCAACCCAATTGTACTCATGTTATCACATTCACATTGTACTTGTCCCACATAACACATTGTTCACATTGTACTCGTCACAAAACAACACGTTGATCACATAGTACTATCTCAATCAACACATTGTCCAATTGTACTCATGTCATTATGTATTACGATCCTGCCTACGAACTCTTAGTGTACACTTACAAGGTTGCTACAATTCACGTTGCATTCAATATTCCTAACCATGCAAGCTATATGAAGAGTTTTTACTTAGCCGTAGTCTAGGTCAAACCGCCTAATTCTCTACGACCACGCATGGGCCACCATTCTGTAACACCCCGAGCTAAGCTCGAAATACTACCGAAAAGATATAGCGTATGCATGGGATTATCGTAGAACATGATCTATATGAAACAAAGGGGATTCGGTGAATCCAACATCTACAAGCAAGTACATAATGCAAATTGCAAAAATAAGGGCAAATGAATCCTGGATCCATGTAAGTCCAAGCCCAAGCTCTAGCACTAGCATCAATCAACCGACACATCTTGGATTCTCTTGAATACCTGAAAAGTGCCTAAACAAGGTCAACACTAGGTTGGTGAGTTCGTAGGAGCGAATGACTAGGATCTAATGCCAAAGCCATTCACGATATGAACAAGGAAAATGAACAAGGAACACACTTACAGTAAGTCCTTAAAGGACACAAGTACTCAATCAATCCATAATCAATCAATGTCCACCAATGACCTTCACACATGTACTCACACAATGAAACTACTCAAGGTAAATAAAATACGCATAGTAAACAAGAACAAGTAAAAGTGATATCAATAAGTATCTAACAAGTTCTATAATGCCAAACATGTCTAACAATGTCCCTCAAATGTACTCAATTGCACGTCATGTACCTCATTGTGCTCAAATGCCCGTCATGTACTTCATTGTACTCAATTGCACGTTATGTACTTCATTGTACTCAATTGCACGTAATGTACTTCATTGTACTCAATTGCACGTAATGTACTTCATTGTACTCAATTGCACGTAATGTACTTCATTGTACTCAATTGCACGTTATGTACCTCAAATGCACGTAATGTACTCAAATCTACTCCAATGTACTCAAATGCACGTCATGTACTCCAAATGTCCACACATAACCAATAATACCATGTGTATATACTTCGTACGATACTACTTTTGAAAGGCCTTTGATGCTTATATATAGGGTCACCCGCAGCCTTCCCACCACATCTCCAACCTTTTAAAGGTATTACCGTCTTCCATATATACACAACTAACCTAATAATCATCCAACACACACATACAATAATCATATAACAACCACGTATTTGTACGTCAACATTCCATTGATTAAACAATGTCATCACCTAAGACACACAAACATATGCACAAACAAGCCATGTCATCAATCAAGAAAGTCAAGCGTATGCACAATTGAACCATGTCCCAAATCAAAGCAACCATATAAATGCACACACAAGAAAGTAAGCACACAAGGTTGTACACTTTTCAGCCCGAATCTCAATTAAGTAGGGAGCTACGAAAACTCACCTTGATTTCCAAGCAAAACGACAAGTTAATATCGAGCTATAAATGTCCAACGGCCGCCACGTGCCCACAACCTATCAATATATATATATCATAGTGTCATCAACACCAACTCTATAACCCTACACAAGTGGGTTAAGCACGATTAAAGTTGAGTCACAACCCTTAGACGCTTAAACGACCCTACCGCGTATGAACTAGGACACTTTGACCCAACATTTTTAAAAATGGACAAGGATTCAGACAAAAAGGACTTTACCATGAGAAAGTAGACTCTCTCACGATTCCAAAGATAGGTCATATGACTCAATTGGACTTACGGATCAAAAGTTATAAGCGTTTGAAGTTGACAAAGAGTCACCGGTTCAGCAGCTTTTCACTGCGCCGCAGTGGGGTCTGGCACCTCCCACTGCGCCGCAGTCAGCCAAATCTGCTGCAGAAACTTAGCCAAAAACGATCCAAAACAACCCAAAACCCCATTTTTGACCCCATAATCGACCATGGATGATCTAGGACCCAATTTCAAGCCTAAATCCACATATTTGGACATAAACAAACATAACCCACCTCATAAACTCGAATCATAACATCAAACTCATGCCCAAATCATTTGACCCATTTCAAAACCCTAATTTAACCCTAATCGCATTTTGACCCAATTCGTGACCCGAATTTACTTGTAATCAACTAAAAGCAAGTTAATAAACATAAAATGATGATTAAAGGATGAGGTTCAATTTACTAATTCTTCTTCCAAAAGCTTTACCGGAATTTGACCCAAAAGG
Organism: Erigeron breviscapus; assembly: GCA_034093135.1. Lineage (NCBI taxonomy): Eukaryota > Viridiplantae > Streptophyta > Magnoliopsida > Asterales > Asteraceae > Erigeron > Erigeron breviscapus. The sequence continues at coordinate 21,165,257 of CM067173.1, forward strand.
GGATGTTCTTGCACTTTTTGATGACCCAAATCTTGATTTGATGCAAAGGAGATGAAATAGATGATGTTTCTAGCACTAATCTAACTTGAAACCATAATCTTGGTGTAAGAATCTTAGGGAGAGATAGAGAGAATGAAAGTGTGTTTTTTTTTGTTCTTGGAAGTGAATTAGAGAGAAGAAGAAGATAGAATGAAATGGGTGGAGGAGGAGGGGTTAGAAGGGGGGGCCGGCCTAGACTCCAAAAGGGTAGGCTCCCGCTCCGCTAAATTCGACAAATAGCTAAACGTTAACCCTTTAAATGCCAAACGAACTCACAACATACTTTAACTTAACGTTTCGCTAAAACTCCTTATTCTCCCAAGTTTCTACCTTGATTTACAAAAGTCATTTACATTTAGTTGTTTTTAAATTGTAAGCATCGATTAGCACAACTAATGAACTCGACTAGCGCATAAGTCCCAAATTGCACGACAAATTGATCTATATGTACACATTGCACTTAAATGAAACCCCAAAAGGCTTAAGTTTATCTTACTAACCAAATTGTTAGCCAAATGGCACAAATAGTCAACGGTCAAAAGTCACGGTTGTTACAGTCTCTGTTATGGATAGGCCATTTTTCTACATTCTGAACCTTCTCAAAGGGGTCTTGAAGTTCACTATCATCATCAGCCTTAAGCTGCCAAATCAAACTCAACCTTGTTGTTCCTACCAGGAGGAACTAATGTAGGTTGTTTCATAGTTTTAGGTGTCTTTTTTGCTTCAATCTTTCTAAGTCTAACCTCCCTTAACTCATCCTCACCCTCAGAGAGATAATCAATTGAAGCAGCTTCACTTTCAGTGTCACTGGAACATTCAACCTCAGCCTCATAATCACTATCAGATTCAGTATCCTCCACCACTTGTTCTTGTTCTTGTACCACCTTTTGCTTTCCCTTGTCATTATCTTGAAACAACTTCCTAACAAGGTTAGAGGGTGTAAATTCAGGAGGATTTTGCTCATCTGTATCAATATCCTCTAACCCTGCATTCTGACCATCATCACCACCATTTGCATCTACCATAACATCATCCTGTTGATCACCATCTGATTCATCTACAGCAATAGGATCCTCTACAGCTTCTTCATCTTGATCATCATTACCATTTCCCCTAGCATTTCTAGCAACCCTATTTCTACCCACATTCCTATGTTCAGCCACTTCATCTAATTCACCAGGGGCATTTGGGTTCTTAATGCCAGGTTATCCTCTATGGCCTCATCATGAGTTTGCAAATGGTTCACATAAATGTCAATTTTTCCATAACAATAAGCCAAATCAAACAAACACTTGAGATCATAATCATCAGTTATTTTAAGCAACCCCTCCCTAATATTATTCCCATGTATAAGATAATAGACACCGACAACAATGGACAAAGTGTTTCTTTCTAGATATTCAACTAACTCATCATACGATTCAAATTGAGATACATAAACACCCAACACTTGTCCGTCAACATACCTTAAAGGTCCAAAATAGAACACACCATCATAGTGAATATCCAACTCAAAATTCCCCCCAACCATGACGAACCTAAAAAAAAAAATTATATTAAAATATTTACGTCAAATCAGCAGTACTCACGTACTTCAAGACATATTCCCATGCAAAAAGCAACAATTAATTTTAAAAAAATATATATGAAACCCTAATTTGTAGAAACCAGATTATTACTGACAAGAAATTTAAATCCATACAGTTTTTTATACATCTTTCAAATCAAATGTTTTAAATTTGTGACTATAATCAATGGATCTTTTCAACCCAAGAACCCTAGATTTTAAATATCGCGAGATACTAAAAAAACATACCTGAACCTGCGAAATATCGGAATACGCAGTTACCAAAGATAATAACCCATAGCAGATGAAGAGATATACTTATAAATTTTAGGGTTTGTTAGATCCGATGATGATCGAGAGAGAGATGGAAAGCGAAGTAATGGAAGGAAGTGGGGGACCAAAAGGAGTGTGTGTTTTTTTCTAAGTGTTTGGAAATAAATAAAATAAAACTGATATAGATTTTCATATATATATGTCGATATTATATATGTATGTATGTATAAAGTTTAACAAACGACAAAAGTTATTGACTTTTTATCCCGCCCACGCGTTTCTTTATCCCGCCCATTTTGGGGTCATCTGGCAGTCAACAAAAATAATACGGGGCCCACACACACAAAACCACTTTTCCAAAACCAGGAGGCTGTTTTCGTCCCTCGTTATGTCAACTTTACCATTATCCACCCCACATTATATGAAAATTTAGTATGCCCCCTGCTAAAGTATAAATGGCCAACTACGATACCTTTTAAATTAATAAGCCCTATAACCAATATGTGTTTTAGCCACATCAAGCAATGACTCCACTACTTTCCCAACCACCGAACTAGTGGCCGTTTGTGCAATAGCTTTTTTCATTTCTTTGGTGAATATAACTTTAAGGTGAAGATTATGATGAACCAATAATAGAAGACAATATATATATATATACCTATATATAATGATATTAATCAATGTGTTGGAGATGAAGAGGATAAACTATTCTGTTTTTGACTGGCCGGCTTAGAATTTATCACATCATTGACATCAACGTCCCACTTATTACATGGTCATTTTTTTGGCAACTTGTTATGTGATTACCATTTTATAATTTTACGAGAGAGTTTTAAGTCTTTTAAAGCAAACCCAATTTTTGTTTACAAACCAAACTTTATCATCAAATAATTGGCGCCAAAAACCAAATTAAATTCACAAATTATAAAATAATGTTACAAGTATATAAAGTACCACCAAAATCGATCATCACTAACATTTTATCAAAAATCCCAAATAATAACAACAAATTATTAACATTAAATCTCTTTCAAAAAATCCATTCTAAAACCCCATCTTTTTCAAAACCATCATTGTGGGCTAACAAGATTCAATCATCTTTACAAGCTAATAACCATAATGCAATAACGGGTAGTGGTGATTTTGATCAAAATGTTCGAAATGTTGATCTTTTCGTGTCAGTTTTTCGAAAAGGTTCTAACTTTAGAGATGGGTTATTGGGAATTTTGTTCCATTGTGTTGTGGTGAAGCTAGGGTTTGGTTATGATGTGGTTTTGCGAACTGAGTTGGTTGGTTTCTATTCTAAAATCGGTGATTTGAAGTGTGCGCGTAAGGTGTTCGATGAAATGTCTCATAGAGATGTTGTTGCTTGTAATGCTATGATAGCTGGTTTTGGGAAACATGGGTTTGTTGAGGATGCAAGGAGGTTGTTTGATGAGATGGTGGAAAAGGATTTGTATAGTTGGAATTCGATGGTTTCTTGTTATTTTAAGATTGGTGATGTAGATAATGCACGGCGTGTTTTTGATAGCATTCCTGTGAAAAATGAGGTTTCGTGGAATGTGTTGATAGATGGGTATGTGAAATCGGGTTATTTTAGTAATGCTGATAATTTGGGGGATTTTGTAAGTCTATATACTGAAATGCGGTATAGTGATGTGTCTCCTACTCAGACTATACTTTCGTTGATTATTCAACGTTGTGCTAGTTTTTGTTCTACGAGACTAGGGAAAGCACTTCATTGCCAGATATTTAAATGGAATTTTTGTTACGATGTGGTTTTGCAAACGGGGTTGTTGGACTTTTACGCAAAGATTGGAGATTTGAGTTCTGCAAAGAGGGTGTTCAATGAAATGTCTCATAGAGATATTGTAGCCAATAATGCGATGATTTCAGCGCTTAGTAAATATGGGTTCGTTAAAGATGCACAGAATTTGTTTGATAGTATGCATGAAAAGGATTCGGTTACATGGAATTCTTTGATCACTTGCTATTCCAAGATAGGTGATGTTGACTCAGCCCGCTTAATCTTTGATTCCAATCCCATTAAAAATGTGGTTTCTTGGAATGCAATGATAGATGGTTACTGTAAAGCTGGCCGTCTTAGTTACGCTGAAGAATTATTTAACAAAATTGGTGGCTTAAAAAATAATGTTACATGGAACACTATGATCACTGGATTTGTTCAGTGTCAGGAGTACCGAAGAGCTTTACATTTGTTTGAGCATATGCAAGCCGAGAGGGTGAAACCGACTGAGGTAACCATGGTTAGTTTATTATCTGCTTGTGCTCATCTTGGAGCCTTAGATATGGGTGAATGGATACATGATTACATCAAGAAAAATAAACTTAAAATCGATGTTGTGTTAGGGAACGCCCTAATTGACATGTATTGTAAATGTGGAAGTATATCACTAGCTCTAGACGTTTTTCATAAACTTCGAGTGAAAAACATATACTGTTGGAATTCCGTCATCGTAGGATTAGCAATGCATGGATATGGTCACGAAGCAATAGATTATTTCCTTAAAATGATTCAGGAAGGTATACATCCTGATGGGGTTACTTTTATTAGTCTTTTGTGTGCTTGTAGCCATTCAGGATTAGTCTCTGAAGGTAAAAGATATTTTTCGCAAATTAAAACCATTTATGGTATTGAACCAGGGATCGAACACTTTGGTTGTATGGTTGACCTATTGGGTCGGTCTGGTCAACTTAAAGAAGCATTAGAGCTCATAAATAACATGCCAATGAAGCCAAATGTAGTATTATGGGGTAGTTTGCTTCGTTCATGTCATATACATAAAAACACTGAAATTGGAGAGCGGGTTACTCAACATTTATTAGATTTAGACCCACGTGATGGCGGAAATTATGTGTTTCTATCAAATTTATATGCGTCATTGAGACGATGGAAAGATGTGGATAAATGTCGGAAGTTAATGATTGAAAGTGGGGTCCACAAGGTACCAGGTTACAGTTCGATTGAGGTTGACTATGTAGTACATCAATTTGTAGCAGGAGATAGTTCACATCTTCAGTTTTACCAAATCAACGCATTTTTGGTTGAAATTGGAAAGAAATTAAAAGATGAAGGTTATGGAGCAGACACAGAGTCTGTGCTTCATGATATAGACGATGAGGATAAAGAGGGATCAGTTAGTCATCACAGTGAGAGGATTGCGGTTGCTTTTGGGCTCATGAATATCCCTTTTGGGAAGGAAATCCGTGTGTTTAAGAACTTAAGAACTTGTGATGATTGTCATACTGTTATGAAGCTTATATCTAAAATATATAAGAGGGAGATAATCATAAGGGATCGTAACCGGTTTCATCATTTTAAGAATGGGGTTTGTTCATGTAAGGATTATTGGTGATTGATGTATTATAGGTGCTTAGTAACTCCTTGATTTTGTTATACATGAAACCTTCAAATACAGATTAACATAAATCGTTTCCTTAAAATGATTCAGGAAGGTATACATCCTGATGGGGTTACTTTTATTAGTCTTTTGTGTGCTTGTAGCCATTCAGGATTAGTCTCTGAAGGTAAAAGATATTTTTCGCAAATTAAAACCATTTATGGTATTGAACCAGGGATCGAACACTTTGGTTGTATGGTTGACCTATTGGGTCGGTCTGGTCAACTTAAAGAAGCATTAGAGCTCATAAATAACATGCCAATGAAGCCAAATGTAGTATTATGGGGTAGTTTGCTTCGTTCATGTCATATACATAAAAACACTGAAATTGGAGAGCGGGTTACTCAACATTTATTAGATTTAGACCCACGTGATGGCGGAAATTATGTGTTTCTATCAAATTTATATGCGTCATTGAGACGATGGAAAGATGTGGATAAATGTCGGAAGTTAATGATTGAAAGTGGGGTCCACAAGGTACCAGGTTACAGTTCGATTGAGGTTGACTATGTAGTACATCAATTTGTAGCAGGAGATAGTTCACATCTTCAGTTTTACCAAATCAACGCATTTTTGGTTGAAATTGGAAAGAAATTAAAAGATGAAGGTTATGGAGCAGACACAGAGTCTGTGCTTCATGATATAGACGATGAGGATAAAGAGGGATCAGTTAGTCATCACAGTGAGAGGATTGCGGTTGCTTTTGGGCTCATGAATATCCCTTTTGGGAAGGAAATCCGTGTGTTTAAGAACTTAAGAACTTGTGATGATTGTCATACTGTTATGAAGCTTATATCTAAAATATATAAGAGGGAGATAATCATAAGGGATCGTAACCGGTTTCATCATTTTAAGAATGGGGTTTGTTCATGTAAGGATTATTGGTGATTGATGTATTATAGGTGCTTAGTAACTCCTTGATTTTGTTATACATGAAACCTTCAAATACAGATTAACATAAATCGTTTCCCTTTAGAAGTTTCAATCTTTTTGGTTTGTTTGTTCTTGATATGATTATCATATTTCAACCATCTCCAAAGGGTGGCTTCGTAGAAGAGACCCGTGTTCCAACCTCATTGGGTAAACATCTTGGGAATGTCAGAGGAAAAGTTCAGAACGACCATGGAAATACTGGTTTGGTTAGGTCGCGTACATCAGAGCTAAAGGCTCGACTTTCTCGAGGTGGCCTGAAGAGAGCTCCCTCCCCGTTTACCTATTTATGAATTTTGTATTGCCTACTTCTCTTTCCATCCCAAAAGATGCAACAATTTATGTCCTTTTCGGTTTAACAAAATTGAGCTTTTGACAGTAAACCCCTTGTGTTTTTAATCACTTCAGCAAATCCGGATGGTTTTTTTTGTATTCTTGATGAACAGTTTTTGTTTCTTACTGAATGTTTCCATTTTTCAAGGGAAGGATGGCTGCTCATGTGATTGAATAAATGCATAAAAAGAATTTATTACTACTAAATTTCCAATACGTTTTTTGTAATTGTATAGTAATCGTATTTAAAGTATTGACTATTTATTATGAAGGCCAAAAAACATAGACAGAAACTATTCTTATTTAGGCTGCTATATCTTGAGCACATATTTTGAAATGTCTTGATGGGAAATAATTGTATGTAATTCCAAGGTATGAGCACATGTTAGCAGGTTATTAAACAGTGTAGATTTGAAACCTTGATGTGATCCATTTTTCTGCAGAGAAATGTTACTTCAAGTTTGAGGGTGTGTTGATGAGCCAGGCATCATCGTCAAAATATGCTATTGTGATAAACAAAAGATGGAAATAGTGTGGAGTCTTATATTCTTTACCAGTTGAGGGTTAGATCCTTGTACGTTCTTCGTAAACTTGATACTCGATTCTTGACATCATGTACACTTTTAACGGACAAATTTTACATTTACCGAAGAATCTGAGTAACATACACTACTGCAACGATTTTCAATTTTTTAAATTGTTTCATCTCACAAGAAAATTACAATGTATTTTTTCCGGATATGCATCTGCTTATGCGACACCACATGTAAAGCCAAAAAACCTTTCAAAAGACCCATGTACTTGATACATGAATACACTTGGATAGAAGATTGAAAAATCAAATTAAATAAACTAAAAATATGTAAAGCTAGCCATTTGTAAGGGAATTTCCAAAAATATGTTTGGCAACATAAGAATCTGTTTTCTTTTATCCATCATACCTTCACCTACACCTATATTATCTTCTCTCTACCAGAACTCGAAGAGTAGTAGAGTAGTTGGCAAAAGAATTGGAAACATCTGAGACATCACTCCCTTCTTGGATTTATTTGTCAAATTCCCAAAGAACACCATTTCCGTCCTCTGCAATGAGTAAAGCCACACGTTAGTATTAACGAACTATTACACACAAAAATTCATATATACACCCTACAGATTTAAATTACTTATAAAGAAAGCATATATGAAGTAAAATAGTGAATTGGACAACAGGCTATACTTTTTGCCAATTTCAATTAAAAGAATAGAACGCTAACTGTATCCAAATTGTTCCTTTTCGGCTATGAGCATAGACAGATAATTTATGTAACCCATGTCCAAATTCCAAATTATATATGTGTTTCTACTTTCCACCAACAGGCTAGTTGTCTAGCAGTATCGAGGAGTATCCCCCTAGCCAGTAAGTTGTGAGTTAAGTCCCATTAGGGACAATAATGCGCGTGACTTATTTTCCTTTCATTAAAACAAACCTGGCTTCTAACCAGCTAAAACAATTGAAAGCATATTGAGCGATATCTTCACAACTGCTACAAAATGTTTATTCAATCCTAGGCTGTGTGCGAAATTTGAGAGCTTGTTGAATACATTCGAAAGATGGGGGCACATATTCGACCCTAAATTCAGCTTTCCCAGGCTCATGGGCTAATTAGGATTATCGACCCCTCCTTTATAGCTTATACTTGACTTTTTTCCGTTAATATTTCTACATAACCCTTGACTTTTTGATGCATATTAAAATTGAGTGAAAACAATAGTATGATATAATTTAAGGCACAGACTGTACGGTTTACATGACTACATGCTCCTTGCCGAACATATGATTTTGTGCACAAACCGTAAAATCTAAGATATTTTATCTGTTGGTCAGTACATAATTTACCACTTGTCATTCATTATGTGTCATTTATAAGAACTTGAACTCATTATCCACAAAATGTTCTATAAGCAATGCTGAGATATGACCTGATAAGTGCAAACGCAACAACGCTTGATGACATGGTTCATTAGCAAAGCATATTCACATGAGACAAGTAAAAAGTGTGGTGGATTTTCTATTGAAAGTTTCAGGATGATGTAAACATAGTTTAAAATGAATAAAAACCAGGAAGGCCCATTTCATATGGGACAATACGAATAGCCTAAAAGCTTATACTGTATTTTGAGGCAGAGGGAGTGCATACACTGTACATACAATGATACATATATGCATTTTTTAGGCGAAAATCTTAATAAAGTATCTGAACAAGTAACACACAAACTCAACAAAGAAACTTAGGATATGTTCTTACAAGTCTATAACACAAGTGAAATTGCCCGACCAACTCATATTTTCATATAAACGAATATTTGTTACTGGCCTATAAGTGAAATATTTAGAAGCAAATGTGGGCCAATTTTCAGAAAGCCTAATTATCAGAAAAGTGATTCAAAAATAATAAACGTGAATACCTTGAACTTTCTTATTAATCCAGATTTCAGTCAGCATCCCTGCTCCAATTCCACCAACAATACATGACCCATAGATTGCAATGTTAGCAAGCATGGATCTACGAGGAAGGAAATAGTAATCTGGAATGTGCCTCATCTTTTTTGGAAGTCGCTTTTTAACAACAGGTCCAGCATCGGGATCATTCTTTGCTGATTCACCAATGGATTTCCAGTCTAGCGAGTCCTTAGGGCCTTCAGTTCCCATTATAGCTCAATAATCTGCATTAATTTATCAAGTATGTGCTAACATATTCAATAACAATTTCACTAAGAAAGGAAACAAGAGTTTGACAACCTGAGAAATTAAATGTTGACAAGTATTTAGCAGCCAGACAAAGAAAATAACTTCCAGGATTTAGTTACATATAGGCAACACGTTAATCGTGATTCACAAACTAATTTCATGTTTTCATTGGTTAAGGTTTTCCAAATCAACCGGCAATTAAAAGCATTTGATGTTTCACATTAGGTCCATTTCATCCTGACACTCACACTCTCATCCTGATGTTTTACACTTTGATACACATAGTTTCTATAATATTTCCATTCTTCTCTAAATCTACTATTCACTGAGTAAACCACAAGGGGTGGCTTGATGGTATGGGGTTGGGACACTCCAAAGAACTCCCAAGTACGAATTTCAAACTCCTTGGAATCACCCACTCCAGCCTAATGATCACGAATCATGAAAAACTGTGATTCGCCTAGGCTCCACGGCACTTGCTGTCCGGGGTTCACCTGCCAGGTCACCTAAAGGTGAGCTTATGGGGTGTTTGGTAAGCTTTTTTAGGGCACTTGATAGCTTATTCAAGGGCTTTGAATAAGCTTTTTCTGGAGTTTTTTTTTGGGGGGAAATACGCTAAAAAGATTAGTCGCAACTCCAAAGTTTGTATCTTTTCAGCAAATTAAGCATAAGCTTAGCCAAACACCCCTTGAATTACCTCTCATGGGACGGGTGTGAGACAATCTAGAGGTATCCATGTTCAGGCTAATCGGGGAAAGTTGAGCCTTTGGCTCTCATCCCACGGGCGTTTTCTAAACTTTTTCCCCTATCCATCTCAAGATATTTACCAAATGAGGTTCAAACCCGAATATCATCTAAAACATTCAGTACGCCTTACCACTAGGCCACCTTGGAGATGGTTAGCTTGGGCTGATTTGGTTGTCCGAAATGCAATACAAAATCTTGTATTTTCATTTTTATTTTTACTTTTAAACTCATACCTCAACTACATCATGTACTATCTTTCATTGAAACATAACATCAAACACTTTGCGTGCATTCCATTTTTACAGCAAATAATTTACCAACTTTTAAACATACCTATTTTTGAGTATATATTTTTCAACAAATTCATAAATAAACATTTAATAATAGAGAAATTATATGAAATGAAAACCTAAATTTAAAAGCTACTCAATAAATATAAACAAATAAGTAGATGATAATGAAAATTAGTTAACACAAATAAAAGTAGACAAATGCAAAATAAAACCTATAGATACAATATTATATATATATATATATATATTATATTTTTATATGTAATATATAATAGTTAATAAAATTTTTATATTTTATATCAACTATAATATATATATATATATATATATATATATATATATATATATATATATATATATATATATATATATATATATATATATATATATATATATATATATATATATATATATATATATATATATATGTATATGTGTATATATATACACTAATATACCCAGATCAATATATATATATATATATATATATATATACACTCACATACCAGGTGATGAGATATCTAACACTGATCAAGGAATAAAACTTTTCTTTTATTTAAAGGCAATGAAGAAAACAATTGATATGATTTTTAACAATATGTGTAATTGTGTAAATACAGTTTGCATTCCGGCCCCTCTTGCTTTAACAGTTGGCATTTTTCATCTTAAGTTTGATAATAATCATAATTCATAAGTAACTCTTGTCATCTTTAGTTCTTTACCCAAAAAATAAGCAACTCTTGTCATTATTGTACACACTTAAAAAATTCTATTTGCTATATTTAAGTTTTTGCTTTCTTTAGTTTAAAGAAAATCTAATTTGTTATATATAATTTTTTATCATGAGTTTAATTTGAAAATTTTTGTCACACATTGTCTCGTATTAGTACTTATGTTACATTATATTGAATCCGAACAAATCAAAATAATAACTCTATATCAAATTATTCATATATCCTGACTTGGCTCACTAGTAAGAACAAAATTGCAATAATTTCCTAGTAAGGGTGAGCATGATTGTGACATTTTATGATTTTTAGAAGACTAAGAGCCTAAAAAGTCTAGTATTTTGGATTAAGGCCTAATAGTAAAAAACAAGATTTTACAAAGAAAATTTTGATTGGGAGGGGGTGATGACCACCCTCATGCAACTCTCCATCCGCCAATGGATGCAAGAAGACCATAAACAAATTGAGATCGGCGCGCGGCCGAGCTAGCAGGAAAACAAATGGTTCGCTCCTCAGCCCTACATGTTAGTTGTTTTCTGTTCCAATACAGTACAATCCAAATTGGAAAAATCCGGTCGAATCGTACAAGACTAGAATAGAATTGTTCTTTTCTGAAGAACAAAGAGTATATTGTACTCCGTATATACTTCTAAATGGGCCATGAAGGTAATGTTTGGATTGAAATGGGCCAAGTTTGTGAGCCATAACCAAATCTGGTCCACCTAAACCAACCGAACTGACCCGGTTCAGACAGAGCCTTCAACTGGATGGTCTCCCATCTTTATTTTTCAGCCTAACCCGATCCGGGCCTTTTGGACAAACATATAGGTACACCAATTGTCAATACTAGCACAAATCTTAAAAGTGCACCTATATGGACATTAATTTGGTTTTTAGACGTGGCAAAATTTATGTTTAGAACCAGACTAGTTCCAGAGCAGACAATTAACCAAACACATAATATTGAACATAAGACTACAGAACTAGCAGCAGCCTGTTTCAAGCATGGGCAATACATAAATGACAGTCCACTTCTGACCCGAAAGTGATCCCAGACCAGCTATTCGGGTTTATGGACTTGGGTCAAGTATTACAAACCCCTTATAACAGTCTTCCATGACCCAAACTCCTTGAATGTAGTTAAATCACATGTATCAACCAAACTCAATACTGGCATTCATGTTTATTCAAAAATTACTGAATTTCTGGAAATCCAACAAAAACCAGTTCCATAATGTACACGCTATCAAACATCTTACGGTATCTATGGTGAACAATACAATCTTTAAACAATACGTATTGCAACAATCGAATACTCAGCAAGGGAAGACTTGTCCCCTCACCTACAACACCTGCCTGTCTGCCTATTGTTCTTAAAACCCGGACCAAAAACTCAAAATACAAACTCCTCTTCACTAGTTCCACTACTTGGCATTGCTCGATCTTTCATCCCTTGTAGTGCTTCTGCTGTTGCATCACTGATGTCCAACAAGTATTTTAAACGTGACAGCTTTTCAGGCGCTGGGTCACTCTTCAGATATATTAGAAAGAGATCTGCCAACTCTTCAGTCACCTCCCATGATAACGGTGATGCTGGTACGGCTTTGTCACAGGCTAACAAGTCGTTCAGAGAAGAAACCTGTATCCAAATCGCAAAAAATTATAAGAACGCCGTTCATCAGAATTTAAAAAACGTGGGGCCCAAAAAGAACCAACACACTCATTTCATAGATTGCCGAATTAGAGAATATTATGGTTCAATTATTCCATGTTGTAAGAGCAGATGTCCAAAACCAAACGAATAAGAGAACCAAAAGTTTCTTATATAGACAAAATATACAAAATAAACAGACGGGCTCTGATTTCTCGAAACATATATAATTTTTGATTTTGGATAGCCTAGAAACATAAGCTTATTTTTGGTAAATTTTGAATCTGCATCAACTTTTGTGCACATTGGGCATTATTGTTTGGAATTGGTAGATGATAGTACTTATGTGTTTCAATTGATTGAAGTTGGAACAATTGGATAATCAAAATTTTGATAAATGGGAGCGAACGTCTCTCAAATTAGGTTAGATTAAGAGGCAAATAGGAAACTCTAGTTTACACTTACCACCCCTTTAGCATTCCTCTGTCTAAGCAACGATACAGCCTGAATCAAAGAATTTGACAACCTAGTTCGTGCAAGTTCATGAACAACACCTCTCGCCTTCTCAACATCGATACTGAGATCTTCCGGGATCTTTTCATAAACTTCAACCTCATCAAACTCACCAGTCCCTGAAGAAAATATATCATCTACTGTTTTCTTAAAAAGATTCTGTCTTAGACTTTCTGACACCATCACATCTAGCTCAATCCCTGACCCCTTGAGCTCGCGAATCTCCTTTATACTGAGACGCCCCTGGCCCACAGCAGTTTCAAGGGCAGCTGCCATTTTAGTGCTCGTTATGTTCTTTATTATCTTTTGGGCATACTCAGATGGCAATCCGACTTGTCTCTGCAGCTCATTTAGCTGTGAAACACGGGCTTTTGTGAGCTGCCCATCTGCTAATATTACCTCAGCTTGCTGCCTGAAAGCTTGCTCGGCTAAGCTTCTATGCACATCCACAATCTCTTTATCAGTCAGCCCAAGAATGCCACCTAATTGTTTTAAAAAGACATATTCAGAATCGTCTTTTTTTGTGGTGATTTGGGCCCCAAACGGGACTCTTGTAACTTCCCCGGTTAAACAATAGAGTAGATAGGTTTTGTAAAGGTCGGCTCTGTCCCTATCAGGAAGGTCATCTTTGAGAGTTATATCTGTTTGACCCTTCTTCCCCTGGGTCATTTGTGTCGGTCTGATTTTACGAAGGGTCTGTAATGACTCCCATTCTTGATCTTCATCCTCTACTTCTTCGACGGGTTTTGCTTCCACATCAATAATCTCGTCTTCTGAGGTCGTCTCGGATGATTTGCCTTTGATGTCTGACACGAGTTCAGTTACAACTAAGTTGTTGAATGCTATCATCTTCTTGAGCTCTCTTGCTGCCTCTGTGCGGCTACCTGACGCCCGTGATCTTTGTATATAACTTATAAAAATTTTCCGTACCTGCACAAAAGAATGTCATAATGTGACAAAGTCACAAAACTTGAATGAACTGTACACGGATACAGATAATATAAGGTGATGACTTTGATTCACTGGGTAATGGATAGGTCAATTTGTGCTACGTTTTATCTAAAATAAAATAACTAGTTAAAAGAAAGCACATCAAATGGGTCAAAATGTAAGGACGTTTAACTTTTGCATGAAACCTCCTCTAAATCATTGTATTGAATAAACGGATTGTCTTTTACATAATAACAAAAACTGCACATTAAATCTCTGTAATGGAATTAGTAACATTTGGAAAAATATGTTTCAGGCCTAATCTGCATTAATTTTACTCATTATTCTGACCACCAACCCACTCAAGCTACAACCTCTAATAATACAACCGCCATGAAGGACTTACCGCCTTGCCAGCAATAGACATGGCCACCTGCCTTGTTAACCGTAAACCATATGCAGCCTTTCTTACAGCCTGTTGGACATCAGCATCATACCCATCAACTCCTGCAGCTATAGCCTCCTTAACAACCTGAAATACTTTTTTAATCAATAATACTCACTCGAAAATGATAATTAACAAAAGAACCACAAAAACCACCGACTCCAGATTGGCATCAACCTATCCATTGAAAACTCCAACAGTTAATTTCTAGGTAAGATTCTATGGTAATTGGTAAATCACCCACTTGCCCATTATGATTTGGCCCTGTAATATTCCTTTTGTTCTCCTTTATTGAAGGGTAATTTAGATACGAAGTACTTGATAAACAATCAACATATCACTCTAAAGTTGAAACCACAAATCAATCCAAACATTAAATGTTTAATGAAGAAGCTATATGTGTGTTCATTAGCCTCCCATAAAAAACAAATGCACATGGAAACTCTAGGTATATATAAAAAGAATCAGTAAAGTGATTACCTTTTCAAATAAAGTGCCACAGATCTCCTCATGAATCTTTTCAACAATTTGTTTAGGGATGCAAAGCATAACTTGCAACCTCTCCAGGGACTTAACCTCTTCATCACTAAGCTCTCCATCTTTCACATATTGTTGAAGGTTTTGACGGTATATCTCTGTTACAAATTAACGCATAAGAATATTGCAAGAACTACACATATATTTTGTAATACAAAAGCTTCCAGCCTTTAACAAGTCAACCTAAACAACAGTTTCACGACCAAGAAGTAAATGAACAACACAACAATTATGCATACAGACTTTTCCTTGATTCTCAGTAGATTTGGCAAGTTCGACTCATTTACTGATAAAGAGTCGATTACAGGTCAAACAGAAGGCAGCTGAAGAAGAAACGGGTCGAAGGGGTTAACAGTCTCCTGAAACGCATATTTAAGGCTTGTAACATCCTAAATGATTCTATTTAAAGGACGTTACTATTGTGAAACATTAATATTTGTAATCATATCCAACAACTCGACTATTAATAGGAATCGGGCAAAAGAGTATTCATGTATCAACTCAACCTGACCCTTTTCAACCGTAACAAGAGACAACTCATTTTAACCCGTTACTCAACCTACTAGTTTTTTACAATTCTAATTATCAAAGAGATGACATAGATAAAAAAGAAAGTTTTCCAGCACACACTACCTTCATGAATCTCAATGGCTTTCTCAGTGTCAAAGTGCAACTGCTCACAAAGATTTTGAAGAAAAGCTGCTTTGCTATCTGCAGCTTCTAAAGCACCCCCAGTTACAGACTCGGCAAGGCGTTTACGGTATACTTTTGAGGTGACGTCTATTGCAATTGATTCTGCTTCCCTTTTACCCAAACCAAAAATATTCCTCAACTGGCTCAATGCAGCAAGCTATGGAGCACAAGAAACATAAAAACATTATGTAAAAGTAGAATAAATATATAGCCCAGTTTATATCCACCAGTATATATGGGTCACATTTCTATCGGACTCAACCGTATCATTAATTCCCTTCACATGAATGAAGACGACAATACAGAAATGTTTGACAGACCAAAATGTCGAGCCAAAAACATTTAAGCAAACTTCACAAGTTCAATCAACATATACAATAGGACCCAAACAGGAAAGTTTATTTGGTAATTGGTACCTTCTCTTTCTCCATACGGCCACCTGATAGAGAATCAGCAATGTATGCTCTGTACAGGAGCTTAAGGTCGTCCATCTTTCTATCACCATCATACTCGCCACCTACCCCCATAAGTGATATTGGTAACCAATGAATAAACAAAAAATACGATACTTTACTAGAGGCGGCATTTTAAACCCATTTACTTGTAAGTGGGTCAACTTAAGTTATGTTTATCTCTAGCTGGTCAAAGTTCAACTAAAAAGGTATGTATACAAAAATGAGTCAAATGGTTAAAGCTCGGCCGGAGTTATCTGTAATGCGTACAACCTTCTAGATCATTTTACTTAAAATACTGAATTTAACTGAGATAGCATAATGCACATCATATATTTATGTATAATCAAAAATCAAAATTTGTAGGCAAATATACCTTTTGGGTCATCCCAGCCATCATTGACCCTTTGAACCATACCCGTTTTCACATGTTACCCAACCTGCCCGACCTGCCATGCTGCGACCTCTATGTTTTGAAGGAACAAAAATTGCTCTGGATAAGAGCATCAGAGTACCTATTAAGAAATTGGGACCAAGCCCACGAGCAAAGCGACTCGCATCAGGATGGCTTTTGAATGAGACAAGTGCATTATTGAATGCTAATATCTTATCAAGTTCTTCTACAATAAGTCTGGCGTCCTTGCTGAAAAAACAAAATCATTTTAGCATTACAAATGCCACACAAAACTAAAAAACACTTTTTAGAAGTATTACAAACTTCATTCTAGCATTAGATTTAGGTGCTTTTACTATTAGTCAACTATCCAAGATATTCATACTTTATAAAGTCGCAATCTTTGAAATGAGAAACTGCCAAAAAGAGAAATGGTACATACATGTTGACATTTTGAAAAAGATATCATAGAATAAGTAGAGCATACAAATCCATCATGTAGAAAATGCTGCATTTAAGGGACAAGTGGTTCGACTTAAATGCATAACAATATCAGATATCTAAGATACTCCTTGGAGAATAGCACAATAAATTTTTTGGGCCAAATTTGATGTTGTTAATACTTTATAATGAAAAAAACAGCAATGTTGCAATCTTGATGTAATGCATTCCCAAAAGAACCTTTTGCGTATATAACAAAACCCATTTTCTGTTGCAATTTGGTGTTTAACTTGGGAAAAAGTATATAACAAAACCCATTTTCTGTAAGATAAGTAACATGGTCTAATGAGGTGGCAAAAGAACGGATTGGGCAGCAGGTCAAGAAAGTTGATTTTTGTCGGTAGTTGAGTCAGTCAGACCTCTAGTCCAAAAACACTAGAACTTCTATATCTAAGTAGTGTGTCCAATATAACTACAAAAAATACTATGACTCTAGTCCAAAAACATTAGAACTTCGATATCTAAGTAATGTGTCCAATATAATTACAAAAAATACTTCGATATCTAAGTAATGTGTCCAATATAATTACAAAAAATACTATGACTTCGATAATAATCTAATCTTTCATATAAATTTCACTTCGTATGAAATTCAACTTGTTTTCCTAAACCAATTTGTATTATTTTACCCATGAGCCATTCGATGTCTGCTCGTTCTCCCCTCTTCAATTCCCAATGAACAACATGATCTTGACCTATCATTTGTTCAATTTGGTCGATCTGATACTTAGTTAATTCTTTCAGCATCTGTAGTGGAAGAGTGTACTGGTGGTGGTTTAGTTAGAGACATTAGAGGCAAACCAAAACCAGAACCTACTAATTCACAAGCAAACAAGTCAAGAATGTCACATCTATTTCAAATACTATCTGATAAGGCACCAATATCACTTACGCGGTTCTTGTCCTGGACTTGAGTCAGTCAGACCTCTAGTCCAAAAACATTAGAACTTCTATATCTAAGTAGTGTGTCCAATATAATTACAAAAAATACTATGACTTCAATAATAATCTAATCTTTCATATAAATTTCACTTCGTATGAAATTCAACTTGTTTCCTCTAAACCAATTTGTATTATTTTACCCATTTGAGCCATTAGAGGCAAACCATAACAGAACCGACTAATTCACAAACAAACAAGTCAAAGAATGTCACATCTATTTCAAATATTATCTGATAAGGCACCAATATCACTTACGCGGTTCTTGTCCTGGACTTGAGTACATCCACACTAGTTGCTATATTTGCTTCAACAAGCTTTCTACTATGCTCCCTAAACATGTCCTCAGCTAGCTGAAAGAAATCCGACTCAATCATTAGAACACTACAACTGGTCATCACATGTATTCATTTATGGCCTTTAAAATGCTTACCTCATCTGAAAGCCGACACTGCAGTTGTGCATCTCTCAGGCTAATAAGATATTCAGGTTGAACATCTAAGAGATGCAACAGAAACATAGGTAAATATCCATGGGAAATTATATTTTAACAGAGTACATGTAGTATTTTAGAACACAAACTATTGTTGCTTCAAGTAGATTGTCGAGTAAAATAGAAGACATAACTTGTATACCATTGAGGTATTTGGATTTGCATTTCAGAACTGATTATCTAATAAACAATATATGAAGCAGCTAATCAATTCTTGATGTTTGGATGGATGGATTTGCTTCTTATAATCTATTCATGTAGGAGTCATACAACTAGAGTTTAGAATGATCAGTTAAAGACCAGGTGGAACTAAAAATATAACAGAATTACCGAGCCTAATTTTAGAGGCTTTTACTCTCATGACTCATTTTATGAACACCTATCTTCATAATTCTCTATGCCATGAATTTTCAAGCCACACACTCAACAAGTGATATTGCAACTGTAAACAGCAAAATTCATCACTATCTTATACAGCTGAGTATCTAAATTAGACTATTGAATAACATATAATCACTTCCGGAGTCCACATCCAAACATGTTACTAGTTCATGATTATACAGTTGGCATGAAAGTTCAATATAATCAACGAAACAGCCTTACCTTGAGTAATCAATTTTAGCTTGGAAGCATACAACCGTTGGGCATTGTCACGTATAGCGACCTCAACCTGATGGACAGATTTACCAAGAACCAAAAATTTGTGAGCTGCTTTCAAACATAGACATAATTACTTGATAAGTTGTAAAGTTAGGAAGCCAAACTGTTATATGTTTGAATTGACAATGACAATGATGATACCTGTGACTCGGTAACCTTGAACACACGCTTCCAGGGTAAAAGAAAACCTGAAGCCTCTCCAAAAACGAGTGTTGAAACATAAATCAGCTTCTGAAATGCCTGCACTGGAGACCCCCAACAATGATCAAGCTCTGTATCTTTACTTAGCCAACTAAATCTAAGGATCGGCTGGTTGGGTACAGGTTCAATATGGGTTGGGGCAGTAACAAGTCAATTTGGGTTGGGCTGCCCCACAAACATTTTTGGGTCAAAATATAAGTTCTTTTGTTAGTTTGTATACAAACATTTAAGCTCTTAATGCTTAACAATTATTAAAAAGTTTTATCTAGAATTTTTTAGTATAAAAACGCAAGTCATATACAGTAATAAACGTTGATGAACTTCCAACCTATTCAGTAGCGAACTGAAAGGTAACTTACCCGACGCTGTTCTGCATCTGCTTCACGATCACCAGTTTCCAATCTTTGTCTGAAAATACGCCTACCAATCTGTTGAACAAATGCAAAGGGTGAAGAGAAAGATCGGCGCATCTTGAAATAAGGCCACTTAACAACCCCCCCCCCCCCTTTTTCTCTCCCCCTAATCCAAATTATTCATCAATAAATCAACATTGTAAACAGTACCTCCATGTGCATAGATGCTGCATCAGGGTCATCAATTCCCAGTGAATTTTTGAATTTAATGATAATATCAGCCTCGTTACCCTTTAGATCTTCACCTCCAGAAGGAAGTACAGATGTAACATATCTGAGATATAAATAGAATGATAAAATGGTAATAAGTTTCCATGGATTCTTTTGCATTACCAAGGGGAAATGTACAAAACTGATAAAAGTGTGAAAAGATTTTATAGGTCAAGAGATGTATAAACTTTGTTATGATAGGTCGATAAAAGAACCAAAAATCTTATAGGCAGCAAAACAGACTAGTTGAATCGAATTAAGTTTACCAGCCAAAACTTTTTAGTCTGTTTTTTGTTTAAACTTCAAAAAAACTTTAAGATATTAAGACAACAAAAACTGGTATTAATAATCATGACTCAATTTCTTCGAAAAATCAATTTTGGAGGATGTAAGCACCTAAGCAGGCTAAAGGCTGTTTTTAAAACCATTCGGTTTATTTGACATTTGAGCTTACTTACACTAAAAATTTCCTTTAAATGGTTGATCCCTTAAACATGTTAGCTATAGTTATAACTCAATTTAAACCAAATTGCACATAAACGGGTTCAAAACTGCAACCTCTACTAAACTACATGCAGTGGACATCAGAAATTAGATGAACATAGTCACTCAGATAAAAGTTCTACAAACTAAAAAAAAAAGTTACTCACCGGCAATATATATCACAAAGCTCTGCATTGAAAGCTTCGTCCTGTTTGCTAACACCATATCTGAAATGCAGAAGTATAAACATCAACAGTCAAGACACTTGCTAGCAAGGATTTCTACCAAGTATACAAAAGACCGCAACTCATACACTATGTTCCAACAAGTAAGTCTCAATATTTTCCTCATTAATTCTTTTGCTAACTAATGATGAGGAGACAACAAGTCTCAACTCATACATGTTCCAAGTTTCTTATCCTAGATAAAAAATAAATACATAAACTTGAACTTATAAATAAACAAAAACATTGTACCTCATTGCTTAGAAAATCAGCCAATTTGATCTAATTTTACCAAACACATCTATTAGAAAGACAACTAGCCTAATATATACTATTTTCCAGATATATTCTTAGCTACAGTCTCATCCCCGGCTAGCTTATCATCTAATTTTGCCAGAAAATCAAAACCATTCATGCTTAACACAGTTGCATACAGTCACTTTCCCAGTTGACTTGTATTGTATCAATACTAAAGCAACAAAACATTCACCCAAAGGTAAGCTTTTTGTTTGCCCATAAGAACAGCAAAAACTCATTTTTCAAAACCATAAAAACAAATCCATTTTTAGTCATTTTTCATGTATGATTGCCTTTTTTGCCCAATGTGAAAGTTACAGTCGTATGTTGTCTTAGGCCCACTAATGGGCTACATAATTCCTGAAGTTGTTATTAGATGGGCTGGACAGCCAGCCTTAACTATTAGGTCAGTTTTAGATTACTTGGGGAACAAGTATTAAACCCTAATTATGTAGCTTATAAATACTCATCTCTTGTACAGGTTTTATTATCACTCAATAAAAGAAAAACCCTAGTTGCCCCCCGTGGATTAGTTCACACACATACCGTGTGTGAGATACCACGTAAATCATCGTGTTCTTTACTGTCTTGCAATTTCCAGAATTTCAGTTTGTGAGTGTGTTTAATCAGATCTGAGTTCTTAACAAGTGGTATCAGAGCTAGGTCGGTTTTCTGATTACACAACAGCCTTGCTGCCATCTGTCCAGCCACTCCACCACCAGATCAGCCACCGCCGCCGCCAGTTCAGGCCACCACCGCCGCCGCTGCTGTACTCTAGCTACTGCTAGGGTTTTCTGCCGCCTTGAAACACCACTGAATCATCACTGTTGCTGCTGTTTTGCAGCTGTTCCGGGGCAACAGGGTCACGCCACCGCTGAACCAGTTAGGGTTTCGCCGTTTCTCTACTGTTCTGCCGCCTGAAGACTGCTGAAAATCATCGCTGCTGCTGCTGCGTTTTTTCTGCACAGGTCTAATACGTGTTTTGGGTTGTTTCAAGTTATTTTCTCAAAGTTTCTTTGATCTTTTTTGAGTAGTATAACTCAAAGATGATGTCTGAAGATGGTAAGATCAGGATTGAGAAATTTGAAGGACAGAATTTTGCTTGGTGGAAGATGCAAGTCGAGGACTTGCTTTGTCAGAACGATTTGTTTTTTGACAGCAGATGAAAAACCCGACAAGTCGAGTGATGACGAATGGGCAGAAAAAGATAGAAAAGCTCTTTGAGTGTCGCCTTCAACATTGTGAAAGAAACCACTGCTAAAGGGTTGATGAAAGCTTTGTCAAACATGTATGAGAAACCTTCCGCGTCTAACAAGGTATTTTTGATTAGACAACTGGTTAACACCCGTATGAAGGAAGGTGCGTCTGTTGCTGCTCATGTTAATGACTTTAATAATCTTATATCCCGGCTATTATCTGTTGATATTGACTTTGATGATGAGGTACAAGCCTTATTATTCTTATCCTCTTTACCGGAGAGTTGGTCAGGTTTTGTCACCGCCATTAGTAGTTCATCAGGATCTACTAAACTCAAGTTCGACGGCATTTGTGATTCTATCCTAGGTGAGGATATCAGAAGAAGGAGTACAGGTGAATCATCCGGTGCTTTGCTTAACACTGAGGGAAGAAGTAGGAAGAAAGAACGGAGCAATAAGAGAGGCAGGTCTAAATCTAGGGGCAGGAGAGGAAATTCTAAAGTTAGAAAAGAAAGAACATATATCAAGTGTTGGAACTGCAATGAGAATGGTCACTTCAGAAGTCAATGCACTAAACCACCCGCGGACAAGAATGAGTTACATTCTGCTACAGTCGCCTCTGATTCAGATGATGCTTTAATTTGTTGTGTTGAGGATGCAATTGAAGCATGGATCATGGACTCGGGAGCATCGTTTCATGCCATATGGAGTTCAAGAAGAATGAAGAATCTTAGACTGGGTAATTTCGGTCAGGTAAAACTTGCAAATAATAAATTACTTGATGTTACCGGGATAGGGGATATTGACTTGAAAACAAGCTTGGGTACCGTTTGGACATTGAAAAATGTTAGATTAATTCCAGAATTGAAAAGAATGTTGATTTCTGTTGGGCAATTAGACGACCAGGGGTACGGTGTCTACTTTGGGGGTGGACAGTGGAGGGTTGTCAAGGGTAGTATGGTAATTGCCAAAGGAAAGAAACGGGGTAGCTTGTATATGGTTGAAGTGCCTGCAGGGAGTGCTAATGCAGTTTCCAGAGTGCCGAGTCCGTCAAAGCTTTGGCATCAACGACTTGGCCACATGAGTGAAAAGGGGATGAAAATGCTTGTCGCCGGAGAAAAGCTTCCACTGAAGAAGGTCGAATCTGAATTTTGTGAACCGTGTGTTCTCGGCAAGAAAAAGTATCCTTTGCGAGGACAAAAAAAAGCACCAAAGTCTCGGAAGTTATAGCTTGTTCACACTGATGTTTATGGACCTGCTATTGTTGCTTCAGTGCCAGGAAATCACTACTATGTCACCTTCATCGATGATTCAACACGCAAGTTATGGGTAAAATTTCTTAAGCATGAATATGATGTTTTTTGATACATTTAAGAAATGGAAAATTGCTGTTGAAAATGAAACTAATTTGAAGGTAAAGGCTTTGAAGTCCGACAACGGAGGAGAATATGTTAGCAAGGAATTCGTTGATTATTGTGCTGAACATGGCATTCGGATGATTAATACAGTCTCGGGCACACCTCAGCAAAACGGGGTTGCAGAAAGGATGAACAGAACATTGAATGAAAGAGCCAGAAGCATGAGGTTGAATGCAGGGTTACCAAAGATGTTCTGGGCAGACGCAGACAATATTGTTGCTTATTTAATCAATCGGGGTTTATCAGTACCGTTGGGATACAAAGTGCCACAGGAAGAATGGAAGGGGGAAGTTGTGAAATACAAACACTTAAAGATATTTGGGTGTAGTGCGTATGATCTGGATCAAGACAGAGACAAGCTAGATGCAAAAGCCAAGAAATACATTTTCATTGGTTATGGGTCAGATAAGATGGGCTACAGGCTTTGGGATTCAGAAAAGTAGTTCGAAGTAAACATGCCACTTTTAATGAGTCTGGGTTGTATAAAGATTTAACGGGATCAAACTCAAAGGTTCAGAAACAGCAGGTAGAGTTCGAGATAGCAACTAGTAACCAGAAAGCTAAATCAGTCGCTCGCTGAACCGATTACAGAACCAGAAAATGTCGACACAGAGTTTGAGTTTGATAATGGTGGAAATAATGAGGAAGCGGAATCCTCTGATAGTGGGAGTTCAGTTTCAGATGAAGAACAGCAGCCACTACAGCCTGACCAGAATGATCACTTTGTCAGGAGATCCACCAGACGGAGAAAGCAGACACAATTCTTTGATCCTTCAGCTAATTATCTTCTTTTGACTGAGAATGGTGAACCGACAGTTACACAAAAGCAGTCTAGGCGAGAGAATCTCGCCAGTGGGAGAATGCAATGAAGGAAGAAATGAGCTCTCTTGAAAAGAACAAAACTTGGGTTTTGGTAAAGCTTCCGCATAATAAGAGAGCATTACAGAATAAATGGATTTACAGGGTCAAAGATGAACACGATGGGTCTAAACGATTCAAAGCTCGTTTAGTTGTCAAGGGGTTTCAACAGAAAAAGAGGGTTGATTATGATGAGATCTTATCTCCAGTTGTGAAGATGACTACCATCAGGCTTGTTCTCAGTATTGTAGCAGCAGAAAAATTGCATTTAGAGCAGCTAGATGTGAAGACAGCTTTTCTACATGGTGACCTAAATAAGACATTTATATGGCACAACCCGAAGGATTTCAGGTTGTCAGAAAACAAGACTGGGTATGCAAATTGAAGAAGAGTTTATATGGTCTCAAACAGGCGCCTAGACAGTGGTACTTGAAGTTTGATAACTTTATGGAGAGGTCCGGGTTTAAAAGATGCCAGATGGATCATTGTTGTTACTTGAAGAAATTCAAGAACTCTTATATCATTTTGCTATTGTATGTTGATGATATGCTGATTGTTGGAGCTGACATGCATGAAATCAACAACTTGAAGAAACAGATGTCCCATGAGTTCGAGATGAAAGACTTGGGTCCAGCCAGACAGATATTGGGAATGAGCATCTCCAGAAACAAGAAAGACGGTTCTCTAACCTTGTCCCAAAAGAAATACATTGGGAAAGTGTTAGATCGGTTCAAGATGAATGATAAGAAGACCAAACTGAGGAATACTCCATTGGGATCTCATTTGGTCATTACCAAAGATAAATCTCCAAATGATGAAGAAGGCAGAAGAGAGATGGCCAAGGTTCCATATGCATCGCGGTTGGGAGTCTTATGTATGCAATGGTTTGCACCCGACCAGATATTGCTCATGCCGTGGGGGTTGTCAGTCGATTCATGTCTAATCCGGGGAAAGAACATTGGGAAGGGGTTAAGTGGATTCTTCGTTATCTGAAGGGTACTCAGAATATGGGGTTGTGTTTCAAGGGAAAGGATGCTATACTCAGAGGTTATACTGATGCTGATCTGGGTGGTTGTAAAGGTACATTTAAGAGCACTACCGGGTATATTTTTACAGTGGGAGGTACAGCAGTAAGTTGGATGTCCAGACTTCAGAAAAGTGTAGCTTTATCTACAACAGAAGCCGAGTATATGGCAGTTGCAGAGGCAAGCAAAGAACTAGTTTGGTTGAAGACTTTTCTTGAAGAGTTAGGGAAGCAACAGGCTGATTACTCATTGTATTGTGACAATGAGAGTGCTGAATTGGCGAAAAATCCAGTCTATCATGGGAAGACGAAGCACATCGGGATGAAGTATCATTTTGTCAGAGATCTGATGAGTTAAGGCATTATCAATCTGAAGAACATCTCACGTGCTAGTAATCCGGCAGATATGTTTACCACAAGTGTGTGGTGCTGGAAAAGCTGAAGCTAGCTTCAGCTGGCCTTCTGGTTAATTGATGAGAAGGTCGGGGTAACTAGGGAGCATTGAAGAACAGGAGGGGTTCTTATTACATATGTACAAAAGAGATTAAAGATGGTGCATTTCGAGGTCCGAAGACACCAAGTGGGAGATTGTTAGTCGTATGTTGTCTTAGGCCCACTAATGGGCTACATAATTCCTGAAGTTGTTATTAGATGGGCTGGACAGCCAGCCTTAACAATTAGGTCAGTTTTAGATTACTTGGGGAACAAGTATTAAACCCTAATTATGTAGCTTATAAATACTATCTCTTGTACAGGTTTTATTATCACTCAATAAAAGAAAAACCCTAGTTGCCCCCCGTGGATTAGTTCACACACATACCGTGTGTGAGATACCACGTTAAATCATCGTGTTCTTTACTTTCTTGCAATTTCCAGAATTTCAGTTTGTGAGTGTGTGTTTAATCAGATCTGAGTTCTTAACAACATACAGTTTCATTAGATTTACACAGACAGATATGATAACTGATCCGTCCTTTCAAAAACTATCGATCAACTCTTAACATATCATTCAGCTCATCACAAAACGGCACTAATATACATTCCTTAAACCAAAAAATCAACATTCTGCAATCTAAAAACAGCATCAACCGCAAGCAATTTTATTTATTTAAGACAATAAAAAAACAAAAACCTGCTGGCAATGCTTTCAATATCTTCTTTCTTAACCGACCCAGGATCTGAACCAGCCACATAATTATGCAAACTAACAGCAGCAACCTCTGGAACAGAAGAATTCATAGCATAAACAGCACCAGCACCAGCAGCACCCAAAACAACAGCTCCACCCAAACCAACATTCTTATTCCCACCAATACGTAACCCTAATCCATATCCAGCCGCAACCGCAGCAGAAACTACAACAACTGAGCTAGCTAACCTAACTGTTGGCGTCATCGAATCAATTATCGATTGAAATGCCGTTAACTCCTTCTTTCCTGTTTTAAAATACATATATACATTTAGATAGTAAAAAACAAGCTTTAGCCAAGTCAATTATAGTTACAATTACCTGAATGAACATAAAAAGTGTTTTTTTTTAACGATCGTTGGGTTGCCCTTAGCTAGGAGTTTTCCAGGCCAAAATGCTACCCACTCCGATACCTCCAATACACCACATGGGGGGAGAAAACCCCAATTAAATTAATTGGGGGAAAACCCTGCTCCCTCCGGATTCGAACCCAGGTCTCCTGGATCCAAAGCCATCATTGAAAGACTCTCGTACCACTGGGCTGTGAACCCAATGGTGAACATAAAAGTGTTTTAATTACCTAAATACACATTTCGGAAAAGTATAATGCTATCTTATGATATTATACATATAGTTAGTTAGTTACAGAAGTTAGTTATGCATTGTAACAAACTTATAACAACTTCTAAGCATAATTTTTAATTTTACTTTAATTAATTCAAGTTTAATGTAAACAGTACCTCCAAAAAGATTGGTGACGGCAGAGGCAGTGGAAGGCTGGTCGGAAGATGCAGCGGAGCACCGGACGGAAGGGTTCCGGTAAGCATAACGGTGGCGCCGGCGAGTGAAGGTGAGTGAATTAGTAGTGAGTTTAAGAGTTGTGGGGTTTAGAAATGGAGTGAAGAGGATAGAAGGTGGTTGTTGTTGTTGTGTTGAAAGGAGTGACGGATTCATGATGGTGAGATTGTGAGTTTTTACGCCGGTGACGGAGCTCCGGCGAGTTTTGAGAAGTGGAAATGTGGATAGGGAAGATAGAGAAAGAGATAAAAGGGGGAAAAAAGGGCGGAGATGGAGATAAAATGTTGGGGAGTGGATGGGTGGGGGTGTAGGCAGGGTTTTGTAAAAAAAACTTGTGTTGTTTTATGATTGTTTGTATGTACAAGTTACAACGACACTAATAACGCTTGATTTACATGACCTTAATGTGTGCAAATGGCATATTTTGTGCATGTTAATAGAAGATTAGGGCGTTTTATGTTTGTTAAGTGATTTCAGGCTTTAGGTGAAAATTTGGAGTTAAATGGAGCATAAACGAGTCAATAAAAGTCAAAGCACAATTCTGGAAAAACTCCAAGTCTGAAGCCACCGTGCAGCACGCTCATACCCACCGTCTGGGACGGTGGGCCAAAATTGGTTACCGTCTGGAAATGCCGTTAACTCCTTCTTTCCTGTTTTAAAATACATATATACATTTAGATAGTAAAAAACAAGCTTTAGCCAAGTCAATTATAGTTACAATTACCTGAATGAACATAAAAAGTGTTTTTTTTTAACGATCGTTGGGTTGCCCTTAGCTAGGAGTTTTTTTTTTTTTTTTTTTTTTTTTTTTTTTTTTTTTTTTTTTTTTTTTTTTTTTTTTTTTTTTTTTTTTTTTTTTTTTTTTTTTTTTTTTTTTTTTTTTTTTTTTTTTTTTTTTTTTTTTTTTTTTTTTTTTTTTTTTTTTTTTTTTTTTTTTTTTTTTTTTTTTTTTTTTTTTTTTTTTTTTTTTTTTTTTTTTTTTTTTTTTTTTTTTTTTTTTTTTTTTTTTTTTTTTTTTTTTTTTTTTTTTTTTTTTTTTTTTTTTTTTTTTTTTTTTTTTTTTTTTTTTTTTTTTTTTTTTTTTTTTTTTTTTTTTTTTTTTTTTTTTTTTTTTTTTTTTTTTTTTTTTTTTTTTTTTTTTTTTTTTTTTTTTTTTTTTTTTTTTTTTTTTTTTTTTTTTTTTTTTTTTTTTTTTTTTTTTTTTTTTTTTTTTTTTTTTTTTTTTTTTTTTTTTTTTTTTTTTTTTTTTTTTTTTTTTTTTTTTTTTTTTTTTTTTTTTTTTTTTTTTTTTTTTTTTTTTTTTTTTTTTTTTTTTTTTTTTTTTTTTTTTTTTTTTTTTTTTTTTTTTTTTTTTTTTTTTTTTTTTTTTTTTTTTTTTTTTTTTTTTTTTTTTTTTTTTTTTTTTTTTTTTTTTTTTTTTTTTTTTTTTTTTTTTTTTTTTTTTTTTTTTTTTTTTTTTTTTTTTTTTTTTTTTTTTTTTTTTTTTTTTTTTTTTTTTTTTTTTTTTTTTTTTTTTTTTTTTTTTTTTTTTTTTTTTTTTTTTTTTTTTTTTTTTTTTTTTTTTTTTTTTTTTTTTTTTTTTTTTTTTTTTTTTTTTTTTTTTTTTTTTTTTTTTTTTTTTTTTTTTTTTTTTTTTTTTTTTTTTTTTTTTTTTTTTTTTTTTTTTTTTTTTTTTTTTTTTTTTTTTTTTTTTTTTTTTTTTTTTTTTTTTTTTTTTTTTTTTTTTTTTTTTTTTTTTTTTTTTTTTTTTTTTTTTTTTTTTTTTTTTTTTTTTTTTTTTTTTTTTTTTTTTTTTTTTTTTTTTTTTTTTTTTTTTTTTTTTTTTTTTTTTTTTTTTTTTTTTTTTTTTTTTTTTTTTTTTTTTTTTTTTTTTTTTTTTTTTTTTTTTTTTTTTTTTTTTTTTTTTTTTTTAATAGAAGATTAGGGCGTTTTATGTTTGTTAAGTGATTTCAGGCTTTAGGTGAAAATTTGGAGTTAAATGGAGCATAAACGAGTCAATAAAAGTCAAAGCACAATTCTGGAAAAACTCCAAGTCTGAAGCCACCGTGCAGCACGCTCATACCCACCGTCTGGGACGGTGGGCCAAAATTGGTTACCGTCTGGAACGTTTGTATGGCGTAAAGGTTTTCTGAAGGAATTGTATGACCGTCTGAGACGGTACTCTCCACCGTCCCAGACGGTGGTTGACTTAAGCAGAAAACGAATTTTGGGGTTTTTAATTAACTTTTGGGTTATATTCTCAAATACGAACTTAGACTTAATTACACCCTAATTTCTCATCTCTGGAGCAGCAACCTACCTTTCCCAAGCCCTAATATCATCATCAAATCATCATCAAATCATAATATCATGGAGATGACAATCCGAATTGAAGATTCATTGATGAAGATGATAGGCTAAATCCCCTTTAGATCATTCTCATGTGAACAATTATGTAAGACAATTGTATTCAACCTTTCTTATATTCAAGTTGGATTAGATGTTTAATTCTTAATTGTGTTTTGCATCTAATGTTGTTTGGTTTGAATGAATGATTACTTGTTTATAACCTTGAATGAATTCCATCTATCTTTTGATTTCAATTTATTGTTAATCATTAATTATTGGAAGAATCTCTTATGAAAGTGTAATCTTGTTAATGAATAGATAATTTAGTTGTGTCAATTCCTCGGTTTTCATTATCGTGAATCATCACAACCTAATCAATTCGTTCTTAACGTTCATTCATTCCAAGCTTTATAACGAATCATGTCTATGTGATTTCCAACGAATATAAGTTAGGTTATACTTTTGAAAGCATAATTGGGATCATGAGAATGGTCTACCCTTTTTATTATTGAATTATTTTGTTAAGTTTCAATCAGTTTTAGTTGTAATCAAATCAATCCAAAAATCAATTTTAAGTTTATGTCTAGTTTAATCAACTTTGTAAATTGTTCAACACTTTCCCATGATTCCCTGAGGATACGATACTCGACTTACCCTTACTAAATAGTGGTATTTAGTTTATATTTTTGATCGGTCCAACGACAACGATCAAATTTTGGCGCCGCTGCCGGGGAATCGGTGTGCAAAGTGTTGAAATTTTGTTTTCAATTAGTTTACTTAAAATTTTCAGAAAAATCCAAAAATATTTTGTTTTGTTTTGTTTTGTTTCAGTTCTTGTTTGTTTCATTTTTCATTCTTGTAGTTCAGTATTACACGAGGTGTGTTGATTGTGCAGGTTTACAGGTAGTGTATGCATACGAGGTATTCCAAGAAGAAGTCACCTTTGTTGTTTGATCCGGAAATTGAGAAAACAGCTAGAAGGAATCGGATACTTCATCGTGCAAACATGAGTGATCAACCAAATCCACAACCAAATCCACAACCAACAATCCAACCCATAGTTCAACAACAAACCAACCCAACCAAATCCACAACCAAATCCACAACCAAATCCACAACCAAATCCACAACCAAATCCACAACCAAATCCACAACCAAATCCACAACCAAATCCACAACCAAATCCACAACCAAATCCACAACCAAATCCACAACCAAATCCACAACCAAATCCACAACCAAATCCACAACCAAATCCACAACCAAATCCACAACCAAATCCACAACCAAATCCACAACCAAATCCACAACCAAATCCACAACCAAATCCACAACCAAATCCACAACCAAATCCACAACCAAATCCACAACCAAATCCACAACCAAATCCACAACCAAATCCACAACCAAATCCACAACCAAATCCACAACCAAATCCACAACCAAATCCACAACAAACCAAACCAACCAACCAAATGACCAAAATCAAACTCCACCAGCCGTAATGCCTCACCTATAGTTCCACCGGTTTTGAGAGGTAGAGCATTTGAGGTTAGACCTCAATGTTTGAGTATTTTGCCAAGTTTTCATGGGATGGCGGCGGAAGAGCCTTATTTGCACTTGTCGGAGTTTGAGGCGATTTGTGGTACTATTGGAGGCCAAGGATTTTCACCGGATGAGGTTAAGCTAGTTCTTTTTCAGTTCACTTTGAAGGATAAGGCAAAGCAATGGTTCTTGACATTGCCATCGGGTAGTATCTTTTCATGGGCTGAAATGCAACAACAATTTTTGGATGAGTACTACACCATGCAAAAGACGAGTGATGCAAGGAATTCAATAAGGACTTTTCAGCAACAATCGGGTGAAACATTCTATGAAGCTTTCAAGAGGTTTAATGAGTTATTGAGAGTATGTCCTCATCATGGGATTGCCAAATGGGAGTTGATTACG
>CM067173.1:21198116-21238903 GCA_034093135.1 Erigeron breviscapus
AACGGCTCTCGAACGACCTTAAGACTAACTACGTAAAATTCCAGAATTACACCTTACGAAGATAGCCTTCGTACGAACTTAGCTAACGAAGTTAATCTTCGTACGAACTTAAACTTCGTTCGTTCTACTTTACGAAAATAGCTTCTTTACGAATTTAATCAACGAATTTGATAACACTCCTTCTTACGAACTTAATCTTCGTTTGGTTCTTACGAACTTAAGTCACACTTTACGAAGATAGGCCGTTAAACGAATTTAAACTTCATTTTCGTTTTGCTTACTAGTTTACGAATTAGCCAACGAAGTTAGCTCCAAAACTTCTTACGAATTTAGTGAAAACGAAGATAGAAACGAGGATTATCTTCGTTTCACCCCTGTTCGACAGTTTTTCATAAACAGACCAAGATCTTCGATTTCCCCAATAAACGACTCGTCCAAGCTTCTTCCAAAACATGTTTTCGACACAATTAAACATATTTTGATCATCAAGATCGACTATAGACTCGTTTAACACCATTTTGAATGTTAATTAACCAAAACACCTTTTAAGCCCTAATTACTTGCTAATCCCTTTTTAATCAGATTTAATTCATAATTACACAACCTCTAAATCTGGAAATACAATCGATACATCAATGATTACCTGCTTGACTCGATGATCGATCAATTTACAACACCAAATCGTTTGATCAAAGGCTTGATTAATTGCTTTAGGATTAAAGAAAGGATTAATTGCTTTATTATTTGCTAATGGCTGCTTAATCTCATCTAATGGCAGCTCCTAAACCCTTAATCCCGTTTTTAGATTTCAACCTATGTCAAAATCAGTCCCTGGACTTCTAAACCCTTCATTATTGTCACAAACTGCATTATTGACCATATACAACATTAGTCCTTCATTAAAAGTCACTACATAGCCTTTAAGCGACATTAATCACACTTTTATTCGTCATTAAAATTTAGGCTTTTAAACCTAACTACTTTATCTACGTTAATCACACATAACTACATTCAAATATTAAGTAAAGACTTAACGACACCCCAAATTGACTTAACGGCATTAGTCAAACACTACATAAAAGTTCGGGATGTTACCAATAGGTAATTTAAAGTAAACTTGCAAAATGTGTGATAACACAGGGACCAAAAATGCAATTCGTTCTAGATTATATGTTGACTTGATTACCCGTATCAAAAGGAAGATGAAGTTTCAAAAAGATGGGCGGTTAAAGAGAGCATTTTCTATTTTGATGTTAAGATAAGAAGTGGAAATTAAAGAAAAGGCTTAAACATCGCTGCAGCGGACCATTTTTGGCTGCATAAGGTGAAAATCAGGGGAAATTTTGTATATGTATAAATCAAAAGGTTTAAATTGAAAAAAAAACTTAAAAATTTGTACATGACTGCAGCCATGATAGCTGCAGTCCGCTGCATATTCGATTTCCCCTTAAAGAAAACGTATAAATAAGTGGTGATGGTGAAGTTGTCGAACATTCG
Source organism: Erigeron breviscapus (assembly GCA_034093135.1). NCBI lineage: Eukaryota > Viridiplantae > Streptophyta > Magnoliopsida > Asterales > Asteraceae > Erigeron > Erigeron breviscapus. The sequence goes on from CM067173.1 coordinate 21,199,614, forward strand.
GTTCATATGCGACATTTTGGAAATCTTCTCGTATAATGGTGAATCTGTGTACGTATTCTATACAACGAGTATTGATTATGGGTCGTTACAAGTATTTTGTTCTTTTAGTATTATACCTAAAATCAGATACTAGTATTAGTACAAAAAAGAAAATTACTACTTCCATATATAACTCGAAGAAACATTTTGTTTTTTAACCAAAAGTACTTAAGTTTATATATCTATACTTCTTTATGAAAAATTTGAGCCCCTATCATTTTGAAAATAATTAATAAAAGTTATATATAAAATGACGCAATTGCTTTTAATAAACTCTTTTAATAGATAAAGTTATTAGAAATTACCAAATTTGCCCTTAATGAATTAATTTACACTCTAAACCTTTATTTTATTAATTTACACGTTAAACATTTATCTTCTAAAATATATCAAACTACACCACTTGACACTGCTACCACCACCAATAGTTGTCGTCATCACTACTCGTCGCCGACATCACCAGATCGCCATCGCAATCACCACCACCGCATTATGCGGGTACCGTGTTAGTGATTTTAAAATATTAACTTTATCTTTTAAATACCACATACAAATCCAAAAGATAGATCACACTATATGTTAATAATAACAGTCATATGTCAGCGTGATGCGGCGGTATGATACGATGTAACACCCGTTATTTAAAAATAATATATTAATAATAAATAAATTGGTTAATTACACTTTTTATTTTATAAAATGATAATAATTATAAAAAAATTTAAAATGAAGTTGTTAAATAAATATGAGTATTATTAGATAACAATGACTAATTAGAGATTATAGAGACACAAACATATAGAGATTAAGAGAGTTCTTGTATTATTGATCTCTCTAACAATGATACATGTCCACTATTTATAGGGCTCAAGTAATCCTACAAACATAAATGAAATGTAGGTTATGTACATATGGATAGTCACAATATAAATATTACATTTATAACACTCCCCCTTGACTATCCATTTCATACGCATGATGTTGCCTCGTTAAAAACCTTGCAAGGAAAACCCAGTGGGACAAAACCTTGCTAAGGGAAAAAGAGTGCAGCGCGTATTTACTCCCCCTGATGATAATCAGTTAAGCTCCTTGAGTCGACGCATCCCAATCCCATGCACCAACTTCTTGAATGTAGAGGTCGGAAGTGATTTGGTAAACAAGTCTGCCAAATTTTCGCTGGAACGGATTTGTTGGACGGTAATATCTCCATTCTTTTGCAGATCATGTGTGAAGAAGAACTTTGGTGAAATGTGCTTTGTTCTATCACCCTTGATGTATCCTTCCTTTAATTGTGCAATGCATGCTGCGTTGTCTTCGTGTAAAATTGTCGGTCCTTCATCTCTCGAAGATATGCCACAAGACTCACAAATGTGTTGTATTACAGCCCTTAACCAGACACATTCTCGACTAGCTTCATGAATCGCCAATAATTCTGCATGATTTGATGATGTCGCTGTGATTGTTTGCTTTACAGAACGCCATGAAATTGCGGTACCTCCACTTGTGAATAGATATCCAGTTTGAGATCGTCCAGTGTGAGGATCAGATAAATACCCTGCATCTGCATAACCAACCAAACTTGTTTTCGATTGGTTTGTAAAATACAAACCCATATCTTTTGTACCTTGAAGATATCGGAAAATTTGTTTTACCCCATTCCAATGCCTTCTTGTTGGGCATGAACTATATCTTGCCAATAAGTTTACCGAAAATGATATATATGGTCGCGTATGGCTAGCAAGAAACATTAGTGCACCAATTGCACTTAAATATGGTACTTCTGGACCAAGAATTTCCTCTCCATTGCTCGCGGGTCAGAATGGGTCTTTCTCAACATCAAGCGTCCTTACGACCATTGGGATACTCAAGGGATGTGATTTCTCCATGTAAAACCTTTTGAGTAGTTTCTCTACATATGTTTCTTGGTGCACAAGGATTCCACCCTTGAGATGTTCAATTTGCAACCCGAGACAAAACTTCGTCTTTCCGAGGTCTTTCATTTCAAATTCCCTTTTTAAATATTCAACCGCCCTTTGAAGCTCCCCCGGAGTTCCAATTATGTTCAAGTCATCAACATATACGGCAATTATCACGTACTCCGGATTTGACCTTTTCATGAAGATACACGGGCATACTGAATCATTTTTGTAACCTTCTTTCAATAAATACTCACTAAGGCGATTATACCACATACGCCCAGATTGTTTCAGCCCATATAATGATTTATTTAATTTAATTGAAAGTTGTTCTCGAGAACTTGATGTACATGAATTTGGCAATTTGAACCCTTCAGGGAGTTTCATGTAAATATCGGTATCAAGTGAGCCATAGAGATAGGCTGTTACAACATCCATTAGACGCAGATCAATCCCTTCTTGTATTACCAGACTAATAAGATAACGGAAAGTTGTCGCATCCACCACTGGAGAATATGTCTCCTCATAATCAATCCCAGGTCTTTGCGAGAATCCTTGTGCTACCAATCTTGCCTTGTATCGGACAATTTCATTTTTCTCATTACGCTTTCGTACAAAGACCCATTTATAGCCGACAGGATTTACACCTTGAGGTGTATGGATCACCGGTCCAAAAACTTCTCGTTTATTTAGGGAATCTAATTCTGCCTTGATTGCGTCTTTCCATTTTGGCCAATCATTTCTTTGTTTACATTCATCAACAGATTTTGGTTCTTGATCCTCATTGTTTTCCATTACTTCTAGCGCTACATTATACGAAAAACTATCATCGACGTCGATTTCATTTCGGTTCCATACCTTCCTAGACATGATATAATTTATTGAGATCTCTTCATTTTCAGGTACCTGAGGTTCTTCTGGAACCATCATGTCTAGTGTCTCTTCAAGAGACTCCTTCTCTGGTGTCAACATTACCTCGACGTGACCATCTACATTACTTGCTCCTTTTTTCTTTCGAGGATTTTTATCTTTAGAACCGATTGGTCTACCACGTTTGAGACGTGGTTTGGACTCATTACCAACATGTGGTTGTCCTTCTGGAACACTTATTTTCATTGGAGCATTGGCAGCTGGTATATGTGACTTGGTCACTCTCTTTGGGTCAGTGAATGTGTCTGGTAATTGATTTGCTAATCTTTGTAAATGAATTATCCTTTGAACTTCTAGTTCACACTGTTTAGTTCGAGGATCAAGATGAGATAATGATAATTCACTCCAAGTTATATTGTTATTTTTCAGCTGCTTTTCATCTCCCCCTAATGTTAGGAAAGTTGATTCAACAAAATGACAATCCGCAAATCGAGCCGTAAACAAATCCCCTGTTGATGGCTCTAAGTACTTAACGATTGATCGTGATTCATACCCAACATATATCCCTAACCTTCTTTGAGGTCCCATCTTTGTGCGTTGTGGTGGAGCGATAGGAACATATACGGCACAACCAAAGATCCTTAGATGGGAAATATCTGGTTCCTGACCAAAAACCAACTTTAACGGGGAGGAGGTATGGTAACTTGTTGGCCTGATGCGAATTAGTGCTGCTGCATGTAAAATTGCATGCCCCCAAGCAGTTACTGGTAGTTTTGATTTCATAATCATTGGTCTTGCAACCATTTGGAGTCGCTTGATAAGTGATTCAGCGAGTCCATTTTGTGTATGTACATGAGGTACAGGATGCTCCACACTTATCCCAATAGACATGCAGTAATCATTAAATGATTGGGATGTAAATTCACCAGCATTGTCCAACCGAATTTTCTTGATGGGGTAATCTGGGAACTGTGCTCTCAGCTTTATTAATTGAGCAAGTAGTCGTGCAAATGCCATATTACGACTTGATAGTAAGCATACATGTGACCATCTGGTTGATGCATCAATTAGGACCATAAAGTATCTAAATGGTCCGCTAGGAGGGTGTATAGGTCCACATATATCACCATGTATTCTTTCCAAAAAACTCAAAGATTCTGTCCCCACCTTGACTGGTGATGGTCGAGTAATTAACTTCCCCTGTGAGCATGCAACACATGTAATGTCTTTGGACTGAAGAATCTTCTGGTTCTTCAAAGAATGTCCACATGAATTTTCAATAATTTTTCGCATCATTACTGATCCGGGATGGCCTAGCCGGTCATGCCAAATGATAAAGTTTTCTTGGTCCATAAACTTCTGGTTTATGACTGTGTTTGATTCAACTACACTAATTTTAGTACAATACAAACCCGAGGCAAGTGCGGGTAATTTTTCTAACACATGCTTTGTACCCGAAATCACATTTGTAATTTGAAGGTACTCATCATCATTTTCACAAGTAGTCTCAAGATGATATCCATTTTGACGAATATCTTTAAAGCTTATCAGGTTTCTTTGAGATAATGGAGAAAATAATGCATTGTTAATTTTAAGTGGAGTTCCATTTTGTAGAACAATATAAGCTTCTCCAAAACCTTCAATTAATTTGGATTTTCCAGATATAGTACCAACATTTGCCTCTTTGAAAGATAAATTAGAAAAATATCTCTTTTTCTTTAGAATTGTATGTGTAGAAGCACTGTCAATAAGACATTCATCTTCTCCATTAGTTAAATACTCCATATGCTTCAAAAGAAAATAAAGTTCCATAAATAAAAGATATAATAAGATTCAAACAAAATTATTCCATAACATGTTCCAAGTTTTCAAGACAAAACATGACAAATCTCAAACGAGAATGTCTTAACAAAACATAAAGGAAAATAACATAACATAAATTCTAATCATCCATATTAAGGGAAAAGTTTGAAGCATCCAAATGGGTTGTATCGGCCATGATATCACCAAAATCCAAATTAGCTTGCTCGATAAGGAAATCATCATAATCTAGATTAGTTGCATTAGTGTTGTCTTTGAGAGTATCAACACTTCCATATGTGAAATTTGACTCTATTCCTTTTCCCTTGTCTTTGATTGATTGTTTATAAAGTTCCACCAAGTGTTTGGGTGTGCGACATGTACGAGCCCAATGGTTGTTGCCTCCACATCGATAACATGTATTTGATGGGGCTCCATTTTTCTTTTTTCCTTTGTCATCATTGGTTTTCTTTTCACTATCATGCAACTTTTGGTGGGTTCCCCTGTTTTTGAATTGAATACCTTGATAATTTCCTCGAGCATATCCACGCCCACGACCACGACCACGACCACGATAATGGCCACGTCCACGTCCTTGACTTCCACTTTGGCCATTATATGTTGCCACATTCGCTTCAGGGAATGGGGCTGCACCAACCGGACGGGACTCGTGGTTTTTCATTAAGAGCTCATTATTTTGCTCGGCCACAAGTAAACATGATATTAATTCACTATATTTGGTGAAGCCCTTTTCACGATATTGTTGTTGCAAGACAATGTTTGAGGCATGAAAGGTGGAAAATGTTTTTTCCAACATATCCTCATCGGTAATATCAACACCACATAAAGTCATTTGTGATGTGATTCTAAACATGGCCGAGTTATACTCACTTATAGACTTAAAGTCTTGCAATCTTAAACTATGCCATTCATTACGAGCATTTGGCAATATCACCGATTTTTGGTGGTCATACCTCGACTTCAAATTGGTCCATAGGACAAGTGGGTCTTTCACAGTGAGGTATTCATTTTTCAATGACTCATGGATATGATGGCGTAAAAATATCATCGCCTTTGCTTTATCTTGGGCACTTGTCGTATTTTCTTCTTTAATTGTATCCCCAAGATTCTTAGCATCCAAATGGATTTCAGCATCCAATACCCATGACAAAAAATTTTTCCCAGTGATATCTAGTGCCGCAAACTCAAGCTTTGCAAGATTTGACATGATTAACTATATTAAATAAACACACATTGGTTAAATATGTTTATTTGAGATTGTAAACAAATAAATTTTGAAGACAACAATGATCACGTCTAATAATAAGCAAAGTTCAAATAGTAACGTAAAACATAGATTACAGACTAAAATTTTGATCCTGAGCCCTTTTAAACCCTTTCACATATCAATATGATTGAAGATGATAAAGTTTAAAATTATTTAATCATAATAAACAAATTCACACTATGACAACTATATTTATTCATATTCATTCTATTTACCAAAGTAGCCATAGACACACTTATTGTATAGAATATTATAACTCTATAAATAACATACTTCTTTAATATATAACTGACAAAGCAATCGACTTTCCAAGCATAGATAAATTTATAGTTGAGACTTACAATATATATATATCATTACTGATTTGCTTCGCATAGATTAATTATTATTCATCAAAAGAATACCAGTAAGGTTTGAATTAGACATAAAGCTACAATTAAATATAGAGAACAAATAAATTAAGAGCATCCTTGACTTACGACTAACTTTACATGCTATGTATATTGAAAATACGTTAGAAACGAAAAGATGAAAAGTCGGCTTTATACTTGTATCATTATCCCAATTTAAATACTAGATACCGAAAATCAAATAGAAGCTTTAACAACAAAAGGGTCCAACGATGGTATTTAACATCGGTTATGGAGAAAACTTGTCAAAACCTTGAAAACGAAAAACCAAACTAATACCGTGATAGCAACCATGTTCAACCCAAAATTGTATGAAGTATCATATAGATTATAGAATAAAAATAATCAAATACGACTTTCTAACACAACCCAATATCGTATGGATTACAATATGGATCATGTATGAAAGATTAATGAATAGTGATAAATTAGACCATATGTTATACCTTTTGATAGTGCGATCTTACTCGAAGAGCAAGTCGTGCTGATAACGTATTAGATAACAATGACTAATTAGAGATTATAGAGACACAAACATATAGAGATTAAGAGAGTTCTTGTATTATTGATATCTCTCTAACAATGATACATGACCACTATTTATAGGGCTCAAGTAATCCTACAAACATAAATGAAATGTAGGTTATGTACATATGGATAGTCACAATATAAATATTACATTTATAACAAGTATTTGTATAATGTGGATAAACAATGATTAATAGATATCCTCAAATTGAGATGACACGTGGGAAGCAAAGATAACTAGATAAGGCGCCAACTTAAGTGTAATTTTAATTCTAGAAATTTCGTTTATGATCATCTTCTACATTCTCATTAGAGGGAAGTGAAGGTGGGTTGCCACACAATTCAATTTGGTTGAAAATCACCTCACATCTTGATTTTTATTTCATAAATATCATGGCCCAATCATTTATTAATTATACAAAAATATTTAAAAAATAGTATGTGAGGTTTTTTCACCTAAATTGAATGTATGACAACCCCACACTCATTTTTCCCTTCTCAATATCATTATACTCAGAGCAAACAACATGACCTCTTCACATAGATCATCTAATTAGTATAATATATACATTTGAGGACTTGCTTAGGAACAGTAAAGCAAGCAGCCACTGCTTATTTTTTTTCTCTTTTTTAAATTAGTTTTTTAGTTATCACGACTTACAGGTCGTTACGTATCTACATCTAAGCATGCATGCTTGACTTTTTGTTTTTTAGCCCTTTTTGTCACGCTTTTACCTAACGTTGATCTTTCATTTCATTTTTTATTCATTTAGTAGTATATTCATTGGTAATTGTTTTTATAAAGGGTCTTTTACATAAAAAAAACTAATATTTGTTATCCTCGGTCAACGTTCACGTAATCCTGGCTAACAACCATATCTACATATTAGAATGTCTGCTTGATTTTTATTTTTATTTATTTTTTTTTCTAAATATTTTTGCCTAACGTTCACCTTTCATTTATTTTTATCCATTGATTAGTTTAAATATAAAAAAGTTGATATTTACATGGCCTACGACCCGGTAATTACATAACACTATGATGTAGTATTGTTTTTAAATAGCCTTTTGAACCACCTTTTATTCTTCGTGTTGTAAATTTTTATCTTTATGATACGCTTTTGTAATGTAATATGTACATATGTATCACTGATGTTATACAAATTGCAAGTTTTACATATCGTTATGCTTCCCGGGGCAATGCCCGACTCCAAAAACTAGTTTTAACTATATTGTAACATCCCGAAATTTTAAAGTAAATAAAATATACCTTTATTGTAGTTTTAGCATTAAAATAATTTCCTAGTATTTTATTTTTATATAAGGAGTTAATTTAGTTGGAACTTTAGTGGATAGCGGGTATTTTACCCACCAAAAATATTATGGGACGTGGCATATGAGGGAAATGTCAGGCAACTCATTCTTGATGATTCACAACTCAATTTCTAGCTATATCATCACCTTGTTTTCTTCTCCAAACTTGCTACCTAAATTCATCCTTCTAAATCTCTTAATTTGTGTTGATTCTTCCATTATCAAACTCAAGAAATCTCCCTAATAATTATAATCTTCTTGTAATTCCAATCCAAACAAATATCAAACCTTTCAATTTAATTAAAGAATCATTCAAGAGATAATAATAACAATCAAGGGTTAATCATCTAATTTTGGAAGAAATTGTGAGTGTGGGTGTGTGTGGGTCGAAACAAGGAAGAAAGAAGAAGAGGGAAATTTGTAATTCTTCCATTCTATTTGTTATTGTTCAAAGGTATCATTTTTATTTCATTATCAATTTCAATTAGGGTTCTTGCAAGTAATTAAGTTGGGGTTTTGATTAAATGGGTCAATTGAATTAATTTTGATTTAGGGTTCATGATGTATTGAATTTGGGGGTTTTCATAAAAATGGGTTAATTTCTATAATACAAGTTAGGGTTCTTGTAATTTAATCAAATTTAGGGTTTTAATTAGGTTGCATGATAGACTTTGATGAATGGAAGTAAGAACAGAAACTGGACAGATTCTGTCCCTGAATTTGAAACGAGTTAAACACCCCCATGTCAGAGTTTTCACTTGTTGAGTCCTAAAAAGAAAATGTAGGTTATTGTGTTAAGCAAATTTTGCCACTGGAATGGGTTGAAAATACGAAGTAGAACTCCAGTTATGAATTTTTTAATTCAGTAGCGTCATGCTGATCTTTCAGCAAAAATGATTCTGTATCAGTTTTTAAAACGAGTAAAACTCACGTATATGAGTCAAATCTTGTGTTGGTCACTGAAGATAAAATGTGCTAAAATGTGTTAAGAAGAAGTGGCCACTGGAATGAGGTCAAAATATTGTGTAGAACCCAAGTTATGGTCATTTGAAGTCAGTAAGGTCAAAGCTGTTTAACAGCAGCAGTTTTGGTTTTTAAACGACCAGAAGTCACCTTTGAAGGACAATTCACATATTGGTCACTAAAGATAAAAGGTAGGTATATGTGTCATGTAAACTTGGCCACTGGAATCATGTTAAAAGAGTAAGTAGAACTTGAGTTATGATTGTTTGAAGTCTGCTAGGTCAAATATGAAAATGACGATTTTGATATGAAAGTAACTCTTGGCCAATTGAAAATGATATAAGAAGTACATGTTATGTGAACCAACCCAAGATTATTATAAGATTGTAAAAGTTGGGTTGGGCATTGAAATGCTAGTAAAGGTAGTAATGTATGGCTTGTTAGCCTTGTGTTTGAGATAATTGAGTTTGATGACCTTATATGTGTAAATTGTGAACTATTGCTAGGTTGAAGCATACGTATTGTGTACTTGCGGTCTTGTTGATTTATGATTTTGGTTGTCGCGGAGGAGGTGAGTACTCTTGCATACCTTTATGTATACGTTGGGTCAATTACCATGAGACGTGGATATTCCGAGCATGGTAATTGATTTGGCGTTGAGCCCATGTGGGGCATAGTATTGATGAGGCCTAAGAACCTCCGGGGCCTAAGAACCCCTATAGTTGACATGAAATGAGGCCTAAGAACCTCCGGGGCCTAAGAACCCCGATAGTCATGATTGTTTAGCTTATATGGATCCATATATGGTGTTTAGCGTGCAAGGTGAGTATTATAGATATGACACGACGGTGTCATAGTCTATATGCAACAGTCCTTGTGCATTGCCCTCCTTCGTATGTATAAACGTATGCAAGATTATTCACTAAGCTTTGCTTACTGTTTAGTTGTTTACCCTTTTTATAGGTTGTCCCGGATGCGGAAGAAAGTTAAGTAATGTAAAGATTGAAGTTAAAGTCGCTTAATGGATATGATTGCTTTAGCTAAATGCGGATAATGGAATTGGTAATAGGACCCATAGCGACCCCTTTGAACCATCGGCTCCTTGTACTCTTGTTATGTCTTTTTGGAAAATTATTATGATGTCTAGTGTTAGACTCAAGTTTTGGGTATTTTAAATGGGTCGTTTTGTAGTTGTAATGTATTGATTTTGTTTAAATGTGTTTTGGAGAAACTCATAATCCGTAACAGGTTTGGATGACGATTTTACGAACGGGTCATGTCGAAATTTCTAATTTTGTACGTTGTCTTTTGTAAGGTGTCAAATCCTTCTTTGAACTCATAAATGTTGTAATGTGAAGTTTGGTTTTGAGTTGGTTGAGTTGTAAGTTGTTTTAAGTGTCAAAATGGAGTTTTGGAAAGACTGGGCCGCGGGTACCCACTGCGCCGCAGTGGGCAGGTATAGCCCCACTGCGCCGCAGTGGGGAAATTCTGGAAGAAAAAAAAAAAAAAAAAAAATTTCTCTTATTTTTCTAAAATGAGTTTGGGTTCTTTCAAGTGGTATCAAATGTAACAGCCGTTACACAGTGCCCGTTACAGTGTCTAAGGATTTTTGGAGTGTAACGGCCGTTACTTTGGTGACGGGCGTTACACTTGTCTGGTGTAACGGCCGTTACACTTGGTAACGGGCGTTACTCCCTTTTAAAAAAAAAAAATAAAATAAATTGTAAAATGTGATGTCTTGTTTTGAAGATGGTTATTTAAGTGTATGTTAAAAGACCATACGGAGTATGGCGAATGTGTTTAGATCTTGATTAACATGCTTTTCTTGAATGAGTATATGATTACTTGAGGTTTGATGATAGACACTAAGATGAAATTTGCATAGTGAGAACATGAGGATGATATGGTTACAATGAACTAGTAAATGATAAGTATGGTAGTTATAAAAGTTAAAACCTGATCTAAAATCTTTGAACCAAATTGTTCTCTTTTCCTTCGGGAGCGTACGATATAATGTTTGAGAATAGATAGGCTAAGCGTGAATGATTCCTAATTTCACAAAGGGAGGAGGAGACCTAGTTGAATATTCCTAGCATAAAGAAAACAATTGTCTTCGGCGGAAGAAATGAAACGGCCGGTTTCTGTTGGTACTTTTGCTCGTGCGTTTTGATAATCGTTGTATGATAGTCGGGTCTTTTATATTTGAATCATCGACGCCGAATGGAAACCACGGTCTACGGAGAATACTCTTGATGTCGTGATTTTTCTTAATGCCTTTTCATGAATTTTAATCGATCTAATCGTTCCCGAGAGGAATGATTATCCTTTTGATAAAAGCAAAGATGACATTATGCGCGTGCGTTTATCTATTCGTGAGCTCAATAAAGTAACAATCGAAGAAGAGTACCCGTCGACAAGAATCATGTTCTACTCGATCTTCTTATTATTTTAAGATGAATTTTCATTCCTTTTAATCATCAACTTAAGACGAGCGATGAAGATGTTTCCGGAAAAGCTATCTATACTTGTTTTGAGAAGTTTGAATTTGTAGTTATGCTCTTCGATTTTATCCATGATTTTGCAAATTTTCATGAGTCTTACAAACCTCAATTGTTTCCGTTATCGTAAATGTTTTCATTGACAATGTTTAATCTAAAAGTCAACACGGCTACTAAGTTCGTTTACGCGAAGTAAAGGAGATATTATAAAAAGGGAGACTTCCCTGTCAAATCGTCGGATGAGCAGATTAAGAGAAGTGAAATTAACTCTATCGTGTGATTACCCAAAAGAGGGATTGAGGTTGATTCGGCTTGGAATAGCGTGGTGATGAAGTGGAGACAGCCTACAATCAATATAGATTAGAAGTTACGTAGTTGACAGGTGATAAATGTCGCGTTACTTTCGGCTTTTTGATGATAGCCTCGCCGTTGACCGAATTAATTAGAAAGAATGTGAAGTGAACTAGGAGAAAAGAATGAGAAGTTGAACGAAATACTAAAAGAACTCAAGAAGAATCGTTTCATTCGCGGTTTAAAGTCCACCGGAGTTGTTTTCACTCTAAAACTTTTGGTGTTTTTACAATTAAAATGTCAAACTTACCACTTGATTTTGATCATATGAGTCTTAAGTGTTTTCTTTTCTTTTCTGATTAACTCTTTCCAGAGATTACGTCGAGGAAGTTTGGTGTTACCCCGAGGTGACTCAAGTGAAGATTTTGCAACAAGAACCTAAACAATCGAGAATTCGAATCACACGGAATATTTTCTAAATAGTTATGCAATCTTATTAGACATCATGATAGAACTCAGAATCCTCTCTTTAACGAATCAAAGCGAATTTGCTCCATGAAACCCTAACAGATTCGAATGCTCACCAATCAGGGATTGTAGCCATCCTTTATGTCGAGAAAGTACTAGTGAGGCGTGGAGTCCGACATCAATGTTTCTGGCAGATATGCGCGTTTTACTTCATGCTTTTGAAGTAAATGTCAAGAAAATGGACGAGTTAATCGCTAAGCACTGCATATTACCCTAGAGAGAATGGTCGCGTGAGAGAATCTTCCAAAATTTTAAAACGTGTGGTGAGCGTGAGTAGTTGATCTTTGGCGGAGCATAGAATTTACACTTGTTCTTAATAGGATATTCATATAGCAATCACTATCGCGCAAGTGTCACCCTGTGGAATGTTACTTGGAAGATTATGTTGATCTCTGAAGAACAGTCGAGTAACTGGAGCTGTATTGCATGAAATATGGACATGACACCGACTAAGAAAATTTACGCATTAAGATGACAACTCAAAGCGGATTGTGATTAGCAAAAATCTTATGTGGATAAGAGAGAAACTTATCGAGATCAACTTGGAATACGTGTTCAAGTCAACAAGGTTACTATTTGTTTGGAATTACCCGCAGAACTTCCAGGAATTTATTCTACCTTTCTCGGTTCTCGTTTTATGAAGTATTATACCGTCAAGGTTTCACGTGTACCTATAAAAGAAATCGAACTTCAAGTAAATTAAAATAAGACAACGTCGAGGAGCCTATTGTCTTTGTGAAGAAACGCTTAAGAAGAAGATAAATCAAGACTATATGGTAGAGCATAACGCTATGAAAGCATGGAAAGGTGTCGAGGTGTTAACGTGAAATCGAGAGAAATGTGTTTCGTCAATGTCATTGTTGGATGTGGCTTGGATCACGAGGTCGTGATCCGTTTCAAGTGGGGGAGAGTTGTAACATCCCGAAATTTTAAAGTAAATAAAATATACCTTTATTGTAGTTTTAGCATTAAAATAATTTCCTAGTATTTTATTTTTATATAAGGAGTTAATTTAGTTGGAACTTTAGTGGATAGCGGGTATTTTACCCACCAAAAATATTATGGGACGTGGCATATGAGGGAAATGTCAGGCAACTCATTCTTGATGATTCACAACTCAATTTCTAGCTATATCATCACCTTGTTTTCTTCTCCAAACTTGCTACCTAAATTCATCCTTCTAAATCTCTTAATTTGTGTTGATTCTTCCATTATCAAACTCAAGAAATCTCCCTAATAATTATAATCTTCTTGTAATTCCAATCCAAACAAATATCAAACCTTTCAATTTAATTAAAGAATCATTCAAGAGATAATAATAACAATCAAGGGTTAATCATCTAATTTTGGAAGAAATTGTGAGTGTGGGTGTGTGTGGGTCGAAACAAGGAAGAAAGAAGAAGAGGGAAATTTGTAATTCTTCCATTCTATTTGTTATTGTTCAAAGGTATCATTTTTATTTCATTATCAATTTCAATTAGGGTTCTTGCAAGTAATTAAGTTGGGGTTTTGATTAAATGGGTCAATTGAATTAATTTTGATTTAGGGTTCATGATGTATTGAATTTGGGGGTTTTCATAAAAATGGGTTAATTTCTATAATACAAGTTAGGGTTCTTGTAATTTAATCAAATTTAGGGTTTTAATTAGGTTGCATGATAGACTTTGATGAATGGAAGTAAGAACAGAAACTGGACAGATTCTGTCCCTGAATTTGAAACGAGTTAAACACCCCCATGTCAGAGTTTTCACTTGTTGAGTCCTAAAAAGAAAATGTAGGTTATTGTGTTAAGCAAATTTTGCCACTGGAATGGGTTGAAAATACGAAGTAGAACTCCAGTTATGAATTTTTGAATTCAGTAGCGTCATGCTGATCTTTCAGCAAAAATGATTCTGTATCAGTTTTTAAAACGAGTAAAACTCACGTATATGAGTCAAATCTTGTGTTGGTCACTGAAGATAAAATGTGCTAAAATGTGTTAAGAAGAAGTGGCCACTGGAATGAGGTCAAAATATTGTGTAGAACCCAAGTTATGGTCATTTGAAGTCAGTAAGGTCAAAGCTGTTTAACAGCAGCAGTTTTGGTTTTTAAAACGACCAGAAGTCACCTTTGAAGGACAATTCACATATTGGTCACTAAAGATAAAAGGTAGGTATATGTGTCATGTAAACTTGGCCACTGGAATCATGTTAAAAGAGTAAGTAGAACTTGAGTTATGATTGTTTGAAGTCTGCTAGGTCAAATATGAAAATGACGATTTTGATATGAAAGTAACTCTTGGCCAATTGAAAATGATATAAGAAGTACATGTTATGTGAACCAACCCAAGATTATTATAAGATTGTAAAAGTTGGGTTGGGCATTGAAATGCTAGTAAAGGTAGTAATGTATGGCTTGTTAGCCTTGTGTTTGAGATAATTGAGTTTGATGACCTTATATGTGTAAATTGTGAACTATTGCTAGGTTGAAGCATACGTATTGTGTACTTGCGGTCTTGTTGATTTATGATTTTGGTTGTCGCGGAGGAGGTGAGTACTCTTGCATACCTTTATGTATACGTTGGGTCAATTACCATGAGACGTGGATATTCCGAGCATGGTAATTGATTTGGCGTTGAGCCCATGTGGGGCATAGTATTGATGAGGCCTAAGAACCTCCGGGGCCTAAGAACCCCTATAGTTGACATGAAATGAGGCCTAAGAACCTCCGGGGCCTAAGAACCCCGATAGTCATGATTGTTTAGCTTATATGGATCCATATATGGTGTTTAGCGTGCAAGGTGAGTATTATAGATATGACACGACGGTGTCATAGTCTATATGCAACAGTCCTTGTGCATTGCCCTCCTTCGTATGTATAAACGTATGCAAGATTATTCACTAAGCTTTGCTTACTGTTTAGTTGTTTACCCTTTTTATAGGTTGTCCCGGATGCGGAAGAAAGTTAAGTAATGTAAAGATTGAAGTTAAAGTCGCTTAATGGATATGATTGCTTTAGCTAAATGCGGATAATGGAATTGGTAATAGGACCCATAGCGACCCCTTTGAACCATCGGCTCCTTGTACTCTTGTTATGTCTTTTTGGAAAATTATTATGATGTCTAGTGTTAGACTCAAGTTTTGGGTATTTTAAATGGGTCGTTTTGTAGTTGTAATGTATTGATTTTGTTTAAATGTGTTTTGGAGAAACTCATAATCCGTAACAGGTTTGGATGACGATTTTACGAACGGGTCATGTCGAAATTTCTAATTTTGTACGTTGTCTTTTGTAAGGTGTCAAATCCTTCTTTGAACTCATAAATGTTGTAATGTGAAGTTTGGTTTTGAGTTGGTTGAGTTGTAAGTTGTTTTAAGTGTCAAAATGGAGTTTTGGAAAGACTGGGCCGCGGGTACCCACTGCGCCGCAGTGGGCAGGTATAGCCCCACTGCGCCGCAGTGGGGAAATTCTGGAAGAAAAAAAAAAAAAAAAAAAATTTCTCTTATTTTTCTAAAATGAGTTTGGGTTCTTTCATATATGTAACATCTAGTAAGGTGGGTATTCAATATTGATAACAAAATCTAATAATAATAATGGAAAAATTCATAAAAAGTAACATTTTTACACAAAATTCTTTATAAGGGGAACGTATTTAGTTTTCGTCTATTAAAAGAATCTCATTTATAAAAAAAATTCAATAAAGGTAATATCGTTAGTTTTTAGTTAGCCTTCCGTTACTGTGACGTCAATTTCCCACATTATTATAAAAAACTGACGTGGACTACACTTATATACTATTTATATTTAATAATTATATTATATTATTTATTCTTCCTAATCTGCATGTGTAAAATTGGTACAAAACAATACCCCACCGTCGTACTCTCTCTCTCTCTCTCTCTCTCTCTCTCTCTCTCTCTCTCTCTCTCTCTCTCTTTCTCTCTCTCTCTCTCTCTCTCTCTCTCTCTCTCTCTCTCTCTCTCTCTCTCTCTCTCTCTTTCTCTCTCTCTCTCTCTCTCTCTCTCTCTCTCTCTCTCTCTCTCTCTCTCTCTCTCTCTCTCTCTCTCTCTCTCTCTCTCTCTCTCTCTCTCTCTCTCTCTCTCTCTCTCTCTCTCTCTCTCTCTCTCTCTCTCTCTCTCTCTCTCTCTCTCTCTCTCTCTCTCTCTCTCTCTCTCTCTCTCTCTCTCTCTCTCTCTCTCTCTCTCTCTCTCTCTCTCTCTCTCTCTCTCTCTCTCTCTCTCTCTCTCTCTCTCTCTCTCTCTCTCTCTCTCTCTCTCTCTCTCTCTCTCTCTCTCTCTCTCTCTCTCTCTCTCTCTCTCTCTCTCTCTCTCTCTCTCTCTCTCTCTCTCTCTCTCTCTCTCTCTCTCTCTCTCTCTCTCTCTCTCTCTCTCTCTCTCTCTCTCTCTCTCTCTCTCTCTCTCTCTATCTCTCTCTCTCTCTCTCTCTCTCTCTCTCTCTCTCTCTCTCTCTCTCTCTCTCTATCTCTCTCTCTCTCTCTCTCTCTACTGACACCCCCACCGTCGTACTCTCTCTCTTCCTTTTCTGATTCCGCACCGTTGGCGGCCGGAAAGACATTGCCAGAAAGTTTGTTTTCACGATTTCCACCTCGATTCTTTGAGTTCAAACTCGAAAATTGATGTTATTTCATTTTAAGAAAAATAAAAATGATTTTTAAAATCAAATAAAACACAAGTTTTAAATTTATAAAAAGAGTTGTACAAGTAATCACCTCAAACTAAGAACACACTTACGGACAGTGGACCCGGTCACGTGTAGTATAGTAAGTGATAAGTACATGATCGTTCGCATGGACGCTTGCACTACCTAGTCTAATAATATGTGTAATTCTAGCGGTTGTGGGTTGTCACGATTTCCTATTTAAACTATTAAAAACAATTAAAAGTAAATAGAAGGCCTCAACCGCTTGGTCTAGCGAGAAGCCTCTTTTAGTCTAGCAACTAAGATATGAAAGCAAAAACAGTTTATTTAAAACAAATACTTGTTTGGCATCTCCGATCACATGTAATATGACAATTATTATCCTATCTATTGCTAGTCTGTTGAAAAACTTATTCATGGTTCAGATTCACTTCGCCTATTTAGTAATGTTGTCGCTAGACTCACACTACCCTTTAAACAGATTCTCGCTAGATTAACTGTTTAAGCATAATGATCTAAGTTTGTGTTACTGATTCATCTTTAACTATACTCAGTTCTTAAGCCCGATATTTTTTCGGTATTTTCACTATTGGTATTCCTGGCATTTTCCGGTATTACCGTTCTGGTATTTTCGGTATTTTATTTTATTTTTTTTGAAATTTTTTATATGATATTTTAATGTTATTTTTTGTTATTTATGAACTTTAAACTTATATTTTGTTATGAAATACGTTATTTGGTATTATTTTTGAGTGGATTAAAATTGTATATTGACTATTTTCGTTAAATTGTAACAAGTTTTGTAGAACTATTATAAAAAAATAAAATAAATTAAATAGTCGTACCGGCTGGTATTTTCGGTAATACCAATAATACCGGTAGTACCGGAAATTTTTTCCACACCGATATGACTAAAATACTGGTTTTTAAAACATTTATTAAAACTCTAAAACTCAAAACATATTTTAGTTATTAAATAGAAAATTATGTATATCGATGAAACATGAAAGATTACTCCATGTATCATTCAAGGAATCTCTCCATCTTGTTTTTGTTTTTGTATATTGGTAGACGTTGGAAGGTGACACGCACAAAACCTCAATTGTGATATGTCTCGTAATATTTGTTTATTGGATTAGGATTCTCTAAAGTTGAAACAACTTTATAGGTGAAGTTGGAAGGATCTCAACCCTTGAATTAAAATCAAAGGTCAAGATTCAAACTTGATATTTGAATCTTGACCATTCATTTTAATCCAAGGGCTAAAAATTATGCAACTTCACCTCTAAAGTTATCTCAACTTTAGAGGATCTCTATCCTCTTTTATTTGATTTAATGAAGTCAACATCTCTTGTGGGGGAGGACACGCACGCACACAAGCCACTTGTTGTATTATTATTATCCGTTGGCTGGGGGATAAAAGAATTTGGAGCCGCAGATAACAAAAGAAATGCCCATAAAATCTACTCTTATATATTACGAGTATTGTTTTGTTGGCCCAAGAAATAGCACAAGAGCCACACGCACCCACTAAGCCTTTTGAGGTTGTTGACCAGCCAATCAGAGGAGTGAAAGCAAAATACAGGTGGTGGTGGTATTCAGATAAACAAAAAAAGAATACATGCTCACGTGGGCAAGGATTCCTTCAAGTTAGTAGTAACTTGATCTTGACCTTTGAATTAAAATCAAAGGTCAAGATTAAATAATCATGATTTTAAATCAAAGGTCAAGATCCTTCTAACTTTACCCCAATAACTTGAGGGGATATCTACCCGCTCACGTGGCCCCCCAATTCATTTTGTCATTTCATTCTTTTTCGTGGCTAGATGGAGTGACACGACTTACCCTTATTATCTTGTGGGGGAGATTTCGTTTGAAGAGGATTCATCCCATTTTATATATATAGATATATACATCGAAGGGCAGCAGGAAGGGGGAAGAGGAGAACAAGGGCAGAAAACATAATATCATTCATTCTCAAAAACCCTCTTCCCTTTCAATGAAAAAAATATCATTTTTATCCACCATCATCATCACCATCTTCACACATCTATCAAAACCTTTTCACCATCATATATCCATCTTGAAGATTAACACTTTTGAGTTGGAGATTCGGGGCTTGGAGATATGGGGAAGATAGAAGAAGAAGATCTCACCATCATTCCACTTTATTATTAGAAGATTTGGGTTTTATTTCTTTCTTTTTTATTATCTATTTTATTTTGTAAAACATTAAATGGACATGCATGATTATTGATGTTTTATGTGATGAGATGATTACGAGTAGTGAGTAGATTGTATTGTGTTTGCTTAGGCATATGATTTGAACTCCTTTTATGATGATTAATTAGTGGTTGATGGATTGATTAAATTAAGATTTATGAAATTTGACTTTTAGAGTCTAAGTTTTGCTAGTCATATGTTAAGAATAGCATTGTGAGTGGATTTTCCTTTGAAAATGAAACCATTGATCGCGAAGTTCATTTATTGATGATTAATTTTTGGTCATTGTGAAAGTAGACAACTTGAAATCGAATGTTATGCTTAATTGTGATTAGTGAAACTTGTCTTTTACAACTAATAAAACATGATACTACTAGAAATGCAACTAGGGATGACCTTTTAGCCCGGAAATCCGAGACTCGGCTCGTTGACCATTTAAGTGAGTACATATTTTATTTGGGTTTGTTTGATTATAAAAAGCTGACACTCACCTTATAATTGAATGAACCAACATGAGTCGTTTTTAATGTTTATTTAATGAAGTTAGGGAATACTAGGCAACCTTATACTTTGTTATTTCAAGTGGGTCTAAAATTGAATTTTGTTATTAAAAGAGCAACCTCTAAATAAAAAATGGATATTTTGGCTTACACCGCACTCATGAGAAGTCAAGGGTCATAGATTTCAATTTGTCAATCCGGTTTTTATTGTTACCACTATCATCACAAAAAGAGGGAAAATCGCCAAGCACACACATTTGTTTGAGATTGATATTGTTATTTGTTTATTTGTTTTCTTAGGTTACTTTACTTGTTCAACCACTTCTAAAAATCAATTTTAAGCTTAACAAAGTGCATTGCATTGTCAATTAAATTTGCATAAGATTTTCAATTCACCGCTTCCTCATTCGACACTCGAGTCATATATGTTATTTACTTTATATTTGGTCAAGTTTTTGACTTTCCCATTCCATTTCATTTCCACTTCCCTTATTATTGATCGCGGCCCGTTGATTTCCGACGACGTCTTTCGGGCCTCGCGTCAATTGGCGCCGCTGCCGGGGAGGTTGGTGTCCGATCATTTTATGTGAATTACTTGCTTTTGTGTGCATTTTGTGATCCTTCATTAGAGAGTTACATCTCTTTTGAAGTTATTTGTTTTATTTGCTTTTTTTGTGCAATTTGCTTCGTTCTATGTACTCGTGCGTGATTCGGTTGTGCACAGCCGTGGTGTATGACCCGTGGTTCCTCGAAAGATCTTGTAAGTCCTTCATCGAACCTGGAGAGACTACTACACAAGCTTTCAAAGAGCCACAAGTCTGTATCGACATCATCTTCTTTTCTTTCTACTACTGTTGTCCAAGGCCTCAAGGCCCCGACTGCCTTAATTATTCTCCTGACCCTATGGTCGAACGTCGGCAGATACAACCCGTCGATGTTTTAAAAACCGGTATTTTTGTCATACCGGTGTGGACGGTATTATCGGTATTACCGTAAAATATTGGTCGGTACGACTATTTTTATTATTTTTAATTTTTCTTATAAAAATCCTATGAAATTTGTTACTCCATCCGTCCCATTAGAAGTGTCATACTTTGAATATTTAAAGTCTTTCTTTTAAAACTTTGACCTTAATTATATTTTTTGTGTTATATAAAACTTGATAAAAAAATTATACCATCAAAAACACTTCTAAAACACAATCAATTCATATAACTTTCATCAATTATTATCACAAATAAAATTATTTATGGTCAAAGTTGCAAATGTTAGACTTTGAAAATAAAAAACATGACACTTTTAGTGGAACGGAGGGAGTATAATTTAACGATAATAGTCAAAATACAATTATAATCAACTCAAAAATAATACCAAATAGGTATTTCATAACAAAATATAAGTTTTAAAGTTCACAAATAACAAAAATTAACATTAAAGTATCATAAAATAATTTTTTTTAAAAATTCAAAATTTTTTCAAAATACCGGAAATACCGGAATGGTAATACCGGAAAATATCGGGAATACCGAAACCGATATTGAATAGTGAAAATACCAAAAAAATACCGGGCTTAAAATACCGGAATATCTTCTGATACCGGTAATACCTGCCGGTATTTACCGGTATTTAAAACATTGCAACCCGTCCTTCGCTTGAAGGACGAGGCGGACCGATCCGCTTTCCTGTACCGAGGGATATACCCTTGAGCTTAAGCACAACATCATACAATTGGTTCAAAACAATTGTCAATTTCATGGGCTTGCCAAGGAGGATGCAAATACTCATGTGGGGAACTTCCTCAAATTAGCCGATACATTCACCCAAAGGGATATTCCTCAAACCACCATTTATTTGCATCTCTTCCCATTCTTTCTCGCTCTTCATGCTCAAACTTGATTCGATAGCCTCAAGCCTCAGTCCCATGGGAATGAGCTAGCTACCAAGTTTCTGCAGAAGTATTTTCCAGCATCTAAGTTTATTCAGACCCGAAATGATATCATAAACTTTCGTCAAGAATTTGGTAAATCACTTTATGATGCTTGGGAACGGTTTATTGGTTGTTTCAGAAGTGCCCTAATCACAATTTACCGATACTTATGTGATCCAAACTTTCTATAATGGGTTAACCATGATGCACCGCCCCACCTTGGATGCAGCTTCCCGTGGAAACCTAATGGACTTCATTCATGAGGAGGCATAACAACTCATTGAAAAGCTCACTGAGCACCACTATGATTGGCAGTCATTTGATCCTCCTTATCTAGTGCCTCTCCATCTTCTAGTATGGACATTAAGGCAATTTTCGATGGGTTTGAAGCTATTAACCGGCACGGGTTCATCTCATCAAGTGCATCATTTCAAGGAATGGAGCATTCTCCTCCTAATGATCACTATCATGTTACATCTCCTCCTGAGCATTCTCAAGGACAATATGGCGAGTATCTGTAACATCTGTGATTTTGACCCGTTTGACCTTGCATGTAATTTGACTAACTATTTCAATAAATGAAATAGTTGTGTATATTTATCTATATATTGGGCCAATTATAGTGTAATAATGAATTTCAGGTGTCATATTTGGATTTCTAGAATTAAGCCCATATTATGACGCCATGATATTGGCTCATACATGTTATGAAGGTTATATTATAGTTAATGTTTAAGTGACTGTGGTAACACGAAGAATGTAAATACAAAGCATTAGTATAATGTACGGTTTCAACAGTGTCGGTGGCTATCCAATAATTCCATTAATGGGGAAAAAGGCGACAAAACTTTATGTAAAAGAGAAATACGCGTGATATCTCTTGTTGTTTATTGATCATAAACCTAATCCCTTAGCTGGATAACTACCTCTATATATATATATATAAATATCTATTATATATATTATATATATATATATATATATATATATATATATATATATATATATATATATATATATATATATATATATATATATATATATATATATATATATATATATATATATATATATATATATATATATATATATATATATATATATATATATATATATATATATATATATATATATATATATATATATATATATATATATATATATATATATATATATATATATATATATATATATATATATATATATATATATATATATATATATATATATATATATATATATATATATATATATATATATATATATATATATATATATATATATATATATATATATATATATATATATATATATATATATATATATATATATATATATATATATATATATATATATATATATATATATATATATATATATATATATATATATATATATATATATATATATATATATATATATATATATATATATATATATATATATATATATATATATATATATATATATATATATATATATATATATATATATATATATATATATATATATATATATATATATATATATATATATATATATATATATATATATATATATATATATATATATATATATATATATATATATATATATATATATATATATATATATATATATATATATATATATATATATATATATATATATATATATATATATATATATATATATATATATATATATATATATATATATATATATATATATATATATATATATATATATATATATATATATATATATATATATATATATATATATATATATATATATATATATATATATATATATATATATATATATATATATATATATATATATATATATATATATATATATATATATATATATATATATATATATATATATATATATATATATATATATATATATATATATATATATATATATATATATATATATATATATATATATATATATATATATATATATATATATATATATATATATATATATATATATATATATATATATATATATATATATATATATATATATATATATATATATATATATATATATATATATATATATATATATATATATATATATATATATATATATATATATATCTATTACAATCAAGGATTGAAATCTAATTATTATTACAATTATATTCACGATATATATATATATATTGACGAGTAAGCTGTCTACGGAAAGAGAAGAGAAATATCTACAACCATAAATATGAATTTAAACATCAATCCTACTGATAATGATCAGCTAGGCCACGAAATTTAGTGGGAGACAAGTACCTAACACACTAACCTAACTAAACAACTCACAAATTGTCTTTTTATCAACTAATTTTCTTACCCAACTTTCCTACCATTAAATTAGTGTTAATAAAAGGATAAAGCATGCAAAATATTTCATTTCTCATCACCAAAACCGGACTTGAACTTACAAGAACAACAATACTAGTTTCGTAATAATAATCTTCAAGTTTTGAAAGGAAATCAAGTCATTTTGCTAGCAAGTTTAATCCTTTGTTCTTCAATCAATTGGAAAAGAGTTTTAAAGCTTCAAGGAGACCAATATCAACAACTTTTATTTTCTATAATCTCATTTTGGTAAGCCTCTTTTCTGTTTCTTAAATTTATTGAATACAAAAGATCACGTACGAACTAGTTTTGTTAAAAACTGATTCTGAACAGAATCTGTAATCTGACTTGGAAGGGAGAAAACACATAGATGGAAAATGATCTGGTTATTGAAATCTAAACAAAATCTTTATCTTTATGTGTCTATTTTATCCTCCCACTGGAATCAAGTAAAAACACTGAGTAAAACTCAAATTGTGAACTTTTTAAGAAAAGTGGTCAAAACTCATTTTTATGAATACTGTTTTAGTCATATTGTAAATGTCATATCTCATTCGTGTTAAGGCGAAATCAATTGAATCTTAACTTTTTGAAAAGTACTATGAGTGTACTAAATTCGACCAGAACAAAGTTTTGTTGTATCTAGTCGTCTTCTTTTCCTAAAATGATGTTTTCCTGAGAGGGTCAGAATCTGGACAAAAACCGATAAACTGAATTAAGGTGGCCATTTGAACGAGTTAGATATATTGAAAAACTCCGTAAAAATTCATGAATACTCTTAAGATATAGTACTAGATGTTGTAAAAGATTTATGTCTTGAGACACTTTGCATCTATACTAAAAACCCTCTCAATTAGAGCATAGATTTTTGAAATATATTTGATGATCTTAGGTTGGAATAAGTTTGAACGTTGAATCTCGTGTGAACTTATTAGTGCGTGTACTCGTACTAGTACTTGGAATTGCTCTACTTTAAGGTGAGTTTCGTAGCTCCCTACTCAATTGAGATTCGGGCTGAAAAGTGTACATATACGTGCTTGTTTGATTATTTGGCTGATTTGATTTACGGTATATTTGATTGTTTGATGAAATGTTTCAATTGAATTATGGAACTGATTGATTGATGATTGATGGATAGCTTTGATTTACTGTTTAATGGTTTACTCATGTGATTGTGATATTGTAATTTATTTAGGATAGATGTACATACATGGAAGTCGGTTATGCCTTCAAAGGGTTTTAGATGTGGTGGGAAGGTTGCGGGTGACCCTATATATAAGCATCTAGGACCCATTGAAAGTAGAATCCTCCTAAGTGTATGTACGTATAGACTTGTTTAGTTTGTTGGAAATATGGACTTTTTATTGATGATTATGTTTATTGAGACGTACATGTTGTGTGCATTGGAAACTTATACCAAGGCAAGTTGTTTAACTGTAAGGCCACCAAGGCAAGTTATTGAACTGTAAGGCCACATTTCGAGTACTTTGGGTACTATATGTTTATGTACATCCGAGTACTTTCAAGTACTTGATGCCAAGTATTGGCCATACTTGATGATATGATATGATATGATT
Source organism: Erigeron breviscapus (assembly GCA_034093135.1). NCBI lineage: Eukaryota > Viridiplantae > Streptophyta > Magnoliopsida > Asterales > Asteraceae > Erigeron > Erigeron breviscapus. The sequence continues at coordinate 21,225,272 of CM067173.1, forward strand.
TACACGACGATGTGGACCAAGTTTTGTGATACTTAATGATGTTGAGATACATAGCATGACATTGACACGCATATGATGCACGTATTGATATTTGTACGCATTTGATACATTGCATGATATTGATACACATACGATGCATTTCTTGGTAATGATAGATATTGTACTTGATTGTATATGAACTATCTTATATCGTTTGTTGTTCGGTTATTTATGTGACAAGGTTGAACGATATGTTAACCTCAATTGTTTGACAGATGACGTACATGGGTTTATAGTAAGTACATTGTTTGATGTTATTATTTCATATGTTGTTATTTTGATGATGGTTCCTTGTGAACCATTACTACGAACTCACCAACCTTGTGTTGACACTTGCTAGTACACTTTTCAGGTAATCAGGTGAATCAAGATAGAGATATATGATTGTTGATTGCTTGAACCCGGACTTGGACTAATATGGATCAAGGATTCATTTACCATCTTTTGCATTATGCTTAGGATCGTTTGTCATCGTTTGGGTTGACTTGTAAACTTATGGTGACTACTTGCATTTGACATTACTCGTCGGATTCACTGAATTCATGTATTTTCATTTAGTAGCCTACGATAATTCCACTGTGTGCTATATAATTTCCGTAATACTTTGGGCCCAGCTCGGGGTGTTACAGTATCCTAAGCCCAAACTTATTTGGTAGTGATGGTTATTCTCAACCAATCCCAAAGGATTGTAACTATGCTTCCTCTTATCCAAACGAGGGCCAAGATCAATGGAGGGAGCCCTCCCAATTCGAGCAAAGACCTTTATACTCACCAGGGTTTGGTCAAGGGAATGTGAGGTCGAATTCTAATCAGTTCCAAGCTAGGTCTCATCAACATTCCCAATCTGATCAGAACCAGAACCGACCTTATAATCACTTTCCACCCCGTCAACCTCTTCTTGTTACTTTTAATCCTTCTCCTCCTATGTTGCCACCACCTCCTGTTGTTGTCCCGAGCCCTCAAGCATCTACAGATGACTTGTTGAGACGATTTATCGAAGTCCAAAGCACAGCTACAAAAACCATAACTTTGCTATGCAAAATGATATCGTGGTTCGTAATCATGGTGCTTCACTCAAAAATGTTGAAAACCAAATTGAGCAAATTGCAAAATATCTTAGTGCAGAGATTGATATAACCATTCGAGATGGCGTAATTAATATGACTATTTCACAATTTGTGTCTATAAAAATTAGAAAAGACTTGTCTTAAATTGCCGGTTGGCTTGCCCAACAAAAGAAAAGAGTTCATGACAAATTCATATTATGGGCAACAATAAGGGTATATATAGATTAAGTTTGTGTTGGTATTAAATCAAAAACTGAATAACTCAAGTATCAGGTGTTAAAGAGCTCTTAACACGCGTTAGAATATGGTGAAAATGTTGAAGGGAGTTCTTAGCCTCATGTAATTGGCTAAACAAAACTCTAAATTTTGGGAGTTGTTCCAAGACATCCGCCACCTAGACTTATCACATTTCAGGTCATTCCACCATTGTTATCCTCCTTTGATTTTTTGTATGTTTGGCCGCTCTGTGAGAGAAAGATACTCGAGGTTTTTACAATAATAAACGACCAAAACTGTGGACTTTCGCCAAATTATCTTTCCTCTGGAAATCGAGTCCAACTGAGGTAGGTCTAAAAGAAAAATCTTCTCCAAGCAAGGAATTGGAGGACTGGTAGCTATGTTCGGAGATTCATTACTAATGATGGTTGTTACATTGGGCAGTCTTCAACGTAAGCTCCGTTAAACTTCAGAGATTTTGAGCTATATTTATGGTGAAAATCGTAGTCAACTTATAACATCTATGCAATGCCAAAATCCTTAGTCTTGACGGCCTATCTTTGTCCATCGGCCCCTTCCAAATGGTTTGGAATTTCTCCATGTTATAAACAGCCAAGTATCCTATTGATTGAAAATATTGGAAAAGTTGGACTTTAGTCAATAGAATACTTGGCTGTTTGTAACATGGAGAAATTCCAAACCATTTGGAAGGAGCCGGTGGGCAAAGATAGTCTGTCAAGACTAAGGATCTTGGCATTGCATATATGTTATAAGTTGACTACGATTTTCACCATAATTATAGCTCAAAATCTGTGAAGTTTAATAGAGGCTTACCGTTGAAGACTGCCGAGTGTAACAACCATCATTAGTAATGAATCCTCGAACATAGCTACCGGTCCTCTAGTTTCTTGCTTGGAGAATGATGAGGTGTGGTCGGATTTACACCCACACTCGAGCTAAGATAACCCAATTTTTATGTCTCTGATATAATAAATAATTAATATATACAAATATATATCTATAGAGGCCTAGCAAAGAAAAGACAAAGGCTTTGGTAAGGTTTGACGAGTCTTTCCTTCCTTGGTTGCTTACGTGAAGGATGGAGAAAGTAATATAAGATGGGATTTATGCTTCCTTCCCTTGCCCCTTGGGAATTATGAGTTCTTTCCCTTGCCCCTGGGGATTTATGCTTCCTTCCCTCGCCACTTGGGAATTATGCTTCCTTCCCTCGCCACTTGGGAATTATGCTTCCTTCCCTCGCCACTTGGGAATTATGCTTCCTTCCTTTGCCACTTCGAAACTATGGTTTAATTCCCTTGCTATTTGGGAATTAGTCACGTGGCATAACTTCTTTCCTTCCCTTGGCAAGGCTTAGAATGGAAAGGCTTTGACAAGCCTTAGGATGGAAGGCCTCTGGCAAGGCTTAGAGTGGAAAGCCTTTGGCAAGGCTTGGAATGGAAAGGCTTTGGCGAGGCTTATAAATGACTAAAAATAAATATGTCCTCGAAGATTCCATTCCTTGTTATCTCGTATTGGGTCATGACCTAATAATGAAGGCCCATATTTTACAACGGCCCATTATACGAGGTTGCCCTAATTCTGACGCCTATAAATACACAATCTTTATTGATTGTCAGATTCATACATTCACACAATCATTCATTCATTCAATCATCAAAATTATACAATATCCTTCTAGAGAGAGAAACCAAGAGCTTTCTCACTCTAGGTTATCCTTTTAATCTCCTCAAAGTTAGAGTGCAAACCTACTAAGTTCTTAACGAACCTAAGGTGATAAATCTGGAAACTTTTGATGATGGCCAAAGAAATTCAAGTGAAAAGTTTCCAGAATTTGGTTCTAGATCTGGTGAAATCTTAACAAGTGCAACAAATGTTGTTTTAGGTGATGGATCTAGATTACCACCCAAGGTGAGCTTTGGATCTAGCCTTGGTTCTGGTAGTGCTAGTGTTGGTTCACTTTTCTCCACACCTTCATCTTCTATACCGCCTCTTATCTCTTTGTTCTCAACACCCCCAACCCACTCATCTCCCATCAATGCACTCTCTTCACTCTCTTTTGGTCCAGGTGACTCTCTAAAGGGCATAATGACCTCCACCATGGCTAGCTTGCCTAGTTCTTCCTTGGTGGGAGGTCAAGCCAGTTCCTCTCAATCTGTAACCATCCAAGAAAGTCATTTGTTGGAGTTGATAAAATTAGCTGCCAAAGGCACTCAACAGGTGCAAGCACCACCACCTACTCCATCCCCAACAGATTGGTTCTCTCAACTTTCTGCTGCTCTAAGGCCAGCTTAGTCCCAACCTGTTCCCCAACCTCCCCCACAACCTACAGGAATGGAGTCTATAATGAAGTAGTTGGTGGAAGAGCTAAAGAAGCAAAAGCCAGTTGAGCCTGTTCCTCAACCGGTCAACCCAGCGAAAGAGTTATTAAAAATGTTAAAGATAGCAGCAGGGGAGGAAGCTGATGAGCAAGCGAGAGTGGCCAAGGTGCCAAAGTTAGCTACGAAGTCAAGGTTTTGTGACTGGGTGGCAAATTATGCCTTCCCGGATGGTCAGAAGGTCCCCGCCATCGTTGGCACTTATGATGGTACTAGGGACCCAGAGGACCATCTAGCAATCTATGATCAGGCTGTTCTAACAGAAAAGTGGGTGGATCCTGTGGCTTGCCATTTGTTCCTGGGCACCTTACAAGGTTATGCCTTAGAATGGTTCACTAAGCTTCCTGAGAAGAGCATAAAAGATTACCAAGATTTGAAGGAAAAGTTCATAGCTCAGTTTGCTCAACAAAAGAAGCGTCAAAGAAGTCACTTGGAAGCTCACCTAATTAGACAAAGAGAAAGCGAGCCACTAAAGGATTTCATCACAAGGTATACTGAAGAATGCCAGAAGATACCTGGGCTTCCGAAAAGTCAACAAATCTCAGGCTTCACCTTGGCACTGCTCCCTGGCCAACTCCAGGATGATCTAAGCAAGAGAATCCCATTGACATTTAAGGAAGCTATTGATACGGCGTTCGACTTCATTCGCTCCAAAGAGACTGCCTCGCTGGTAAGAGGTGTCACAAAGAAAGATAAGTCTGGAGGGGGATTGGCTAGTGAGGAGTGGAGTCGACACGACCAAAGACGAGATGAACGTCGGGAGGAACGTCTGGATGAGCATCGGGAGAAAAGGTTTGGACCATACATCAAAGATACACCAATTGTTAACTTAATCAAATGCCCTAGAGAAATTTTGAACACTGAGATAGTGTGCGCTACTTTCAAGCCTCCCTCCCCAATGGCCTTCAAGTCCGGGAAAAAGAACATGAACAAATATTGTGAATTCCATGAGGACCATGGACATGACACTAATGCATGTAGACAACTAAAGTGGGAGATCAAGAGGGCATTGGATGAAGGGAAGCTTGAACACCTAGTCCCAGGAGCTAAGCAAGCAAAGAAGACCTTTGCATGGCAAAGGAAAGTGGTGGAGGAGGAAGATGATCCGGGAGAGCCTGAAGGCCATGTATACATGGTCCATGAATAAAACAATCCAACCTCCCTCCTTTGAATACCATTCCTTTCCTTTCTCACTTTCTCAAGCATCTTGATTAAGCTACTTTTTCAAGAAGTTATCACTTTATTTTTAAGTAATTTCATGTCATTTTACTTCAACTATCGTTATGTTGGTTGGTCCGATCATGTATCCCAACCTTATCATTAATGAGATATCATTTTCTTTTCGAAAATATCTAGTCAATAATTTGTAAAAAATATTTCGGCTATGAGGCAAGCTAAAAGGGTAATCCGAATGACAATCCAGAAGTCAAGTGCTAAGATGGGAAGAAAGAATTCCTAGCCAGCTTCTGATACGGATCATAAAAACCCTTGGCACTTAAAGCAATTTTTATCTTCCTCGCACATGAGGATAGAAACTCCTCATAAGAAAAATGATAAATAAGAATATAATATAAAATGAGCATCTAAGCTAAGCTTGGATGACACTTAGAAAATTTTCATTTTTTCTCATCTACTGGATGGGAGTAGAGTGCTTCTCGCTGGGAAGCAAGACACAAATTAAACAAAATCTCACCAAGTGTGAGTCCCGAAGTGTAACAAGCCAAAACTGGGCCCGGCTGAACACTAACAAAAATTTACTCATCTTTTTATTCATCGGATAAAAAGGTAAGCACCTTCTCATCGGGAAGTGATATTTTTATTCCATCTTTTTGTTCATCGGATAAAAAGGTAAGCATTTCTCATTGGGAAGTGATATTGATGATGGGATAGCAAAGAGATTACTTAACCCACATCAAATTTACGTCTTACTCATTCATCGGATGATAAGATAAGCGTTTCTCATTGGGAAACGGCGCGCATAAAATTTATTCATCTTTTTATTCATCGGATAAAAAGGTAAGCATTTCTCATTGGGAAGTGATATTGATGATGGGATAGCAAAGAGATTACTTAACCCACATCAAATTTACGTCTTACTCATTCATCGGATGATAAGATAAGCATTTCTCATTGGGAAGTGATATTGATGATGGGATAGCAAAGAGATTACTTAACCCACATCAAATTTACGTCTTACTCATTCATCGGATGATAAGATAAGCATTTCTCATTGGGAAGTGATATTGATGATGGGATAGCAAAGAGATTACTTAACCCACATCAAATTTACGTCTTACTCATTCATCGGATGATAAGATAAGCGTTTCTCATTGGGAAGTGATATTGATGATGAGATAGCAAAGAGATTACTTAACCCACATCAAATTTAATTAGAACATACTTGTTCCACAGATATGGGTGTTACTTAAAACACAATTGTTCAATAGATATGGTGTTAGTCGGAAGCAAGAGGCCACTTGATATTAAAGTAAAGAGACCGAAACATAGAAGGATGAAGTTCAAACCCAAGTCTTTGAAGGAAATCACCTACATTTGAACTTGGGGGACTTGAAAAGATATGGTCTAAATTCCATCTATAATTCACATATTTCTCGAGTTGAGTCAGGAGGCCTGCGAGATCTTGTCGAGAATTATTCTTGGAAAAGGCAAGTCGAGAGCTAATCCGGACAAGAGATGGTCAAGAACATGTCAAGTGCTTGTCGAGAGTCCACAAGGCTGAGGGACCCACCCAGCCGAGAGCTACTCCAAGGAGAGAGGAGAAATGAATCTACTTCTTTTGCTTTGCCTTGGCCGATTGAAAAGAAGATCGAGATTTACTTTTTATTTATTTATTTATTCTTTTCGATCGAGACAAAGAGAAAAACGTTGTTTGTCTTTTTTCTATTGGATCTGTCGATTCAAGGAAGGGATGGAAAGGTCGTAACCAAGTTTGGATAGGATGACAAATGAAAGTTTACACCCAATATCATGAATAAAATCTTAGATGTAAACTTGGGGGACTTGATGGGGTGAGGTATAAATCCTACCCTCAAGAATTGGAATGAATGGAAGGAAAAGAGGGAACCGTATGGCTATTGGAAGGAAAAAGGATGAAGGAAAGGAAGAGTGGTATGGATGGAAGAAAGTAATAAAAGACTGAGCAATTCCCAGCTGTAAGTCCCAACTCAATAGATGGTACTACCTGAAGACACCTCAATGTCGATGGTGAGGTTACTTTGCAATATAAACACTGAACTGGAGACGACCAGTTGCAGTGAGTGTATACCAAGTTCTGGATAGATTACTTATTATCGTGACAATAAGTAAACAACAATGCAATAATAGAAAGTACTTGTAAAGTAAATTGATGAGACAATATGTATTTTTCAAGTGTAATTTATTTATTAACTTTAAATAAATTACAAGGTTGTTGCGGAACCAAGATGATACAAAGTATGTAAATATCCTAACAACCTATGAAATACAATTGATCCCAATTCTCTTGACAATCGAAACACTTAAAGTTGTGAAATGTTCTTTTTTACGATTGAGAGAATATTGCACAAGTTCACCAAGAATATTGCAGGTTTGCAAAGTATAATTTCTTGTTGTGCAATGACTTCTATTTATAGGCAAAGTTGACATTGGGATGTCAACTTTGGCCGTACAAATATGGTTGAGAGCATTTAAGGAATAACATTTAATTCCTTAAAAATGCTGTGTAAAGTTACAGAATAAAGTAACTTTTCTCAACCTGCTTTATGTACCTTTTGTACTTTATACATAGATAAATCATTTTATCCGTGTAATAGCACATAAAGCATAAAAGTCTTTTCCTCGTAATTAGTGTAAAGCTTTGTAAGTACTTTACACTGATGCTCTCCAGTTTGTATCTGAGGAGAATGTCAACTGGGCTTCGCTGCCATTGTCATTCTTTATCTTCCATTTGTTGTCTTCGACTTCAACTGGAAGGATTCTTCATCTGGTCAGATCTCAACTGGAGGAAGTCCTCAGTTGCGTTAACTGTACGTGCAACTGGACTTCAATATATTTCGGACAAATCTTCTTAGTCTCCAGATGCAACTGGAGACTGGCCAGTTTCAGCAAAACTGGTCCTAACAAATTCCCCTATTTGTCCTGAAATATTGCCAAGTCTTTTTCAGTTCTTGTATCTATACAAGTATGAACTGTAAACACTTGTTCGATTAAATCTATCTAAGTTTTCCAAGGCATTTTTATAGATCAGTAAATGCCTTGGGTTTATCTTTTGAGTTTGTTAGACTTAATCTATATCTATCTTGTGGTTACAAACTGGTAACTTCATTTATACAAGGAAATGAAATTTACACAAGTTACAGAATGTAAACAAAAATACAAGTTAGATAACATGGAAAGAGAACTTAATCCGATGGCCCTTCGCCAGTTCTCCTTCTCTTTGACACTGAAGAGATAGGACGAGAGTCTTCAGGATCAATGTTCAACTTCAGCTCCAGATTCCCTTGTGTTGAATCTTACCCTTTAAAAAATTGACCCATACTTTCTCAAACCTATTATTTTGTGCCTTAGCTTCTAAAAAGTTTACCATTTCCACCCATTCCGAGAACCCATATTGCATCACACCAGGATTGTCAGTTTTAACTAGTGGCCCTCTAGTATAACTGACTTCAACATGAAAGTACTTGGTGACTGGCTTAATTGTTACAAACACACCATTGATTGCCCCACTGTGCTTTCTGGTTGCCATGATCTGGGAATAATAGCTTCTAGCTTCAGATTCATTTGAGATTTTAATAGTCCCAGCTCCAGCAGCCTGCACAGCAACCTTGATGTCATCATTTGAGACTTCGCCAGTTGGTTCAAGGAAGGTTCTAAGATCAGCATCTCTGTGCAGTGGTTTTCTTGGTTGAGGGTTCCTTCTAGGTGGATTCAATACCCTTTTCACAACCTTCTTTACATTTTCAATTCTTTTCAGAATCCCACTGGCCCGATTCTCTTTAGCCTTCTCCACTGATATATTCAAATTTCTGGCATCATGCTCAGCTTCATCATCAGGATAGTGTCTGTCTAATTCAATATCAAGCATTTCTTTCAACATGCCCACTATCCTTGCATCATCTTTCACTCTGGCATATTCCTCCTTAGTGATTCCCAACAGGTGAGCATCACTAATGTCAAGCAATTTTATCTTAGCCAGATGTTCTCTGGCTTCAGCTTGGTTTGCTTGTTTCATTTTCTTTCTTTCTTTAATTTGGTCTCCAAGCCTTGCCAAACGTTTGCTATCACTTTCTGAGACTGGAGGAAGCAAATCAACATTGCCAGTTTCTAACATCGGTACATCAGTGGCCGGCTGGGCAGATTCATCAGATGCTTTACCTTTACCCTTATCCACATTCCCCCTATCAATCACATCTACATCCTCTTCAACCCTTTGCTCACCAGTTTCAGTACTGGCAGCCACAACCATTTCTCTACCAGATTGACTTCCAGATGGAGTGCTTTCAGTTGCAATTGGTGCAAGAAATGCACTTCATTCCCCCTTGGCAGCATCTAGACCTGCCCTTATGACTTCCCATTCAGAATGGTGAGATGGCAACCGGTCAAGAGGCTGCCACGATTGCAAGTTCTTGCATTCTTTAAATATTGTGCACATCATCCTGAAAGATCTCCACAGGTGGTTGGTCTCTTTAGACTGGGTCAGAACATTTGCTACAACTTGTTGCTGACCAGTCTTCAGTTCATTCAAAGTCTTAGAATCTTCATCCAGACCAGAAACCACCTTGTCTTTAACCTCTTCATCCTTTTTCTTCAAATTTTCTACTTCAGTTGTCAGTTTGTCAATAGACTGAGAGTGAATTGATACCTGGGTGTTTAAATTATCAATGCTGCCCCTCAACTGGTTGATCTCAGTAGTAAGTGGGGCCAGATCAACCTGAGGAGTGGCCAGCTTGGTGATCTCAGCTATCACCTTTTCAATCAATTGTGTTTCTCTGGCACCCAGCGTATCATCAATTCTCTGACCAACTGAATTCATCAACTGCTGCCCAAGCTCAATCACATTCAACCCAGGTTTTTAACTAAATCCTTAACTTGCTTTTCAATTTCCCTTAAATCAACTTCAGATCTTCTAACAGTGTTACCCAACAAATTTGAGATTGAGGTTGTGACTTTGGTCTGAGTAAGGTCAAAGGCTTCTTTCAAAGAAGTGGCCAGATTGTTGCAGCCAGTGACCAACTCATTTAGCTTCTTGAACACCAAGTCTTCATTGGTTGAAAACTTGTTAATCCCCAGATCAACCACTTTAATATTGGTCAAATGATCCTTGTGGTATCTGGAGAAAGACTTAGTGTTTTTGTCAAGTGTCTTTTGAATATCCTCCACCCTGGTAAGAAGATTTTGGATATTGGCTTGGAAAGACACAAATTGACTGTCCAGTGACGGAGGGGAAGGTGTCACTGGACCAGCAACGGATGCCACTAGAGCCACTGGGGAAGGTACTACAAGAGTAGCCTGATCAGATGGTGACTCAGTGACAGTTGAAGAAATAGGAGGGGTTGTAGAAGAAGGAACAGAAGTAACAATGTGTTGATCATGCTGAGAATGCTCAGGTGTGATCAACGGCGGCGGTGGTGGTGGCATTTCTCGAAGGAGTGAGAACTGCCCAGATGGTGATGGTGCCATACGTCTGTTTCCAGATATATAGCTATAAGTGGGAAATGGATTTTTAGTAGGCTCATTTTCTTGAGATGGTAAAATTGAAATTGAAGTATCTGGAGGCGAGACATGAGATGAAGGGTTTTGATCTTGTACAGAAGACTCAAAAATCTCAATGTCTGATGCAGTAACTTCAGAATCCGAAGATTCAATAAGGATTTCCTCGTCATTAACACCCATGTCCAGATCCATGAATGTAACTGAGGGCTGACCAGATGGGTCAGTCTCCAGATGACCTTCTCCAATTTCCTGGAAGGTAGCATCTGTTGGAGGATCAGTTACCGGGGTAACTTCACCAGGGATAAAGGTCACTGGGGTTGCCTCAGTTATAATTGCTTTATCCACAATCATAACATCATCAGTCGTAGAGTTTGGAACCTCAGTCTCCAGCAGTGACTGGCCAGAGACTTCGTCAGTTCGTGCAAGAGAAGTGTCAGAAGATAGGTCGTGGACACTTTGTGCAGACTCAGACTCTAATCTGGGTTGGGGTAGCCCAGTATCATCTTCACCACTCTCTCCTACAGAAATTGCGAGAGTGGCTGCTTGCGGTTGTCCCATTTGACTTTCTCCAGGTTCCTGTTGGGAGGAAACTGGAGGGCTGGTTTGGTTTCTACTGTCAGTGGCAAGTGCTGACTGAGTCCTAGGGCGACGTGTTCTTTTTGCCTTTGGAACACCTGAAGGACCTGTTGGGAGGTCTCCAGGGTAGATTGTTAAGGGGACAGACACGCTGGAGCTGGAGGGGTTAGACTGTTGCCCGGGTTCGGCAATGGTCACAATTCCAGCAGACGAACCAGTGGGTCCCTCATTATTTTGAGGCCCGCCCAGTTGTCTTTCCGACTCACCTTGGACTGGTGCATCGGTTTTAGAGAATGCCAGCAACATTCTCTGAGGGATCTCAATCTCCCCATCGACAGATGTTAGGGAGTCGAGATTCCTCAACAACTCTGGGACAGTGTACAGTGATTGAGTATTGTGATATTCCTCACTGCCCAGAAGTTGAAGGAAACAGAGTGACAAATACCTGGAGAAGGGGATGCATAATCCCCTGGAGCCCTTCAGTTTAATCACCAGGCTTCTGAATAAAATATCGGCAAAGTCAACTCTGAGTCCATTCCACAAGCAGTAAGCCATCTCTGCTTGTGTGGAGTTGATCTGGTCCAATCCACCAGAACTCCCACCCATGCTTTCAACTAGGTGAATGAAAAAGTACCTCCAAGATGGTGAGAGGCCCTTCATAGTCATAGCACCTTTAACTTTTAATACCTCATTCTCCAAGCACTCCTTATTTCCCATATCCAGGAGTACCTGGCGAAAATTGATGTTCTGGGATATCACAACTGGAGATTCACCCTCTCTCCAGTAGTTGAGGTGCAGAGCATCCCTCAACGTTTCTGCAGTAATAGTACACTGGACTGATCCATCTTTAAGGGTGAAAGAGATAGATGAACAGTCTTCTGAAAGTTCTGCTGTGTACCAAAACTCACACAAGTACTCATGGTACATCTTGTGTGGGTTGAGGGAAAAAGACTCGCCGAGGGGAGAATCACGAAGAAAGGCTTGGATTCTCCCGATTAATGTATCGGCGGCTTGAGTCCCTCTCAAACTAGCCATTGGGTTGTTAGGATTTAATTTTATTGAAGCAGAATTTGAAGGGGCACCACTGGCTCGTTTGACATTATTCGATGGATTGTAAGGGACTGTAAGCAGATTTACATCCCTACTTCTTGATTTAGGTGCCATTATAGATAGATATGAATATGAAACTGAGAATTTGGGAATTAGGGTTGTGATTTATGAAGCAGAGAGAGAAATGAAGAGTTTGATGATTGGAAGTAAATGAAAGAATGTAAAAGAAAGTAAATGTGATCGGAGTAAATAAGGGTATTTATAATGAAATCATGATCCCAATGAAATACCAAGAATTATATTTTATTATCAAAAATCAATTTTGTAGATATTTTTACAAAAGTAAATTTGAATTTTGAACCAAAAATTTAATTCTCCTTGTCAGCATTAAATGCTACGACGGCTTAACTACCCACGCGCCCACTAACTTTTACACTCCCAATAAAAATAGTTGTCTTTTACAAAAATGACTTTAAACACGTCAGATGACGATATTGAGTGGGTTAAAACACTCGAGTACCATCACGTGTCACAAATATTGACCAAGTATTTTCCAACGTTATGAAAATCTGGTTGACCACCAGTTTTAAGACAAGACTGAACATGTATACTGGAGGATTAGTCCAGTGCCAGTTTCCAACTGGAGAGTTCTCCAGTTGCCATTTTCAAACAAAAAGAATTTTTGGTAAGAAAATTTGTTTTGAGTCTTTCCCCCTAAAATGATGATCCAGAAATCGATTAGTGCCAGGATAGTATAACAAAGGCGTTCGATAGCCTGGCGAGCAAAGATTATCTGGACCTCCTCAACTGGAGAACTTCATCAGTGTCACTGACGCGTTCATAACAAAAAAATCTCCAGTTTTAAGGATTTAACATTCCCAGTTCGCTGATGAGATGTTTAAAGGTTTTCTCATCAAGAGGTTTTGTAAAAACATCAGCGAGCTGTTTGTCAGTGGGGATGAAATGTATTTCAATGTCTCCTTTCATAACATGATCACGAATGAAATGATACCTGATGTCAATATGCTTTGTCTTAGAGTGCATCACTGGGTTGTGAGATATAGCAATTGCACTGGTGTTGTCACAAAAGATTGGGGTCCTTGTATATTTTTGACCATAATCTAGTAACTGGTTCTTGATCCAGAGAATCTGGGCACAGCAACTGGTCGCAGAAATGTACTCTGCCTCAGCAGTGGACATAGAGACTGAAGTCTGCTTCTTGCTGGTCCAACTTACAGTTTTCCTCCAAGGAAATGACAACCACCAGTTGTTGATTTTCTATCTATCTTACAACCTGCATGATCTGAATAACCCATTAGATCTAACCCTGAGCCTTTGGGGTACCAAAGACCAAGGCTAGGACACCCTTTCAGGTATCTGAAGATGCGCTTAACAGCGTGCAAATGTGATTCTTTTGGGTTAGCCTGAAATCTGGCACAAAGACATGTTGCAAACATTATATCTGGTCGACTGGCAGTTAAATACATCAGTGAACCAACCATACCACGATATTCAGTGGTGTTCACTGGTTTGCCAGTTGGGTCAGAGTCCAAATTTAAAGGTGCTGCAATAGGTAT
>CM067173.1:21239903-21281056 GCA_034093135.1 Erigeron breviscapus
GGTTTGGTAAACAAAAATTGGGTTGCTTTAAAAGACTTAAAACTCTCTCGTAAAATTATAAAATGGTAATCACATAACAAGTTGCCAAAAAAATGACCATGTAATAAGTGGGACGTTGATGTCAATGATGTGATAAATTCTAAGCCGGCCAGTCAAAAACAGAATAGTTTATCCTCTTCATCTCCAACACATTGATTAATATCATTATATATAGGATATATATAATATATAATATAAATAATATTATTGTCCCTTCTATTATTGGGTTCATCATAATCTTCACCTTAAAGTTATATTCACCAAAGAAATGAAAAAAGCTATTGCACAAACGGCCACTAGTTCGGTGGTTGGGAAAGTAGTGGAGTCATTGCTTGATGTGGCTAAAACACATATTGGTTATAGGGCTTATTAATTTAAAAGGTATCGTAGTTGGCCATTTATACTTTAGCAGGGGGCATACTAAATTTTCATATAATGTGGGGTGGATAATGGTAAAGTTGACATAACGAGAGACGAAAACAGCCTCCTGGTTTTGGAAAAGTGGTTTTGTGTGTGTGGGCCCCGTATTATTTTTGTTGACTGCCAGATGACCCCAAAATGGGCGGGATAAAGAAACGCGTGGGCGGGATAAAAAGTCAATAACTTTTGTCGTTTGTTAAACTTTATACATACATACATATATAATATCGACATATATATATGAAAATCTATATCAGTTTTATTTTATTTATTTCCAAACACTTAGAAAAAAACACACACTCCTTTTGGTCCCCCACTTCCTTCCATTACTTCGCTTTCCATCTCTCTCTCGATCATCATCGGATCTAACAAACCCTAAAATTTATAAGTATATCTCTTCATCTGCTATGGGTTATTATCTTTGGTAACTGCGTATTCCGATATTTCGCAGGTTCAGGTATGTTTTTTTAGTATCTCGCGATATTTAAAATCTAGGGTTCTTGGGTTGAAAAGATCCATTGATTATAGTCACAAATTTAAAACATTTGATTTGAAAGATGTATAAAAAACTGTATGGATTTAAATTTCTTGTCAGTAATAATCTGGTTTCTACAAATTAGGGTTTCATATATTTTTTTTAAAATTAATTGTTGCTTTTTGCATGGGAATATGTCTTGAAGTACGTGAGTACTGCTGATTTGACGTAAATATTTTAATATAATTTTTTTTTTAGGTTCGTCATGGTTGGGGGGAATTTTGAGTTGGATATTCACTATGATGGTGTGTTCTATTTTGGACCTTTAAGGTATGTTGACGGACAAGTGTTGGGTGTTTATGTATCTCAATTTGAATCGTATGATGAGTTAGTTGAATATCTAGAAAGAAACACTTTGTCCATTGTTGTCGGTGTCTATTATCTCATACCAGAGAATAATATTAGGGAGGGGTTGCTTAAAATAACTGATGATTATGATCTCAAGTGTTTGTTTGATTTGGCTTATTGTTATGGAAAAATTGACATTTATGTGAACCATTTGCAAACTCATGATGAGGCCATAGAGGATAACCTGGCATTAAGAACCCCAAATGCCCCTGGTGAATTAGATGAAGTGGCTGAACATAGGAATGTGGGTAGAAATAGGGTTGCTAGAAATGCTAGGGGAAATGGTAATGATGATCAAGATGAAGAAGCTGTAGAGGATCCTATTGCTGTAGATGAATCAGATGGTGATCAACAGGATGATGTTATGGTAGATGCAAATGGTGGTGATGATGGTCAGAATGCAGGGTTAGAGGATATTGATACAGATGAGCAAAATCCTCCTGAATTTACACCCTCTAACCTTGTTAGGAAGTTGTTTCAAGATAATGACAAGGGAAAGCAAAAGGTGGTACAAGAACAAGAACAAGTGGTGGAGGATACTGAATCTGATAGTGATTATGAGGCTGAGGTTGAATGTTCCAGTGACACTGAAAGTGAAGCTGCTTCAATTGATTATCTCTCTGAGGGTGAGGATGAGTTAAGGGAGGTTAGACTTAGAAAGATTGAAGCAAAAAAGACACCTAAAACTATGAAACAACCTACATTAGTTCCTCCTGGTAGGAACAACAAGGTTGAGTTTGATTTGGCAGCTTAAGGCTGATGATGATAGTGAACTTCAAGACCCCTTTGAGAAGGTTCAGAATGTAGAAAAATGGCCTATCCATAACAGAGACTGTAACAACCGTGACTTTTGACCGTTGACTATTTGTGCCATTTGGCTAACAATTTGGTTAGTAAGATAAACTTAAGCCTTTTGGGGTTTCATTTAAGTGCAATGTGTACATATAGATCAATTTGTCGTGCAATTTGGGACTTATGCGCTAGTCGAGTTCATTAGTTGTGCTAATCGATGCTTACAATTTAAAAACAACTAAATGTAAATGACTTTTGTAAATCAAGGTAGAAACTTGGGAGAATAAGGAGTTTTAGCGAAACGTTAAGTTAAAGTATGTTGTGAGTTCGTTTTGGCATTTAAAGGGTTAACGTTTAGCTATTTGTCGAATTTAGCGGAGCGGGAGCCTACCCTTTTGGAGTCTAGGCCGGCCCCCCCTTCTAACCCCTCCTCCTCCACCCATTTCATTCTATCTTCTTCTTCTCTCTAATTCACTTCCAAGAACAAAAAAAAACACACTTTCATTCTCTCTATCTCTCCCTAAGATTCTTACACCAAGATTATGGTTTCAAGTTAGATTAGTGCTAGAAACATCATCTATTTCATCTCCTTTGCATCAAATCAAGATTTGGGTCATCAAAAAGTGCAAGAACATCCCCTTTTGGGTCAAATTCCGGTAAAGCTTTTGGAAGAAGAATTAGTAAATTGAACCTCATCCTTTAATCATCATTTTATGTTTATTAACTTGCTTTTAGTTGATTACAAGTAAATTCGGGTCACGAATTGGGTCAAAATGCGATTAGGGTTAAATTAGGGTTTTGAAATGGGTCAAATGATTTGGGCATGAGTTTGATGTTATGATTCGAGTTTATGAGGTGGGTTATGTTTGTTTATGTCCAAATATGTGGATTTAGGCTTGAAATTGGGTCCTAGATCATCCATGGTCGATTATGGGGTCAAAAATGGGGTTTTGGGTTGTTTTGGATCGTTTTTGGCTAAGTTTCTGCAGCAGATTTGGCTGACTGCGGCGCAGTGGGAGGTGCCAGACCCCACTGCGGCGCAGTGAAAAGCTGCTGAACCGGTGACTCTTTGTCAACTTCAAACGCTTATAACTTTTGATCCGTAAGTCCAATTGAGTCATATGACCTATCTTTGGAATCGTGAGAGAGTCTACTTTCTCATGGTAAAGTCCTTTTTGTCTGAATCCTTGTCCATTTTTAAAAATGTTGGGTCAAAGTGTCCTAGTTCATACGCGGTAGGGTCGTTTAAGCGTCTAAGGGTTGTGACTCAACTTTAATCGTGCTTAACCCACTTGTGTAGGGTTATAGAGTTGGTGTTGATGACACTATGATATATATATTGATAGGTTGTGGGCACGTGGCGGCGTTGGACATTTATAGCTCGATATTAACTTGTCGTTTTGCTTGGAAATCAAGGTGAGTTTTCGTAGCTCCCTACTCAATTGAGATTCGGGCTGAAAAGTGTACAACCTTGTGTGCTTACTTTCTTGTGTGTGCATTTATATGGTTGCTTTGATTTGGGACATGGTTCAATTGTGCATACGCTTGACTTTCTTGATTGATGACATGGCTTGTTTGTGCATATGTTTGTGTGTCTTAGGTGATGACATTGTTTAATCAATGGAATGTTGACGTACAAATACGTGGTTGTTATATGATTATTGTATGTGTGTGTTGGATGATTATTAGGTTAGTTGTGTATATATGGAAGACGGTAATACCTTTAAAAGGTTGGAGATGTGGTGGGAAGGCTGCGGGTGACCCTATATATAAGCATCAAAGGCCTTTCAAAAGTAGTATCGTACGAAGTATATACACATGGTATTATTGGTTATGTGTGGACATTTGGAGTACATGACGTGCATTTGAGTACATTGGAGTAGATTTGAGTACATTACGTGCATTTGAGGTACATAACGTGCAATTGAGTACAATGAAGTACATTACGTGCAATTGAGTACAATGAAGTACATTACGTGCAATTGAGTACAATGAAGTACATTACGTGCAATTGAGTACAATGAAGTACATAACGTGCAATTGAGTACAATGAAGTACATTACGTGCAATTGAGTACAATGAAGTACATTACGTGCAATTGAGTACATTTGAGGGACATTGTTAGACATGTTTGGCATTATAGAACTTGTTAGATACTTATTGATATCACTTTTACTTGTTCTTGTTTACTATGCGTATTTTATTTACCTTGAGTAGTTTCATTGTGTGAGTACATGTGTGAAGGTCATTGGTGGACATTGATTGATTATGGATTGATTGAGTACTTGTGTCCTTTAAGGACTTACTGTAAGTGTGTTCCTTGTTCATTTTCCTTGTTCATATCGTGAATGGCTTTGGCATTAGATCCTAGTCATTCGCTCCTACGAACTCACCAACCTAGTGTTGACCTTGTTTAGGCACTTTTCAGGTATTCAAGAGAATCCAAGATGTGTCGGTTGATTGATGCTAGTGCTAGAGCTTGGGCTTGGACTTACATGGATCCAGGATTCATTTGCCCTTATTTTTGCAATTTGCATTATGTACTTGCTTGTAGATGTTGGATTCACCGAATCCCCTTTGTTTCATATAGATCATGTTCTACGATAATCCCATGCATACGCTATATCTTTTCGGTAGTATTTCGAGCTTAGCTCGGGGTGTTACAGAATGGTGGCCCATGCGTGGTCGTAGAGAATTAGGCGGTTTGACCTAGACTACGGCTAAGTAAAAACTCTTCATATAGCTTGCATGGTTAGGAATATTGAATGCAACGTGAATTGTAGCAACCTTGTAAGTGTACACTAAGAGTTCGTAGGCAGGATCGTAATACATAATGACATGAGTACAATTGGACAATGTGTTGATTGAGATAGTACTATGTGATCAACGTGTTGTTTTGTGACGAGTACAATGTGAACAATGTGTTATGTGGGACAAGTACAATGTGAATGTGATAACATGAGTACAATTGGGTTGATATGGACAATATGTTGTTGTGTGATGGTCAAGTGCATGAGGTCATGTGCATATTGTTGGATTGAGATGATTGAATCGATATTGTTTGATGAATTAGGGCAAGATGAAGTTATGGCATTAACATGATATAATATTGTGGCAACCCTAAAAGAGCCCGATCAACTCTTTTATGGTTACCCGGTATTATAACAAGTTAATGACATCACGGATTGCACATGTTGGCTTAGAGTATAATAAGGAACCGATATGCTTAATGGAAGTTGATTGGGTGGAGGGTTAGCCGCTGGTACACCCTGTATACATACCCGGTCAATAACTAGGAGCATATCGGATTCGGATTATACTTTGGACCACTTGTTTTAGTTGCTTGTGATGTGATGTGTTGAATATGAGTACTTGACTATGTTGGTGGACAAATGTTGTGAGATAATGATTACTTGAGAACTTTGATATATTGCCCTTAGTGTGTTGATATGAGACAAGTATGATATGTTGGTATGATAGCATGATATATGACAGTTACTTGAGAACATTTATATATTGGCCTTAGCGTAAAGACATTAAAAATGTGTAGTGTGTTGGCATGAATGCACTAACTACTATTGTGGTTTGATGATGAACAATTAGTGTGAACTTGATATTATAGCATGATACATAACGATTCCCCTAGAACATTAGTACTTTTGCCTTAGTGTAAAGATATCATCTATGTGTGACATGTCGGTACGAGAGCATTGACTACTTGTGTGACTAACATGTAAGAACTTTGAGACTAACCTTCGGGTCATAAACTTTAAGATCTTTACTAGGGTGGATACAATTAACCGTACCGGTAGGTATTGCCAAGCATTTATGGTGAGAAGCGGGGTGTTGTACAAAACGACGAACCAGAGGAAAAGGGGTTAGGTGAACTTTTGCGGCGGGTACTACCGAAGTTCGCAACGATCCTAACGTGGTGACGGGTACATTTATTCTTAACGATAATTACGCCACGGTGTTATTTGATTCCGGAGCCGGGTATAGCCTTGTTCCTTCGATAGATATTCATCCTCGTGCCTTAGACTATGTGCTTGGTATTGAAATGGTCAATGGTACTCTAACTAGATTTAGTCAACCACTTCGTGATTGCATCTTGACTTTAAACGACTTCGATTTTATCCAACGATTCTATGTCATTCGATATGGGAAGTTTTGGCGTCATCACGGGCTCAGATTGGAGGTTGACGATTAATGCGGTTATTGACTGTGGTGGAAGAGTGGTCAAGGTACTACTGTCTAACGGCAAGGTCTTAAGAGTGCAAGGTGAAATATCGGATCCTTCTAGTTCAAAGGTACTTAGTGCTACCGCTAGCATAGTTGAGTTGAAAACCATTCCCATTTGTTCATGACCTTCCCGATGCGCTTCTGGACGATTCATCTGGTTTACCCCGCCTCGACAACTTGATTTTGTATCGAACTAACTCCTAACGTCGCATCCGTAGCCAAATCCCCTTATAAACTCGCCTTAACGGAGATACAAGAGTTGGAACATCAACCTAAAGAGCTTCAAGAGAAAGATGTTCATTCATCCTAACCAATCGCCATGGGGAACTCCTATTCCGTTGCCAGGAAGAACGATGGGTCTTTTATGAGGTGTATCGATTTCCGGGCAGTGAACAAGCTCACGATGAAGAACCAATATCCATTTTCGATAAATGATAACTCATTTGATCAACTAGAAGGTGTTAATCCCTCCTCCAAGATTTACCTTCACTCAGGCTAGAGCCAACTGCGCGTCCATAATAATGACATCTCAAAGACGATGTTTCCTACAAAGTATGTGCATTTAGGATACACCGTGTACCGTTTGGGTTGACTAATGCACAGACGGTGTTCATGGGCTTGGTGAAGCGGGTGTGACGGCCCAACTTGGACAAGTCTATCACTACCCTTATTAATGATATACTTGTTTACTCGAGGATGAAGGAAGATCTTGCCGAACATTTACGCGAAGTGCTAGACTTGCTTAGAAAAGAGAATTTGTATGCGAGATTCTCCTAATTGCGAGTTGGTAGAAGAAGTTCATCTCCTCGGTCATGTGGTGAGCAAAGATGGAATTCATGTAGTTCCTAGCAAGATTGAAGCGGTCAAGAATTGGAGGCATTAAGAGGGGCAAGATCATTGCTTATGCCTCCCGTTAACTTTAGGTGCATGAGGAAAACTACCCCACTCATGATTTAGAAATTGGGGTGGTTGTGTTCGCTTGAAAGTGTTGGAGACATTACCTTAAGGCACCAAATGTGTAATTTACACCGATCATAGAAGTCTTCAACATATTTTCGATCAAGTGAGTTGAATACGAGACAAAGAAGATGACTTGAACTTTTAGTAATTATGATTGTGATATTCGCTACCATCCGGGCAAAGCTGACGTCGTAGCCGATGCTTTTAGTATAAAGG
This sequence comes from Erigeron breviscapus, assembly GCA_034093135.1. Classification (NCBI taxonomy): domain Eukaryota; kingdom Viridiplantae; phylum Streptophyta; class Magnoliopsida; order Asterales; family Asteraceae; genus Erigeron; species Erigeron breviscapus. The sequence continues at coordinate 21,247,453 of CM067173.1, forward strand.
AAAGGGTCAAGCCGAGAAGGACAAGAGCCATGAGTCTCACGGTGGAGTAAAGTATTCGTGACAGGACCATAGGAGCACACGTACAAGCTGCTTTACCGGAGAATTTTGGTAACGAAAGATTAGATGGAATAGAGCAACAATTCGGTATAAAGGAAGACAATGGGCTATACTTAACTGAAAGACTTGGGTTCCCATTTTTTCGGCAATTTGAGGACATTTCTCAGGAATGAAGCCCACAGGTCGGCATATTCGGCCCATCCGGGCTCGGAGGTGATGTACTTTGATATGAAGGACTTTATTGGTGCAACCGGTGACACCGGAGTGGAAATGGGAACGAATTGCAATAAACTTCATTACGAAGTTACCGAAGATAAGAAGTGGTTGTGATACTATATAGGTGATCGTAGATCGGTTGACAAAGTCGGCTCGCTTCTTAGCCATTCGTGAGACCGACAAGTTTGACACCATGTGCATTTGTACATTGAAGAAGTGGTGTCTAAGTAAGGAGTTACGGGTTCTACCGTTGCCGAAGGAAACATCCGGTATAACTCAAATTTGTGGAAAGCCCTTTCGACGAGCAATGGGTACTCAAATAGACATGAGTACGGCGTTTCATCACCAAACGAATAGACAACCGAGAGAACCATTCAAATGCTTGAAGACATGTTGAGGGCTTGTGCTATTGACATTGGTGGAACTTGGGAAGATCATTTACGTTAATTGGGTTCTCGTATAATGATATTTACCATGCGATGTGTTCAAATGGCTCCACCTAGGGCACTTTATGGTAGAAAGTGTCGTTCTCCACTTGCTTGAGTGGAGATTGACGGAGGCCAACTTATAGGGCCAATAATAGTAGTCGGGACAACAAAGGCGATTTCTCAAATCAAGGAGAGATTATAATTGGCCGTGAGAGACAAAGGAAATACGACTATGCGAGGCGTAGACCATTGGAGTTCAATGTGGGTGGTTATGTGCTTGTGAAAGTCTCCCCGTAGGAAAGTGTCATTCATTTTGTAAAGAGAGGCAAACTTAGACCAAGGTACATTGGACCTTTGAGATCATTGAACGAGTGGGCAAGTGGCTTACCAATTGAGGCTACCTCGAGAACATAACGGTGTGCATGACGTGTTCCATATTTGTAACTTAGGGAAGTGCTTGACGGATCCTACATTACATATGCCTATGAACGAGATTCAAGTAGACAAGAAGCTCAATTTTGTGGAAGAGCCGGTAGAGATCTTAGACCGGGAGACCAAGAGGCTAAAGAACAAACATCACACGATTGTCAAAGTTAGATGGAGTGCAAGACGTGAAACCGAGTTCATTTGTGAACGAGAGGACCATATGAGATCTAAGTAACCACATATGTTCATTAACTAGGGTTTTGTCGAATTTCGGGACGAAATTCCTTTAACGGGGGAATGATGTAACAACCGTGACTTTTGACCGTTGACTATTTGTGCCATTTGGCTAACAATTTGGTTAGTAAGATAAACTTAAGCCTTTTGGGGTTTCATTTAAGTGCAATGTGTACATATAGATCAATTTGTCGTGCAATTTGGGACTTATGCGCTAGTCGAGTTCATTAGTTGTGCTAATCGATGCTTACAATTTAAAAACAACTAAATGTAAATGACTTTTGTAAATCAAGGTAGAAACTTGGGAGAATAAGGAGTTTTAGCGAAACGTTAAGTTAAAGTATGTTGTGAGTTCGTTTTGGCATTTAAAGGGTTAACGTTTAGCTATTTGTCGAATTTAGCGGAGCGGGAGCCTACCCTTTTGGAGTCTAGGCCGGCCCCCCCTTCTAACCCCTCCTCCTCCACCCATTTCATTCTATCTTCTTCTTCTCTCTAATTCACTTCCAAGAACAAAAAAAAACACACTTTCATTCTCTCTATCTCTCCCTAAGATTCTTACACCAAGATTATGGTTTCAAGTTAGATTAGTGCTAGAAACATCATCTATTTCATCTCCTTTGCATCAAATCAAGATTTGGGTCATCAAAAAGTGCAAGAACATCCCCTTTTGGGTCAAATTCCGGTAAAGCTTTTGGAAGAAGAATTAGTAAATTGAACCTCATCCTTTAATCATCATTTTATGTTTATTAACTTGCTTTTAGTTGATTACAAGTAAATTCGGGTCACGAATTGGGTCAAAATGCGATTAGGGTTAAATTAGGGTTTTGAAATGGGTCAAATGATTTGGGCATGAGTTTGATGTTATGATTCGAGTTTATGAGGTGGGTTATGTTTGTTTATGTCCAAATATGTGGATTTAGGCTTGAAATTGGGTCCTAGATCATCCATGGTCGATTATGGGGTCAAAAATGGGGTTTTGGGTTGTTTTGGATCGTTTTTGGCTAAGTTTCTGCAGCAGATTTGGCTGACTGCGGCGCAGTGGGAGGTGCCAGACCCCACTGCGGCGCAGTGAAAAGCTGCTGAACCGGTGACTCTTTGTCAACTTCAAACGCTTATAACTTTTGATCCGTAAGTCCAATTGAGTCATATGACCTATCTTTGGAATCGTGAGAGAGTCTACTTTCTCATGGTAAAGTCCTTTTTGTCTGAATCCTTGTCCATTTTTAAAAATGTTGGGTCAAAGTGTCCTAGTTCATACGCGGTAGGGTCGTTTAAGCGTCTAAGGGTTGTGACTCAACTTTAATCGTGCTTAACCCACTTGTGTAGGGTTATAGAGTTGGTGTTGATGACACTATGATATATATATATATTGATAGGTTGTGGGCACGTGGCGGCCGTTGGACATTTATAGCTCGATATTAACTTGTCGTTTTGCTTGGAAATCAAGGTGAGTTTTCGTAGCTCCCTACTTAATTGAGATTCGGGCTGAAAAGTGTACAACCTTGTGTGCTTACTTTCTTGTGTGTGCATTTATATGGTTGCTTTGATTTGGGACATGGTTCAATTGTGCATACGCTTGACTTTCTTGATTGATGACATGGCTTGTTTGTGCATATGTTTGTGTGTCTTAGGTGATGACATTGTTTAATCAATGGAATGTTGACGTACAAATACGTGGTTGTTATATGATTATTGTATGTGTGTGTTGGATGATTATTAGGTTAGTTGTGTATATATGGAAGACGGTAATACCTTTGAAAGGTTGGAGATGTGGTGGGAAGGCTGCGGGTGACCCTATATATAAGCATCAAAGGCCTTTCAAAAGTAGTATCGTACGAAGTATATACACATGGTATTATTGGTTATGTGTGGACATTTGGAGTACATGACGTGCATTTGAGTACATTACGTGCAATTGAGTACAATGAAGTACATTACGTGCAATTGAGTACAATGAAGTACATTACGTGCAATTGAGTACAATGAAGTACATTACGTGCAATTGAGTACAATGAAGTACATTACGTGCAATTGAGTACAATGAAGTACATTACGTGCAATTGAGTACAATGAAGTACATGACGTGCAATTGAGTACAATGAAGTACATTACGTGCAATTGAGTACAATGAAGTACATGACGTGCAATTGAGTACATTTGAGGGACATTGTTAGACATGTTTGGCATTATAGAACTTGTTAGATACTTATTGATATCACTTTTACTTGTTCTTGTTTACTATGCATATTTTATTTACCTTGAGTAGTTTCATTGTGTGAGTACATGTGTGAAGGTCATTGGTGGACATTGATTGATTATGGATTGATTGAGTACTTGTGTCCTTTAAGGACTTACTGTAAGTGTGTTCCTTGTTCATTTTCCTTGTTCATATCGTGAATGGCTTTGGCATTAGATCCTAGTCATTCGCTCCTACGAACTCACCAACCTAGTGTTGACCTTGTTTAGGCACTTTTCAGGTATTCAAGAGAATCCAAGATGTGTCGGTTGATTGATGCTAGTGCTAGAGCTTGGGCTTGGACTTACATGGATCCAGGATTCATTTGCCCTTATTTTTGCAATTTGCATTATGTACTTGCTTGTAGATGTTGGATTCACCGAATCCCCTTTGTTTCATATAGATCATGTTCTACGATAATCCCATGCATACGCTATATCTTTTCGGTAGTATTTCGAGCTTAGCTCGGGGTGTTACAGAGACACCCATGGAGACTTAAGAAACCTCAAGTTGGTGAAAAGTATATAGACCACCATGCTTTTAGGGAGTGTATGACCTATTATGGCCTGGCAAATGGTTTCTCAATCTGGTATGAGAAAAGTACTCAGAAGAAAGTAATTGCTAGATGTGGGCAGAGACCACCAAGGTTGAAAGAACCTACAATTGGTAAACAAAGAAAGATGCTTATGTACCCTGCTACTCAGAAAGGAAAGGAGGCCAAGTGTCCATGGAGGTGCTATGGGAAGAGATTGAATGAGGAAGCATCTTTTCAAGTTGTGTCAATGGTGGATAAGCATACTTGCACTAGAAACTTCAGATTTGGGTCACTTGTCAGTTACAAGTGGATAGGGAATCAGTTTGGGAACAAGATCAGGGCAAATCCAAATATTAAGTTAGTAGAAATTGCTGACCTTGTAATGAAGAAGTACAAGTGCATTGTAACTCATAATCAGTGCAGATCAGCCAAGAATTATGCTTTGAATGAATTTGAATAGTCCATTGAAGAACATTATGGTATGTTGAGATCATATGGGGATGAGTTGTTGGCATCCAATCCTGGTTCTACTATCAAACTTAACTGTACTAGCAATCCAGATGGTAAACTTTACTTTCAAAAGATGTACATTTGTTTGAAGGGTTTAAAAGATGGATGGAAGAAGGGTTGCAGGATGGTTATAGCTCTTGATGGTTGCAGGAAACTTTACTCACATAGTGTCCTTACCAAAGCAAGTGCTGCTTTAGGTGTAACTAGCATGGGATTTGGGAAGGCCAAAACAAGAGGTACATTCACATTCACATACATTTTCACTTATTATTTGGTAGTTTTTGCATTAATTACTAACTAATAAAGTAACCCTATATAGGTCCTCACAAAGTGCCACTATGGTAGGGGGCAGGTGTTTGTATTGACCCTCTGACTAATGAAACCTTTATAGGTGGTCCTGATGGCATTCCTGTCCCAGTGTGGCCTAAAGATGTACCAATTCCAAGTGCAACTGAAGAGTTGGCAAAGAAAAAGAAAGCTTTGGAGGAACTTAGGGAAAAGGCAGCTGAAGATGGAAAGAAGAGAGCTGTGGAGGCAGTAAGGAGAATGATGGGATATGACAAGGCAGTGAATGATGGAAATAACATTCCAAGTGAAGGCAAGCAACCAAAGATTGCAAGACTAGAAACACATGGCAAAGCTGCAAGTCAACCAAAACCTACTGCAAAGAAATCCCAACCAAGTCAAGCCAATACAAGTCAAGGAAAACCATCTGCAAAGAACTGTGAACCAAGTGTGGCAAGTGAATGTGTCATCAGAAAGGTGGGTGGTGCAAACAAACTAGTCAGGAGCCAGCCAAGTCCAGTAAGAGTTAGGCCACCAAGTGAAAGAATATTAAACAAGAAACTTGCAAGGAAGATTGAGGGTCCTGGGAGCACACTTGATTCTGCAGTGTCTCTTGAATGATTCCTCCAGTTATTTGTAACAAATAATGACTACTTCTTTTGATGTCCCTTGAAAACATTATGTGTATGAAAATTAGGTAACTATAACTGGTACATGCACAGGGGATGTATGTATGGTATGTAACTATAACTGCTACTTATGCTTCTACTAAGTAGGTTGTAGAATGGTCTAATACCATTTACGACTGTATGGATATTTGGTATAACACCAAAGGCTTAGTGGCCAATTTTGTAAGTATGTTTATGAATGTAAGGTATGTTGTGGCTTATATTCGTTTCTGCATAGATTTTTTTCATGCCCATTCCAATTTATATTACACTATAAAGCATTGCAAAACGTAAAAAAATTAAACAATCCATGTAAGTAACCAAAAATTCATTCATTCAAACGATCAAACATCTGCTGGTCATTCATTCAGCCAATTCTACAACACATATGCTCCAATGCAAATACACAAACACATAATGACTACTAGTAAAAAACAACAAATTTTTTGATATAATTTTAGCTGGCAATTCTTCATTTTCATATCTTCAACGAGTTGCACCACATTCATGCTGGAGTCTCCATCTTCTTCACAATCAACCACATTTTCCTTCAGTTTATCTGATTGCATATTTTCATGGAGGTCGTATAACAACAGCTTATAGTAATCACTTGGTAGTTCTCGATCTAAGAATCTATAAACTCCGCACTTCTTATTTGGATCCTTTATCAAATACAAGTATAAAATAAACCCATATCATTTAATTAGTGGAATAATAAATATATAATAACGTTAATTCTGTAATTGATACTTACCTTTTCAGGACAAGATATGAACCTTCTTCCTGGGTTCTTCAATGTCCATGACGTACGAGAGTACAGTTTGTACCCACAATCACATACACCAAGATGCCCACCACGGTATTTTGATCGGATGGAAGAAGATGACGACATCGAATTAGTGAGATGGATTGATTAGGGCATAAATTTGGGGATGAATTTTTTCCCCTGTAAATGAAGGGTTTATTTGGGGAAGGGGCGTATTTATAGTGGGAAGGGGGGGGGGGGGGATCGACGGGTCAACAAAAAAAAGTCAAAAACTGGGTTACGTGACATTAAAACCACCATCTTGTAAAACTGGTCCTTCTATAAACGGTGTTTTTGACGGTACACCCCATATTATATGAAAATTTAGTATGCCCCCTGCTAAAGTATAAATGGCCAACTACGATACCTTTTAAAGTAATAAGCCCTGTTATATTAAGAATTCTAATGAATATGTTGAAAAGTTGAAGAATGAAGCTGATCACCTAAAACTTATGAGAGGCAGGGTTCAACAACATATAAATATAGCAAAACGAAAAGGCGATGATCTGTTACATGGTGTGCAAGATTGGGTCGACAAGGCAGATGCTCAAATATCCATGTAACAAGAATTTATAATACAAGAAACGAATGCCAAGAAGGCCAAATTGGGATTCTCAATTGGTAATTGGAGCACTCGTTATCACTATGGTAAGCGGGCAACAACAATGACTCCATATCTTTTGGAGCACCAAGAACATGGCAAGGAGTTTGTGACTTGTGTCTCTGTTGAAACTTCTGCACCCGGATTCCTAGATGTTTATCAAAACAAAGATCTTGAGGGTATTCATACCCACAATTTAGCTTTAAATGATATCATTGCTGCCCTTGAAGATGAAAGCAAACAAATCATTGGGATATATGGTTTAGGGGGTGTTGGGAAAACCACATTAGCCAAGGAAGTTGTTAAAGTAAAGCATCTATTCGCTAATGTTGCTTTCACAACTGTCTCCCAGACAGTAAATGCTGAGAAGATTCAAAAGGATCTTGAAAATGCAACAAAGCGAATAGTGAAAGGCGAGAAGGTACTAATTATTTTAGATGATGTGTGGGAGAAACTCGATTTGGAAGATTTGTGCATTCCGATTAACCACACAAAGTGCAAGATTTTGTTAACATCTAGAAGCGAAAGAGTGTGCCGGAAAATGAACACTCAAAGAAAAATCTGTGTAAACTCTTTAACGATAGATGAAGCATGGATTCTGTTGAAACGTGTGGTTGGTGACATCGTGGAGACAGATGCCAATTTGAAACCAGTTGCATTAAAGGTTGTTGAAGAATGTGGCGGATTGCCACTTCTCATTACAGCCGTAGCAAATGGTTTGAAACACGAAAGCATCAAATCTTGGAACCAAGCTCTCACTCAATTACAAAAACATGCACCATTGGATATCGATGACGAGATACGGAAAGCATTTACTCTATTGAAGCTTAGTTATGAGTATCTAAAAAGTGAAGAGGCCAAATTTTGCTTCTTATTGTGTAGTCTGTTCCCTGAAGACTATGATATTTCATTGAACGACTTGGCATTTTATGGGGTGGGTTTAGAAATGTTTGATGACCTGGATAGCATAGAGGATGCAAGAGGCAGGGTTCAAAATGCAGTGAATATCCTCACTTCTTCTGGCTTGTTACTGAATACCAAAGTCAGAGATCGCACCAAAATGCATGATGTTGTTCGTGACGTGGCACTGTTGATTGCATCTAATGGTGAGAACAAATTTCTGGTGAAAGCTGAGCAATGTTTAACTGAATGGTTACCTTTAAAATACGAGATAAAAAGCTACAAGGGAGTTGCACTCATGGATAATGACGTCAACAAGATCCCTGATTATGAGGTTCATTTACCGCACCTTCAATTTTTCATCTTATGTGGCAATCATGATCTGTCAATGATTTCTGATGAATTCATTAGGTGCATGAAAAGGGTAAAGGTTTTAGATATCTCGTGGAATAATATCTCATCCTTGCCAAAATCATTTCAACTACTCACAGAACTTCGTATGCTCGATCTTTGGGGAAATAGACCTCTCCATGACATATCGATACTTGGGGAGTTAAAAGATCTAGAGATTCTAATTCTAAATGGAACTGGAATCACTGAAATTCCTAAAGAGATTGCCCAGTTAGTAAACTTAAGGATGCTTCAAGTTAATGATTGTGTGAATCTATCCCATATATCACATGGTGTTATACAAGCGCTTTGGAGATTGGAAGAATTATGCATTGAATTTAAGTTAAACTTCAAAGGAGCTTCCGAATGTATTGTTGAGGTAATGAGCTTGTCGAAGCTCACATACTTGGACTTGAGAGTTCCAAGTATTGATGATATTCCTCCTCAAGGACAAGGTTTCAATTCTAAAAACTTGAAAGGATTTGTGATTCAAATAGGAAAATACAATCCATATATCTCGACCATTAGTTCCATCTCAGGGTCAGGTCGTTATCTCGTTCTTTCAAGAGTATATCTTGGGATATCATTAGTAAAGAGGCTAAAGAAATTGATTGAAGGAAGTCGTCCTATTACAATTCTAAATGGAATTCAAAACTTGAATAAAATCATGCCTACCTTGTATCATCAAGGTTTCAATGAATTAGAGCATATTGAGTTGTGTAATTGCCCTAAGGTGTCATGCTTAGTGGATGATGCTACAAGGTGTGATGTGAAGGAAGGGAAAACAAAGGAAATGTTTTTCAAGGATCTAAAACACCTTGAATTGAGATGTCTAGATAATTTGGAGGTGATATGGAAATGCCCAGATGAATATATAAGTCTTACTAACCTAGTATCACTTTATATCTATTCACTGTGAGTGTAGCACGAGGACTTGTCAATCTCAAAAACCTAAGTATCTTAACTTGCGATGGTTTAGAGGAAGTGATTTGGGGTGGAGATGATGAAACTGAAAATATTCTCTCATTAATTAAGTGCAAAGTTGTAGACAATTTCTAGAAATCCATATGGTGTTGTATTTTTTTTTTCATTTAAGATTTATTTTTCTTTTTCAGCAACGAGTAGACCTTCATAAACTGAAACAACAAAATGAAGAGGAAGATCATAAAGAAAAAAAAAGACAACAATGATGATGAAGGGTAATAAGAACGGAGACCGGAGGTGTGTAGTGATGATTATGGATCCAAATTTGAAAACGAATTGTAGTTGAAATGCCCAAATGAAAAATTGTTCTAGTAGTTGCATCTTAAGGCCCTTTGATCAACTCCCAATTATGATAGTCTATGAGGTACTTAATTTCATCAGTTGTAGATTGTAGTATGCATGTACCTAAACAGTTTTATTAGTTAGTAAGGCTCTAACTATTTGAGCCAAATTTCGAGTCTTACGAGTAAGCTACACACAATTAACTTTTTTTTCAACAGCAAACTATTCTACTCTTACTCATAAACTATTAAAATGCCTAGGATTTAACCCACAACTCTCGACCCCCCCCCCCCTTTTTCCCCACAAAATTGAATAATCAACAAAAGTATATCCTAAGTAGGACACACACCGTTATATCGCATTTCATAATACAGACTTGTAAAATCCCAACAGTTATCAGCATTACTAAAATAACCCAATTTTACATACCCGGCCCAAGCATTAACACATTCCACGAAACCTCATTTTTCACCGGACTTCTATAAAAAACACGTCAAGCATTATCTACATCACCCATGTGGAAATTACAAGAAACCATCGAGTTCGAAGTATACAAATCCTTTTCCACCATCCCATCAAACAACCTCCTTGCATCCTCAACAAACCCGTGTTTCCCAAAACCGGCTATCATAACATTACAAGCAACAACATCTCTTTGAGACATTTCATCAAACACCTTACGCGCACACTTCAAATCACCGATTTTAGAATAGAGATCAACCAACCCAGTTTACAAAACCACATCATTACCAAATCCCAACTTCACCACATCACAATGGAACAAAATTCCGAACAACCCAAGTTGGAACCTTTTCGAAAAACCGACACGAAAATACCAACAATTTGATCAAAATCACCACTACTCGTTAGTGCATTATAGAAAAAGATGAAATCTTTATAGTTGTTAGCTTGTAAAGATGAATGAATCTTGGAAGCCCACAATGATGGTTTTGAAAAAGATGGGGTTTCAGAATGGATTTTTTGAAAGAATTTTAAGGTTAATAATTTGTTGTTATTTTTTAAGATTTTTGATAAAATGTTAGTGACGATCGATTTTGGTGGTTTGTAAACTTGTAGCATTATTTTGGTTTTTGGCGCTAATAATTGGTGTTAAAGATGCAGTTTGCTACTTTTTTCCCTAATAACTTGTCAAAACGCCCTTCTTTTATGTTTGTTCCAAAAAAATTTTAACCAACATTGCGAGATAACACACAAATGCTGAGTTCGTAAGCATTTAACACAAAGTAACGAGTTCGGCACTCCTACAGAATAGCAAATTGAAGGCTTGAAGCAACCAAGTATTCAACAAAACTAGCTAGTAGGGCAGTCTTTTAAACTAGCGAGTTCAGCAGACACGTAGCGAGTTGCAAACAAACAGAGCACCCAACATTAACTATACAAAATAGCATACGGGTATAAGCACACATGACAAACTTAAGTAACCAGCAGCGAGTTAGAAACAGATTTAATACAAACTAGCAAACATACAAAATTCATACTAGCGAGTTGTTACAGATTGGATACATTGAGGACAATGTTCAGCTTAAGTGTGTGATCTCGTTTTACCTACCTCCAAAGTAATAAACATCAACGTGGTAAAGAACCAGTGCACAAGAAAAGAAGATTATAAACTTGATATTAGTGACACGTATACTTTCAGTCGGCTCATATATGGGTTATTCAGTTGCATATCTGTAATAAAAGTAAGATAGCCGTTCAATCTTTATGGTTTAGCTGCAATATTTTCTAACTAGAGAAAAACTATAAATCAAAAGCATATGTAGCAGATATCTTACAATTTTGAATACTTGATCTGAAAGGCGCACAAAGATATTTTATTCATCTCTTAAAAATTCGAAGTTTGCAACAAGTTACATAAATCAAATCAGAGAAAGAATCAATTTGTCGCCATCTTTCTCTTGTAATAAGCATTGGGATAAAACTTCTGTCACTTTTGATCTCTCACACTCCCAAAGCAGAGCCATCAAGAAGCTTCTCGTCTTTTGCTGCTAAGACCTTCCTGTTTACCGATAGTGAAATTACTTGTGTGACCTTTCGTCTCTGAGACTCCCAAACTAGAGCGATCAAGTGGCTTCTTGTCTTTGGCATCTGTTAGTTAGAGAAAAATTGTAGAATGTAAAGCTAAGATAACAAATAATACGCACCCCCGGGACAAAAAAAAATGGAATCCGCAAAAGAAGTTATAAATGATCGACTGGATAGCCTTTTGCTAAAGGCAAACACCACCACCAAGAACGATTAATCATAACACATACATAAATAAAGGTAAGGGCCAGAATATACAAAACAATTAGAGAAAGTTCTATCTTTCTGTTTGCCACTGTCAACAAATGAATCCACAATTTGTGTTTATAAAAATAAGAAAAGACTTGTCTGAAATTGCCGGTTGATTTGGCCAACAAAAGAAAAGAATTCCTGACAAATTCATATTACGGGTAACAATAAGGGTATATAAATTTGAGTTGGTATCAAATCAAAAACCGAATAATTCAAGTATAGGTAACGTATGGGTGTTAAAGAGCTCTTACCATGTGTTAGAATATGGTGAAATTGTTGGAGGGAGTTCTTAGCCTCACGTAATTGGCTAAACAAAACTCTAAATTCTGGGAGCTGTTCAAAAACATTTTGCACCTAGACTAATCACATTTCAGGTCCTTCCACCATTATTTTCCTCCTTTGATTTTTTGTATGTTTGGCAGTTCTGTGACAGAAAGATACTCAAGTTTTTTACAATAATAAACGACTCAACTGTCCACTTTCTCCAAGATAATCTTTCCTCTGGAACCGAGTCCAACTCAAGTAGGTCTAAAAGAAAAATCTTTTCTGTTTGAGCATAAATTGTTGGGCTCAATCACAATGGGGTTTTAACCGTGCTATCCTTTTAATCTCCTCAAAGTTAGAGTGCAAACCTACTAAGTTCTTAACGAACCTAAGGTGATAAAAGGATAACCTAGAGTGAGAAAGCTCTTGGTTTCTCTCTCTAGAAGGATATTGTGTGTGTTTGATATGAATGATTTGTGAGAGAATTGTATTGAATGTATTATGAATTCTCCTTCTTCTGACAATTGATGATTGGGTATTTATAGGCCTCATATTAGGGCAACATCGTGATTTGGGCCTTGACAGTTATGGGCCCTGGCCGCCGAATCCAAAATGTCAGTATGAGGCATTCGAGAATAATGATAATATACTTTTATACTCGGTCCATATCCTTGTTGATCAATCCTTGCTCCCTTGCCAAGGGAATGAAAAGAAGTTATGCCAGAGGCTTATTCCCAAGGGCAAGGTTCCAAGGGCAAGGGAGTTCCCAACTAGCAAGGGAAAGAAGACTTCCCAAGGGCAAGGGAAGGAAGTCATAGTTCCCAAAGGGCAAGGGATAGAAGTATAATTCCCAACCGGCAAGGAAAGTCCCAACTAGCAAGGGTAGGAAACATAGTTCTCAACCGGCATGGGAATTCACGTGGTATTTAGTGCTGGGAATTAGCTTTCAATCTGTTGGGAAAAGCCTGGGGTCTTGGGTTGGCCTTTCGGCTGGGAATTGGCTAGGGAACTGGCTGGGAATTGGCTAGGATGTTGGCTGGGAAGCGGCTAGAAAGTGGCTAGGAGGTGGCTGGTGTTAGGACCAGTTTTGCTGAAACTATCCAGTGTCCAGTTGCATCTGGAGACTAAGAAGATTTGTCCGAAATATATTGAAGTCCAGTTGCACGTACAGTTAACGCAACTGAGGACTTCCTCCAGTTGAGATCTGACCAGATGAAGAATCCTTCCAGTTGAAGTCGAAGACAACAAATGGAAGATAAAGAATGACAATGGCAGCGAAGCCCAGTTGACATTCTTCTCAGATACAAACTGGAGAACATCAGTGTAAAGTACTTACAAAGCTTTACACTGATTACGAGGAAAAGACTTTTATGCTTTATGTGCTATTACACGGATAAAAGGATTTATCTATGTATAAAGTATAAAAGGTACATAAAGCAGGTTGAGAAAAGTTACTTTATTCTGTAACTTTACACAACATTTTTAAGGAATTAAATGTTATTCCTTAAATGCTCTCAACCATATTTGTACGGCCAAAGTTGACATCCCAATGTCAACTTTGCCTATAAATAGAAGTCATTGCACAACAAGAAATTATACTTTGCAAACCTGCAATATTCTTGGTGAACTTGTGCAATATTCTCTCAATCGCAAAAAGGAACATTTCACAACTTTAAGTGTTTCGATTGTCAAGAGAATTGGGATCAATTGTATTTCATAGGTTGTTAGGATATTTACATACTTTGTATTATCTTGGTTCCGCAACAACCTTGTAATTTATTTAAAGTTAATAAATAAATTACACTTGAAAAATACATATTGTCTCATCAATTTACTTTACAAGTACTTTCTATTATTGCATTGTTGTTTACTTATTGTCATGATAATAAGTAATCTATCCAGAACTTGGTATACACTCACTGCATCTGGTCGTCTCCAGTTCAGTGTTTATATTGCAAAGTAACCTCACCATCGACATTGAGGTGTCTTCAGGTAGTACCATCTATTGAGTTGGGACTTACAAGTGGTATCAGAGCGGAAGGCTAATATACTTGCCTAGATCTGCTTAGATGACTACTACTGAAGGTGGGGATGGTTCTGGTCAAGGTGAAAACCCCCTAAATGTTAATACACCACCTGTTCAAAATGTTAATACAAACCCTCCTCCTCCTACTGCCCCTAACCATGTCCATGTACATTATTCTAACACTCCTGTTCCCAAATTTGATGGAAATAGTAAGACCTTTGGTACATGGAAGGCCAGAATGCTCTTGCATTTTGTGATATTCTTCCTTCCAAATGGGAAAATATGGTTCTTATCTTAAGACAAGGTAAAACCCTGCACAGCCATACTCTTGCATCGCTCTATGGAGCCTTCAGATTCACTGAAGATAATAATGCTGCAAGACTGGTGGCTGAGCAGGATGCTATGAACCATGCCAAGAGTCCCAAGGTTGCTAGCATAACTGAGCGACCTTGTGCTGCTTTAATGTTTGCAGAGAGTGTCCAGTCACACTCAATGAAGGAGATGTTAAACAGTTTCTTGAACTCTGGCCTGACCACTGAAATCAGTGATGGTTGTGATGAACTGACGATGATGATCTGGTAGCCATGATTGCTAAAACCTTTAATAGGTTTAAGCATAAATCTAAAAGATTTAATGGCCCAAACAATGCTTCCAGCTCTAACTCTCTGGATAAAACCAATCTTACCTGCTATAAATGCGGTAAGAAAGGTCATTTTATGAAGGAATGCAGATCTAGTCAGATGAACAACCAAACTGGTCCCTCTGTCCCAAATTTCAATCGGCCTGATGATAGCTATAAAGCTAAATATAAGAAGCTTAAGGCTTAGATTGCCCTCCTGTCCATGGAAAAAGAAAAGGATCAGTGCTTGATGGCACAAAGTGAGGGAAAATGGGAGTACTCTGATGACTCATCAGTAGATGATGAAGAGGAAAGGGACATGTGTTTCATGGCCTTGGAAGATCAACAGCAACATGTGAAAAAGGAAGATGTCATCACTGGAAGATGGGTGGACATCATTTTGAAAAAGGTATGTGACTATGACAACCAGGTTGATCCAGAACTAAAACTGGACCTCGCTGAATCATTAAGTGGTGATTTGGCTTTTGTGGAAACTGTTAGAGCAGACAGTGAAAGATATCTGGATACTATCTTAACTAAACTGAACAATGTTAAACCACAACTGAATGATTTACAAAGTGTCCAGTTGGCTCTCAAGGAGTCAGTCTTGAAAATTGAGGCTTTTGAACTTGAAAATCAGAAATTAAAATCTGATCTTGAAAAAGAAAAAATGATTATCAAGTCATGGGTAAAAGCATCTGGAAAGAACTTTGATGCGTTTTCTAGAACTATTGATGCCCAGAAAAATGCATGGAAATCTGGAGATCTTGAAATGGCAGCTCTCATACCAGATCTTCATGCATTGCCTCCAGCTCTTAGGGTTGAAACTCTATATGATCAACCTGAGACTGTCAAAACTAAACCCATTGAGACCACTCCCATTGAGGTTAAACCTGGAGCCAATCAGGCTAGTGCTCCAGTTAAAAAGGCTTCTGGAAACAAGCCTTTACCTCAGAAGTCTAAAGAGCCCAAGACTCAAAAGACCAAAACTCCAGCTGAACCAAGGTCCAAGGTTCAGCAGCCTGATGAAAATAATATTTTGTCTAAACTGGAAAGTCAACTCCAACTTTTGTCTAGACAGGTTCAGAGTTGTACTGCCAGAATTAAAAATCTGGAAGGAGGTTCATCACCTCCAGTTGAAAAACAAAATATTAAACCCCCTTCAAAACCAAAACAAAAGAATGTTCCATCTGGAACAAAATCTGATAAGAAAAAGGGGAGCAAGTATCAAATACCAATTGTTTTTACTCTTGCACCTGGAGCTGGTGAAAAAGATCCAGATGCAGTCTTCAGTTTAACACCACAATCAGCTGAGACTTCTGTAGTGAAGTCCAGTGAACCCATCAAGAAAAGATGGGTTCACAAAAATAACTAATGATTTTTGTGGGTGTGCAGGGCGATCGAAAGAAGAACACCTGGTATCTGGACAGCGCAGCTGGCCGGACTATGACCGGATGTAAGCCCCTGCTTGAAGAGTTCACTGTCCAAGATGGACCAGCAGTGACGTTTGGTAATGATCAAAGTGGAAAGACTGAAGGATATGGTGTGCTCAATAACAGACAGGTCGAATTCAAAAAAGTTGCATTTGTAAATGGTTTGAAATACAACCTGATCAGTGTAAGCCAACTTTGTGAAGATGGCTACAGAGTTTTGTTCGATATTGCTCAAGGCACCATATTTAACAAGGATTGAAAAGTGGTGATGGTTGCACCTAGAAAAGGAAATGTGTGCATCATGGATATGGAACCTGCTCCAAAAGAGCAATGCTTCTATACCAAGGCTGGTGAGGACACCAACTGGCTGTGGCATAAAAGATTATCCCATCTCAATTTCAAAAATATTAACAAGTTGTCTCGCAAACAACTGGTTGATGGGATACCTCAGATTTCTTTCAATAAAGAAAAGCCATGTCCAGGGTGTGAGATGGGCAAGCAGAAAAGGGACAGTTTCAAAACCAGGAAAAACTTTAGCATCACTGAACCTCTCCACATGCTTCATATGGATCTCTTTGGTCCAGTGAATGTTCAAACTAGAGCTAGAAAGAAGTACACTCTAGTTGTGGTCGATGAATTCACCAGATATTGTTGGGTGGTATTCCTCAGGTCCAAAAGTGATGCACCTGCTGAAATCATCTCTCTCATCAAAAGAATTGAACTCAAGTATATACTCGAAAAGTCTGTCAGTTGCGAAGTGATAATGGTACTGAATTTCAAAATAAGGTACTTGAAACATTTTGCAATGACACTGGCATCTCTTAAAACTTCTCATCAGCACACTCTCCAGAGCAGAATGGAGTTGTGGAAAGAAAGAATCGCACACTGATAGAAGCGGACAGAAGTATGCTATCTGAATCAGGTCTTCCCACCAGTTTCTGGGCTGAAGCACTTGCAACTGCTTGTCACACCCAAAACCGGTCTGTTTACATTAAGAGATATAAGAAGACTGCCTATGAAGTACTCAGGAATCGGAAACCAAATATTGGATACTTTCATGTATTTGGTTGTCCAATCTATATTTTAAATGATTCCAGTCAGCTTGGCAAGTTTGATGCAAAAGCTGATGAAGGTGTATTTTTAGGCTATTCAGATATTCGAAAGGCCTTTAGAGTTTATAATTATAGACTCCAAAAGGTTCATGAGACAATTCATGTCACATTTGACGAATCAAATGAAGCAATCAACAAGAGACCAAGCCTTGATATTTCTCCCGTCATTCCAATAAATTTTGGTGAAACTGACCAAGTTCATCAGTCAGTTGTTTCACCAAAAGTTGCTTCTAGTTACACTCAACTGGAACCAGTTAAGAAGAAGATCACCACCAGTGACACCTCATTTTATCCCTCCATCAATTTCAACTTACCACAGAAATTGGTGATTGGATCTGATGTACGTGCCACTCCAATATCAGCACCAGTTCAAACCCCAACTTCTCCAGTTCTTCAAGAAATGCCTTTTAATGAAGAATTTCATGATGCAAATCGTGACCTCATTGACTCTGATGAGGATATAGAAGCAGTTTGGACTGATCCTATTCCAGAAGCTGCTGCAACTGAAGAAGATCGCCAGGTGACTTGCACTGATATTGTTTTGCACCAGCCTAGTCAATACACTAAATGGACTCGAGCACATCCAATTGAACAGATTGTTGGAGATCCAAGTAGTGGGGTTCAGACTAGAAGAGCCACCAGTGAGCAATGCTTAAACGTCACCTTCTTATCACTGATTGAACCGAAGAAGATTGATGAGGCTATGGCAGACCCAAGCTGGGTGGAAGCTATGGAAGAAGAGCTCATCCAGTTTGAAAGGAATAATGTGTTGGAACTTGTTCCTTTTCCACCAGGGTTAAAGAAAGAACCCATTGGTACAAGATGGGTCTACCAAAACAAGATGGATGAAGATGGCAATGTTGTAAGAAACAAAGCCAGATTAGTTGCCCAGGGATATTGTCAGGCAAAGGGCGTTGATTTTGATGAAACTTTTGCTCCAGTTGCAAGACTTAAAGCCATCAGAATATTTCTGGCTTATGTAGCCCATCTGCAGTTCAAAGTCTTCCAGATGGATGTCAAAAGTGCGTTCCTTAATGGAACATTGGAAGAAGAAGTGTATGTTAACCAGACTCCAGGCTTCATCAATGAGAAGCATCCTCTGGGTATATAGACTGAACAAAGCTTTGTATGGTCTAAGACAAGCCCCAAGAGCCTGGTATGATACTTTAACTAAACATCTTCTCAAAAATGGTTTTCAAAGAGGTGCAATAGATAATACCTTATTTATCTTGAAAGAAAAGGTAATATCTTATTGGTACAAATTTATGTTGATGATATTATATTTGGTTCAACTGATGATGCAATGTGTAAAAGGTTTTCTAAAATCATGTCATCTGAGTATGAAATGAGTTTAATGGGAGAATTAACATTTTTCTTTGGTCTTCAGATTAAGCAAAATGAAAATGGAATTTTTATAAACCAAGAAAAATATGTCAGGGATTTGTTAAGAAAATACAAATATGATTCAATCCCATCGAAAAACACACCTATTGCAGCACCTTTAAATTTGGACTCTGACCCAACTGGCAAACCAGTGAACACCACTGAATATCGTGGTATGGTTGGTTCACTGATGTATTTAACTGCCAGTCGACCAGATATAATGTTTGCAACATGTCTTTGTGCCAGATTTCAGGCTAACCCAAAAGAATCACATTTGCACGCTGTTAAGCGCATCTTCAGATACCTGAAAGGGTGTCCTAGCCTTGGTCTTTGGTACCCCAAAGGCTCAGGGTTAGATCTAATGGGTTATTCAGATTCAGATCATGCAGGTTGTAAGATAGATAGAAAATCACCAACTGGTGGTTGTCATTTCCTTGGAGGAAAACTGGTAAGTTGGACCAGCAAGAAGCAGACGTCAGTCTCTATGTCCACTGCTGAGGCAGAGTACATTTCTGCGGCCAGTTGCTGTGCCCAGATTCTCTGGATCAAGAACCAGTTATTAGATTATGATTAAAAATATACAAGGACCCCAATCTTTTGTGACAACACCAGTGCAATTGCTATATCTCACAACCCAGTGATGCACTCTAAGACAAAGCATATTGATATCAAGTATCATTTCATTCGTGATCATGTTATGAAAGGAGACATTGAAATACATTTCATCCCCACTGACAAACAGCTCGCTGATGTTTTTACAAAACCTCTTGATGAGAAAACTTTTAAACATCTCATCAGCGAACTGGGAATGTTAAATCCTTAAAACTGGAGATTTTGTTATGAACGCGTCAGTGACACTGATGAAGTTCTCCAGTTGAGGAGGTCCAGATAATCTTTGCTCGCCAGGCTATCGAACGCCTTTGTGATACTATCCTGGCACTAATCGATTTCTGGATCATCATTTTAGGAGGGAAAACTCAAAACAAATTTTCTTACCAAAAATTCTTTTTGTTTGAAAATGGCAACTGGAGAACTCTCCAGTTGGAAACTGGCACTGGACTAATCCTCCAGTATACATGTTCAGTCTTGTCTTAAAACTGGTGGTTAACCAGATTTTCATAACGTTGGAAAATACTTGGTCAATATTTGTGACACGTGATGGTACTCGAGTGTAACACCCCGAGCTAGGCTCGAAATACTACCGAAAAGATATAGCGTATGCATGGGATTATCGTAGAACATGAACTATATGAAATAAAGGGGATTCGGTGAATCCAACATCCACAAACAAGTACATAATGGATATTGCAAAATAAGGGCAAATGAATCCTGGATCCATATAAGTCCAAGCCCAAACTCTAGCACAAGTATCAATCAAACGGCACATCTTGGATTCTCTTGCATACCTGAAAAGTGTACTAAACAAGGTCAACACTAGGTTGGTGAGTTCGTAGGAGCGAATGACAAGGATCTAATGCCAAAGCCATTCACGATGTGAACAAGCATAAAGAGCAAGGAACACACTTACCGTAGTCCATCAAAGGCACAAATACTCAATTTAGGTTGGCTCATAACACCACCTAATCACACATGCATTCATTGAACGCAAATACACTATAACTAGAATACAAATAATGAACAAGAACAATTTACGTCAATCACAACTAGTATCAACAAGAACTATGGCCTCAAACATGTCCAAAATGCACATGCACACATTTCACCTCAATTGTCCACCAACTCAACCAAAACACAATGCACATACATTTCATACGACTTTACATTTAAGGAATCTTGGATGCTTATTTATAGGGTCACCCGCAGCCTTCCCACCACATCCGCAACTCATTAAATGTATCATCGTCTTCCATGTATGTACAACTATCCTAAGTATAAATAAGAACAATCATGCTCCATCAATCCATAATCAATCAATGTCCATCAATGATCCTCACACATGTACTCACAAAAATGAACTACTCAAAATAGTTAGAATGCGCATAATAAACAAGAACAAGTAATAATGATATCACTAAGTATCTAACAAGTTCTATAATGCCAACATGTCTAACAATGTCCCTCATATGTACTCAATTGCACGTAATGTACCTCATTGTACTCAATTGCACGTAATGTACCTCATTGTACTCAATTGCACGTAATGTACCTCATTGTACTCAATTGCACGTAATGTACCCATTGTACCCAATTGCACGTAATGTACCTCATTGTACTCAATTGCACGTAATGTACCCATTGTACCCAAATGCACGTAATGTACCTCATTGTACTCAATTGCACGTAATGTACCTCATTGTACTCAATTGCACGTAATGTACCCATTGTACCCAAATGCACGTAATGTACCCATTGTACCCAAATGCACGTAATGTTATTCATACATGACCCTCAATGTCCACACATAACCAAACACTATGTGTATATACTTCATACGATACTACTTTTGAAAGGCCTTTGATGCTTATATATAGGGTCACCCGCAGCCTTCCCACCACATCCGCAACTCATTAAATGTATCATCGTCTTCCATGTATGTACAACTATCCTAAGTATAAATAAGAACAATCATGCTCCATCAATCCATAATCAATCAATGTCCATCAATGATCCTCACACATGTACTCACAAAAATGAACTACTCAAAATAGTTAGAATGCGCATAATAAACAAGAACAAGTAATAATGATATCACTAAGTATCTAACAAGTTCTATAATGCCAACATGTCTAACAATGTCCCTCATATGTACTCAATTGCACGTAATGTACCTCATTGTACTCAATTGCACGTAATGTACCTCATTGTACTCAATTGCACGTAATGTACCTCATTGTACTCAATTGCACGTAATGTACCCATTGTACCCAATTGCACGTAATGTACCTCATTGTACTCAATTGCACGTAATGTACCCATTGTACCCAATTGCACGTAATGTACCTCATTGTACTCAATTGCACGTAATGTACCTCATTGTACTCAATTGCACGTAATGTACCTCATTGTACTCAATTGCACGTAATGTACCCATTGTACCCAAATGCACGTAATGTTATTCATACATGACCCTCAATGTCCACACATAACCAAACACTATGTGTATATACTTCATACGATACTACTTTTGAAAGGCCTTTGATGCTTATATATAGGGTCACCCGCAGCCTTCCCACCACATCTCCAACCTTTCAAAGGCATTACCGTCCTCCATATATACACAACTAACCTAAAACAACTCAATATACACAATATAATCACCATACAACTAATCACATAATTGCACATCAACCAAAAATGTCACACAACATATACGTCATAAATGTCATCATGCACGAAGTACACTTTTCAGCCCGACTCTTAAAAGAGTAGGGGAGGCTACAAAAACTCACCTTTGCCAAGCAATAACAAGTTAAGATTGAGTTACAAACGTTCAATCGTCCCGCGTCCACAACCTATAAATGTACATAACATGTTTACAAATCAAGACTTCACATATGGTTTTTAACTAGTTCATCTTGGTTCTGATTTTGTTCATCTTGGTTATGATTAGTTCATCTTGGTTATGATTAGTTCATCTTGGTTATGATTAGTTCATCTTGGTTGTGACTAGTTCATCTTGGTTATGATTAGTCCATCTTGGTTATGACTAGTTCATCTTGGTTATGATTAGTCCATCTTGGTTATGATTAGTCCATCTTGGTTATGATTAGTTCATCTTGGTTATGATTAGTCCATCTTGGTTATGATTAGTTCATCTTGGTTATGATTAGTCCATCTTGGTTATGATTAGTTCATCTTGGTTATGATTAGTTCATCTTGGTTGTGACTAGTTCATCTTGGTTATGATTAGTCCATCTTGGTTATGATTAGTTCATCTTGGTTCTGAACTGTTGTTAGAAACAGTCCTCAAAACTAACGACCGTTAAAACCTACACCAAATCGACCCAAGATGCACCCAAGCTTCATTTTGACTTCAAAATCAACTAGAGACACTTCCGAACTCATTTCTAAGCATAAATGAACATAACCCACAACACAAACTCGATATATAACATCAAAACTTGTCCAAATCCGTTCTTGACCCAATTCAAAACCCTAGGAAACCCTAATTCAACCCGAAAATCGATTTGACCATTTTGGAACCATTTGGAAGCCACTAATCATGTTACCAACATATTTTGGACAAAACCCATCATCAAAAACTCTTTCATTTCACAATCCAAGACCAATTTATACCCAATTTCATCCAAAACCCTAATTTTGACTTCAAGAACCCATTTTGACCCAAGAATGACTAAGGATACTTAGATTTGACCAAGAATGAGATAAACAACATAAAATGATGAATTTGAGTTAGAAATTACTTACCAAAACCTTTCCAAGATGCCAAATCCGATTTTTGAAGCTAAATGAAAGTTCTTGCACTTGAAAAATACCCAAAATTTTGATATGTGATGAAGGTGATGATGCTAACAATGATTCCTACACAAATCTTACTTGAAACTACAATTTTGGTGCAAGAATTTTAGAGAGAGAGAGATATGAGTGTGTGTGTGTGTTTTTTTTTTGTTCTTGCATTATGTAGAGAGAGAAAGAGGATAAGAATAATGAAATGAATGGATGGGGAGAATGGAAGAGTAAGTTGGGGGATAAGTTGGGTCATGGGTCTTGTTAGGTCCAGAATTAGTTCAGAATTAGTCCAGATTTATTGGACTGGTTCAGACTGGACTACTGGAACCTTATCGAATATAAGTCAAGAAAACATGTTTTGCTGGACATGCTCCAGACCCGACTTCTGGAGCCTCACTGAAGAACTGACCAGAAAACATGTTTGACTGGACCTACTCCAGACTTGGAATCTGGAGTCTCTCTGAAGATTTGCTCAGAAATAATTGAAGACTAGTGAGCAATACTTGTATAGGTAATCTGGAGCATTCTCCAGATTAGCTCACTGAAGACTTCACCCCAGTCCAGATCTACTCTACTGAAGACATTCTGACTGAAGTCTGAAGAAAGAAGACTTATCAAATGGCGGAGTCCACTGGAAAGTCTTACCAGATCTGCACACTGGAGGATGGTCAGTGTTCTAGATACTACAAGTCTGAACACTGATAACGAGGTATGACTTTAGCCTTCAACACACTTTCCAAGGAACAACCCACTTGTTCCTTAACAAAGTATACATGTGTTAAGGTGGTTGGATAATAGGATACACTTGCACTTGATGTGACAATATCCTTATTCTTATCTAATACATTTAATGTTCTTGTCGGATCATTAAATGTATACAACCATATTTGTACGGCACAAAATTCACTGGTGAATTTTGTTACCTATAAATACTAAGTCATTTCCTTATAGAAAAACTACTAAAGCATATACGAAAGTATAAACCTTTAAGAAAGTGAATTTGTCTAAAATACTCTCGATCTTAAACAGGGATACTTCACAACTTTAAGTATCTCGATCCTAAAGAGCTATTTGACAAATATAGATCATTTGTAATTCAAAGGTTGTTAGGATACATACTTTATTGTATTATCTTGATTCCGCAACAACCTTGTATTTTATTTAAACATCAATAAATGAAATACCCAGAAAACTACATAATGTTCCACTTTACTTATTTATTGCTTTAAGTCTTGTATTACTTTGTTTATATATCTTGCATATTTATTTACAAGTAATACTAGTCCAATTCTAGTGCTTATTATACTTGCTGTATTTTACACTTTCTAAGTTAACCATCTTGAGCTTTAAAAACGGGACTCACATTTGGTATCAGAGCAGAAGGCTAAACATTGCCTAGATCTGTTTCTCGATGGCTAACCAAGAAAATACACAAGGTTATAGTCTTGGTCCTGATCCTAATGTTATTATTAATGATCAACCTGAACCTCAAAATGTTAATAACACTAATCCACCACCTCCTCCTCCTACTCCTGCTTCTCCACACGTGCATGTGCACTACTCAAACAATCCTGTTCCTAAATTCAGTGGGAACAGTGATGACTTTGGTACGTGGAAGGCTAGGATGGTGTTGCATGTCACTGGTATTGAGAGGAACATGATGAAGATCTTAAACGAAGGTCCATATGTACCTACATCACCTCTCAATCCACTTCTTGATCCTTCTGGATCTAGAAGGGGAAGGGAAAAAAGGGAGGAATACTGGTCCGAAGAGGAGAGGAGATTGGTGAATTTAGACACCCTCCTTAAAAACATGATCCTCGGGGCTGTTCCAGAAACCCTAATTCCCACACTAGTTCTTTTTCCTAGTGCAAAAACCATGTGGGATGAACTTTTGAACCAACATGAAGGAGGAGATGACACCATTGTCACCAGAAAGGTCTCCTTAAACAAGAGGTATGAGTCATTTTTTGCTCAACCTAACGAGTCTCTCACTGGCACTTACACCAGATTTATGAGTATCATAAACCAACTGAGAGGTCTTGGGGTTGAGAAGGACAAGGATATACTTCTGGAGAAATTTTGTGACATTCTTCCCACCAAATGGTCGCATATGATCCTAGTCTTAAGACAAGGAAAGACTCTGCACACACACACTCTCTCAACTCTTTATGGAGCTTTCAGGTACACTGAAGAAAATCAAGCTCAGAGAGTGGTTGCAGAAAGAGATGCTTACAACCATGCTTCCAGTACTCCTATTGTGGTCAGTCATACTGAACCACAAGGTACAGCACTTATATCTTCTGAGAATGTATTTTCTATGAAGAAGATGGTGTCTGAACTAATGGATTCTGGAGAAACCAGTGAAATCTCTCCAGACTGCTGCGATGAGACTGAAGATGATGACCTTGTTGCAATGATTGCTAAAACGTTCAACCGTTTCAAAGCAAGAGCAAACAGGCCATCTGGACAATATGCATCCAGTTCTTCCACTGACAAGACCAATTTGACATGCTTTAAGTGTGGCAAAAAGGGTCATTTCATGAAAGAGTGCAGGTCCAACCAGTTTGCATCCAAGTCTGGTCCTTTCTCTTCAAATAATAATAAGCCTGATGATAGCTACAGATTGAAATATAAGAAGCTTAAGGCACAAATTGCTCTCATGGCACAACAAATTGAAAACAATAATAAGTGCATGATTGCAACGACTGAAGAGAAGTGGGTTCCTTCTGATGACTCATCAGTGATGAAGAAGAAGAAAGAGATTGCTGTTACATGGCTCTGGCAGATGAAGAGCTCCTGGTGAAGGAAGATGTCACATCTGGACGATGGGTGGACATTGTTATCAAAAAGGTTAGTGATTATGATAATGCAACTGACCAAGAATTAAAATTGGACATTGCTGAAGCCCTTAATTCTGATTTAATATTTGTAGAAACTGTTAGATCTGATGGTGTAAATGGTCTAGAAACAGATTCTTCTGAATTAAATGCTTTAAAATCAAAATTAAAGGAACTTCAAGATATTGAACTGGCATTTCAAGCCCAGGTTCTGGTAACTGAACAATTGATCCAAGAAAAACAAGATCTTGAGATCATTTTAGAAAAAGAAAAACTGGTTATTAAATCATGGCTAGAAACAAGAAAGCCATATGATGCTGGAGTAAATCAATTTCCTGCTCAAAAACGTGCATATTTAGATGGAAATACTCATGTAGCATCATTAATACCAGTAATCGATCGATTACCAGAGGTGTTAAGGCCAACAACTATTTATGATATGCCTGCCACACCTAAGACCAACTCATACCCAGTTCAATCTCCAGAGGTTAAGACTGGAGCTGTCCAGATGACTGCTCCAGTTCAAAAGGTGAAGCAGAATACACCTTTGCCTCAGACCAAACCCTTACCAAAGCCTTGGACTGGAAAGGCTAAGGTATCATCTGATGAAAATATTTTGTCCAGGATAGAGAGCCAGATTCATAATCTAACTCGTCAATCACAAAGTTTTAATGCAAGATTAAACTTGATTGAGGGTACTTCATCTGGCCCTAGACAAAATGCAAAACCTTTTTCAAAGAAAGACAAATTTATTTCTCCAGTTGAGAAAAATGAAAAGGTTTCAAAACTATCAACTCCAGTGGTCTTCTCAACTAAGACCACTGTAGAAACAAGTGAACTAGACCAGATTGCCCCTGGAACCTATAAGGGAGGCTCCAGTGAACCCATCAGTCGATGGGTTCCCAAATCTAACTGATCAATATCTGGTTTATGTGTAGGGCGATCGAAAGAAGTATATCTGGTATCTTGACAGTGCAGCTGGCAGGACGATGACCGGATGTAAGTCCCTACTGGAGGAGTTCACCATTTCTGATGGACCCTCCATCACTTTTGGAAATGATGGTTGTGGAAAGACTGAGGGATATGGTGTTCTGAACAATGGACAAGTCAAGTTCAGACGAGTTGCATTTGTGAATGGTTTGAAATATAACTTGATCAGTGTAAGTCAACTGTGTGACGATGGCTATCAAGTCTTATTCAATGTTGCTCAGGGCATTGTATTCAACAAGGACTGGAAGGTAGTGTTGATTGCTCCCAGAAAAGGGAATGTGTACGTGATGGATATGGAAAGCTCTCCAGACGAGCAGTGTTTCTATACTCAAGCTGATGAAGACACAAACTGGTTATGGCATAAAAGGTTATCCCATTTAAACTTCAAAAACATTAACAAGTTGTCCAGAAAACAACTTGCAGATGGGATACCTTCAGTTTCCTTCAAAAAGGAAAGACCATGTCCAGGATGTGAGATGGGTAAGCAAAAGCGTACCAGTTTCAAGACCAGACAGAATTTCAGCATTCTGAACCTCTTCATATGCTTCATATGGACCTATTTGGTCCAGTGAACGTTCAGACGCGTGCTGGTAAAAGATACACCCTGGTGATAGTGGATGAATTCTCCAGATATTGTTGGGTGATCTTTCTGAGGTCCAAAAGTGAAGCCGCTGCTGAAATCATCAGTCTTATCAAGCAAGTTGAGCTCAAGTACAGTCGAAAAGTGTGTCAGTTAAGAAGTGACAATGGAACAGAATTCCAGAATGCAACTCTGGAGTCATTCTGTACTGACACTGGCATCTCCCAGAACTTCTCTTCAGCCCGCTCTCCAGAACAGAATGGAGTGGTGGAAAGGAAAAATCGAACGCTGATAGAAGCTGCCAGGAGTATGTTAGCTGAATCTGGACTGTCTACCAGTTTCTGGGCGGAAGCAATTGCAACTGCTTGCCACACCCAGAATCGATCAGTGTACATCAAAAGACACAAAAAGACAGCCTATGAAGTCTTAAGAAATAGAAAACCAAACATTGGTTATTTTCACGTTTTTGGATGTCCAGTTTACATCCTGAACGACTCCAGTCAGCTAGGCAAATTTGATGCCAAAGCTGATGAAGGGTATTTCTTAGGCTATTCAGCCATTCGCAAGGCCTTCAGAGTCTATAACAAGAGACTGGAGAAGGTCCATGAGTCAATTCATGTAACATTCGATGAATCAAATGCTGCAATCAACAAGAAGCCAATCCTTGATACTCCCCCAGTTACTCCAATTGTCTTTTGTGAATCTGATCCAATAAACGACAAAATGGATGATTCACCAGACACAGTTTCCAGTCATCCTGATCTGGAACCTGTTCAGAAAAAGAAAGTCTCCAGTAGTACTCCATTCTATCCTTCTATTATTTTCAAACTACCCACTGAAATTAATATTGGTTCAGATGTACGTACTACTCCCCCAGTATCAGTGTCAGTTGAGAACTTACCAGAAATGTCTTCTGGTGACCTAACTGAACCAGTACTACAAGAAATGCCTTATTTGAAGAATTTCATGATGCAAATCGTGATTTGAATGAATCAGATGAAGATGTTGAAGTAGTTTATGAAGACCCTCCTCCTGAAGCAACTTCAGAGGAGACTCAACTGATATCTTGTACTGATATTGTTGTCAGTAACAATCCTGGTCAGTACTCCAGATGGACAAAAGCTCACCCTATTGATCAGATCATAGGTGACTCCAGTCGTGGTGTTCAGACCAGAAGAGCCTCCAGTGATCAATGCTTAAATGTCAGTTTCTTATCACTGAACGAACCTAAGAAGATTGACGAGGCTCTGGAAGATCCAAACTGGGTGACTGCTATGCAAGAAGAGCTTCACCAGTTTGAAAGGAACAAGGTATGGTATCTGGTTCCTTTCCCAGTTGGAAAGAAAGAACCAATTGGAACAAGATGGGTCTTCAGAAACAAAGTAGATGAAGATGGCCAAGTAATTCGAAACAAGGCCAGACTGGTAGCACAAGGCTACTGCCAGTCAGATGTCGACTTTGATGAATCTTTTGCTCCAGTGGCTAGACTTGAAGCGATCAGAATTTTCTTAGCATTCGCTGCTAGTCATGAATTCAAGGTCTACCAGATGGACGTAAAGAGTGCTTTCTTGAATGGAAAGCTTGAAGAAGAAGTTTACGTCAGACAACCTCCAGGTTTCGTTGATGACAAGCATCCACATTGGGTATATCGTCTGGACAAAGCGCTATATGGCCTCAGACAAGCCCCACGTGCCTGGTATGATACTCTGACTAAACATTTATTGAAAAAAGGCTTCAAACGAGGTGCAATTGACAATACCTTGTTCATATTGCATGAGAAAGGTAATTTGTTAATGGTACAAATTTATGTTGATGATATAATTTTTGGGTCTACTGATGAAAACATGTGCAAGAAATTTTCAAAAATCATGTCCACTGAATACGAAATGAGTTTGATGGGTGAATTAACATATTTTCTTGGACTCCAGATTAAACAAAATCAAGATGGCATTTTTATTAATCAGGAAAAATATGTTAGAGATCTTTTAAAGAAATTCGATATGAACTCTTCACCATCTAAACCAACTCCTATTTCTGCACCACTGACACTGGACTCTGATCCAGATGGCAAACCAGTGAACACCACTGTATATAGAGGAATTGTTGGTTCTCTGATGTATTTAACTGCCAGTAGACCAGATATTATGTTTTCAACATGTTTATGTGCCAGATATCAGTCTAACCCAAAGGAATCTCATATGCTCGCTGTAAAGCGCATACTGAAGTACCTTAAAGGTGTCCCAGTCTAGGTCTTTGGTACCCCAAAGGCTCTGGACTTGATCTAATGGGTTATTCAGATTCAGATCATGCAGGTTGTAAGATAGATAGGAAATCCACAACTGGTGGATGTCATTTCCTAGGTGGCAAACTGGTCAGCTGGACCAGTAAGAAGCAAACTTCAGTTTCATTATCCACTGCCGAAGCTGAATGCGTGTCTGCAGCCAGTTGTTGTGCTCAGATACTCTGGATGAAGAACCAGTTGCTTGATTATGGTATTAAATATTCAAAGACTCCCATCTTTTGTGATAATACCAGTGCCATAGCTATCTCAAACAATCCAGTCATGCACTCCAGAACGAAGCACATTGACTTAAGGTATCATTTCATTCGCGATCATATTATGAAAAATAATATTGAACTCCATTTTATTCCCACTGACAAACAACTCGCTGACATTTTTACCAAACCACTGGATGTCAAAACTTTTGAATATCTTGTTGGTGAGTTGGGAATGCTAAATCCTTAGATCTGGTGATTGTTCAGATATTGAACGCCATTGTGTACTATCTTTACAATTATTAGATTTCTGGAGATACATTCCAGGGAAGACTTGAAAAATATTTTCTAAATTAAACTTGTTTTAAGTTCAGGGGGAATTTATTTTCTCACTGGACAAATTCTTCAGAAAATATTACTGGTGCTTTGTAAATATGTCCCTCTCACTGGTAATGGATAAGTTGAAGTGCGTGTTTGAGTTGACTTTTGTCTTCTTGTAAATGTGTCCCTCTCATTTGTCTATATTAGTTGACGTGCACGTTTGAGGTTACCAGTCTTTCAAAAATGGTATTCACTGGTACTTTACTGGAGTGTCCCTCCAGTGTACCATCAGTACATGTTCACTGGACTAATCCACCAGTGATACTGGAGCGTCTAGTCAACCTCCAGATGTACTGAATTTGTCATGATATTTTCAAAATACTTGGTCTTTGTATGTGCCACGTAAGCAAACCTTTTTCGAAGATATTTATCTTGAATCCTACGTGGCATGTAAATTTTTCAAAACAATGATGGTCTTTTTACTTTGGGAAAACAAAAAGTACAAGTTGCTTAGTTTTTGTGGGCGGTAAACCATCAAGCATTTATGGGTGATGTGATGTAATTAAATGCGGATCTCAAACCTCGATCAAAAATGTTATTTGATAAATTCAATTTAACCGTTTGAGTTCCACATTCACTCCCCTATAAAATCCCACTTTCACTTTCAATTACATTTACTTCGAACATAACTCCCAAATCTCAAAATTCCTTCATTTACTCCTTTCTTCATTCTTTTTCCAATCATTTTTATCTCTCATATTCACTCCATTTACATTCAATTACTTCATCAAATCTTCATCTAAAACCTTCAAATCATTCAATTTCATTTTCATCTCTTATTATAATGGCACCTAGACAGTCACGAACTCAAAGAAATCTACTTGCAAATGAATTCGTTCCATCTGAAAATGTTGTTAGGGCACCTCATATTAATCTTGAGGCGAGTGCCATAAGGATAAACATGAACAATTGGATGGCACGACTTTCGTTGTCCAGTGTTCATGATGCTCAATCTATAATAGGAAGATTAAATTCCTTCTTCCTTTCTTGCCCATTGTATGGTGCACTTACACTGAATCCTGGCAGGATGTATCACGAGTACTTATGTGAATTCTGGTACTCGGCCCAATACATCGATGAAACCTCATCAATAAGATATACTCTGAAGGAGGGTTCCAGACCCCTTGGTTTCACTGTCAGTCTTCTAAGGTCTGTTCTCCAGTTGAACTACCTTGATCAGAATGAATTGCCAATAGAGCTTCCCACTGGTATTAAACACCAGGGAAGTATGCAGGTTAATGGGGCATACGGATATAATGGATGAGCACGGGCAGCTATCCAGAAAAGGAACAATTTATATGAGCAAGTTGTCAGATTCGTGGAGATACTTCTTCACACATATTGTTGAGTGTTTAGGAGGAAGCTCTGGAGGTTTGGACCAGATAAATCAAACACACCTCCAGATTGCTTATTGTCTTTGGTTTGGGCTAAGGGTTGATTTTGCCCAGATACTGTTTGATGACCTGGTTGAGCGCCTGAAGGTGAAAGGAAGAAAGCCCTTTATTCCATACATTCGATTCCTTTCCCTTATGTTTAAAAATGCTTTAGGCAACCAGTATGATTTTGAAACCACTCACTTTTCAGTGAGTGAGTACATGAGAGACCTTGTAAATCTAAGGTCTGCAGTTGGTGAGGTTGAAATTCCTCAGTCAATGCTCTCATTCCAAAGAGTGGAAGAGAATGTGGCGCCAGATGCGGTTCATGATGTTGAAGAACCATCTGGTAGTGATGTGCAGATAATAGAGGCTGTTCAGCCCCTAAGGCAAGTGGCTCCAGAAAGCTCCAGTCAAGCAACTGTGGAGCTTTCCAGACGACCAAGAACTCATAGGCGTCTGATGAGGGGAGGAGTTCAGGTAAATCCATCAACCCATCCTGGTGATACTATAAATGTTGATGGATCTCCCATCTTTGATGAACAAAATATTGAATCCCTTGTACAATCTGAACAGAGAGTGGACACTGAAGTCCAGGCTGTCGTACAAGAGGATATTGGCCAGGTTGAAGAGATTGTTGAAGAAGTTGTTCAGACTGAAGAACAAGCTTCTGGTGAGCAGGAGGCTCCATTGGATTTGAATATAGAGGTTGGTGAACAAGTTGTGACTGGTGAAGAGGTTGGTGAGCAGGTAGTTGGTAATATCCAGAATGGGATGATGTTGACTCTCCCATGTCTGAGGGATTTGATACTAGTTTGAATTTTTTGGGTGAGGATGAACAAGAAGAAATAAATCCACCAGAAATACAAACACCTACACCAGAAATCCCACCACCAGAACCCACTCAACCACCACCAGAACCCTCACCACCACCAGAATCAATGCCACCACCACCACCACCTTCAATTCCTTCAACAACTCCATATTTCACACCCTTCACTGAACAAACCGAACAAAGTGTGCCAGACCCAGTTGTTGAATCTGAAGAGGTCTGGGCACAAGTCCCAGTTATGACCCGATTGACTTCAAATCTGGAACCACCCACTGGTCTCTCCACTTCATCTTCAACCGAGGTCCAAGGCCTTCTTAGCAAGGTGGCGGACCTGGAGAGATCACTACACTCATCTTCCAAGGTTATTTCTGACTTCAAAACTTTGTTGTCCAGTAATCTTTCGTCAGAAATGAACCTGTTCGCTGGAAATGAGAAGTTGGTCTTTGAGAAGTTGGACGAGCTGGTACTGGCCACAAATCAAAACACTAAAAATATTAAAGTGGCAGTCCAGGGGTTGGAAACAAAACTGGTGTCTTCTGTTCAGACTGCAGTATCTAGTGAACTGGCAGGGCTGAAAGAAGAAGTTAGCAGGTTGGTGTACAGGGTAAGCTCACTGGAGAGCAGGCCTGTACTTGATCAGGGAGAAGTTGTAAGTGTGATCAGTGATGAATGCACAAGGAAGTTCAGAAACCAAATGTTAAAAGAACTATGTGAAGAGGTTTCTGGAACTGTCCTTAGAAATATTCGTGATGGGGTTTTGCCACAGATTGATAATCTACTGGATGAGAAATTGCCAAAGCACTTGCCTGAACAAATTGAAAATCTGAAGAAGGAAGTGCTGGGTTTAAAGAAGGATATGACTGAACAAAGCACATTTGGCTCCTTGGATAGACAGAAAATGGAAGA
This sequence comes from Erigeron breviscapus, assembly GCA_034093135.1. NCBI lineage: Eukaryota > Viridiplantae > Streptophyta > Magnoliopsida > Asterales > Asteraceae > Erigeron > Erigeron breviscapus. The sequence continues at coordinate 21,280,974 of CM067173.1, forward strand.
TTTATGGAATGATCTGAAGTCTAGAACAGATCATTCCAAGGGGGAAAAATCATCTGTTCCATCATCTGGAGGCCAAACTCTTA
>CM067173.1:21282056-21348233 GCA_034093135.1 Erigeron breviscapus
GGGAGCAAACACGTATTAAGCAATTAAATACGATTTTCAATCAATATTAATGTGATTTCATACAATCCTTCTTTCACCGAATGCATTAAACTATACAAACACCTTGTGTTTCACATTCTAAGCATATTGATTATCAAACAGTTTGATTCAAACCTATCAATAATCACAATTACATTAAATCTAAATGTCATTAAGCAATTAAATACGATTAATAATGTGATTCCATACAATCCTTCTTTCATTGAATGAATTAGACCATACAAACACCTTGTGTTTCACATTCTAAGCATATTGATTATCAAACAGTTTGATTCAAACCTATCAATAATCACAATTACATAAAATCTAACTGTCATTAAGCAACACAAACACCTAGTGATTCAGACTAATCAACAATTATGTGATTCCATAAACTGCAACCATAAACAGATACAAACAGCTTGTGTTTCAGATTAACTTACCTTTTATTATTTGTTCGATTTCCTCATCGCTTATCACATCGTCTTCCTCCATTGATTAACAATACGAAATCAGTTACTGTTTTAATTGACGGCGGCGAGTTAATTGAAGTTGAATTCCGGCGGCGATTAACAAGACGAATCGGACAAAATAGATCGAAGGAAGATGAAGATGACGGCGGGGAGAGTGTTTGACGTTGATTACCAACGTCGGTGAACAATATTAGTGTAATAAACAGGATGTCTAGCGGTGGTTTGTGGCGATCTAGGGTTTTCGATCGCCGGAGGGAACGTGAGTGAAGGAGGAGTGGGGTGTTTTTTTTTTATATAGTGCGTGCAAAATGACCTTTTTGCCCCTCCATGTTATTTTTTGTTAAAGGATCCTGGCATTAGATTAGATCTGATCCAATGGTCCAGATCTGTTTCCTGGTTTTCACAAAAATCCTTGTTTTTGAATGAATACAACTCTTACATTATATTTTTATGACAAAATATGATAAATGTTAGAATAGGTAAATGTTCATTTAATTTTTAAACAAAAAATTATGATATATGAGTGTATGTTTATCCTATTGTAACAGTTTTATTAGTTTGCCATCGATAAAGTTTAATGCACATGTTCAAGCAACAATATTAGAAAACCAACTCCCTAGTTGCATTCACATGGCTGTTCGTATAAACATTATTAATATGATGAAACAACATTATTTTATCTTTATCTTTACTATATTATAAATTTTTGGTCTTCTATTTATGGTATGTCTTAAAATTCAGATTTTGAAATGTCCAAAATGCCAATATATCAACATCTCTAACAGCTAAAACACATGTTGTACCAAAAATACCATTGATGAATTAATTTACAACATTTATTCTTTTTAAAATAACTAAATTATTTCTTTTACATTAATAACTTACACCTCTCGCCGCCGTCACCACCACATCACCACCACATCGTGGTCACTATGTGCAGACATATGTCTAGTATATATGCATAATTTATGTTAAATCGTTCATTGCACACACTGGTAAAATCTAATTCATCGCAGAATCTATCTAGTACATGTACGCGGATCAAAAATTTAGTAGTAGTAACGCATATTAGCAATTGAATACCCAAATAATTGTGTACAGTTAAAAAGATTGAACTTTTCATTATTAATGCAAAATAATGCTTTTAAAAATGAAAAAAAAAAACTAAATAAAAAGAAATATTTAAATCAGACAGCATATACTCAGATACTAGGATAGATAGTAGAAGTGCAGGGGGGTTACCTCATAATCTCATATAGCCCAAATACTTCCCCTACGTATCTTGGACCACCTCACCCCATTATGTGTTACTTTATCTTCTCAGTAGGTAATATAAAAACCTCCACCGCCACTCACTTTTGTTACAAAACCATCCCCACCGGAATCTCACAAAATTGTCGACTTACTTCATATACTTCAAGATCTCCAATCCAACAATGGATTGGCTGGTGGTTGGCGGGGGCAAGCCCCTGCTGGCTCCGCCACTACTAGTAGAATCACATCAAAGCTCAAGTTGACTTCATCGGCTAGTTTGAAGCAACATGTAACGGTCAAAAGGTTCTTTGTTCTTCAACCCTCTCCTATTGATCACTTACTACAAGTGTTTCCATCAATTACAATAGTTTTTACTTACGATATGTCTTTCCTCAAAGATTATGATAACCTAAAAATTGAAATGAAAGATATTTTATCTGCCACCAATGTAACACCCCAACAAGGCGGAATCATGAGGGTTACACCAATAGCACAGCACGACATGGAAATTATGTAGAGTAAAACTAAATGCATAAATAGGATTCCATAATCCATACTAACCATTCAAGAATATAAGTACCGGACCACACATAAGCATAACCCTTAAGTGGGAAAACAATGGATCACGGATCCAAGGATAAGTCCAAGTCCAATCCTAGCATGCAGAGAAACATCCAACACGTCTTTATTAACATGTTCACCTGAAAAGTGTACTAAAACGCGTCAACATAAAGTTGGTGAGTTCGTAGGGGTAAGTAATAGGAATCAAGTGTCGGGATAACAACCGTTAACGATTATCAATAAACGATCATACTACGAACATATCAATCATATAACGAACATATAACCTTATTAGGTCATAACGATCATGTAACGAACTTGTAACCTTGGTTTAATAACCAAACGATCATATATCGAACTTGTAACCTTGGTTTAATAACCAAACGATCATATATCGAACTTGTAACCTTGGTTTAATAACCAAACGATCATATATCGAACATAACGATCATAACGAACATAACGATCAAAACAAACATAACGATCATAACGAACATATATAACCTTCACTTGGTTATAACGATCAATAAACGAACATAACGATCATAACGAACATATATAACCTTCATTTGGTTATAACGATCAATAAACGAACATAACGATCATAACGAACATATATAACCTTCATTTGGTTATAACGATCAATAAACGAACATAACGATCATAACAACATATAAACCAAAGAAACACGATGTACCTACACTTCATACGACTCTGCATTCAAGGAACCATAGATGCTTATATATAGGGTCACCCGCAGCCTTCCCACCACATCTATAACTCTTTGAATGCATCATCGTCTTCCATGTATGTACAACTATCCTAATCACAACAAATATTCATAATCGAAAGCATAATCAATCAATCAATCAATCAACAATCAAACAGTATGTGTACACTTTTCAGCCCGAATCTCAATTGAGTAGGGAGCTACGGAACTCACCTTGATTGGCAAAAGAAGTTATTATCGAGTTTAGATGAAGTTAAAGTCGTTCAACGAGCATCCACGTGTCCGCCACCTATAATTATATATAATACATGTCATTACTTTATGTCAAACCCTACTTAGGGTCAAAGTGTGGTTCATGGTTTTGCAATACCATCATGACCCGTTTACATCGTTTAAGGAGTTAAGAATGAGTCAAGGTCGTCCCAAAAGTTCGTCACACACCCAAACTGATCATTAAGTTTACCATCTATATCATTAAGTCCGATGTAATTCTCTAATTGAGCTTTAGATAGGAACTCCAACTTAGAACGACTCCTATGAATCATACAAGACACGAAAAAAGTCAGGAAGGGACTCATTTGAAGCCCGAATCGATCCTAGGAGAACTGACCTCGAGCTAGCGAACAGAAAACAAAACACAACAAAGCAGGGGGGCGTCTGGACGGTGGCCTGGATTGGCCTTACGGTGGGTTACGGTAGGCACACGGTGGATTTCTCTGTTTTACGCTGGCTTGCAAGGGGAAACGGTGAAACTGCCCTTTCCAGACCACCGTCTGGGACGGTGGTTCTGGGCCTTCGGGACGGTGGACAGCAAGCAGATCGAGCAGCAGCAGTTCAAGGCTCAAAACCGACCCATTTGACCCTAAAACTTCATTTTTGGCTTGGAAAACGATTTAGGCAACTTATAAACTCATCCTTGTACATAATGGAACTTAAATAAACATCATTTAACATAACCCATTCCATAATTTCAATCCAAAACACCAAAATTATCACCAAAATCGGTTTTGACCTAAATTAACTCACATAAACCCTAATTTGACCTAAAAATTTTTGAATATTTTGACCCAAGAATTCGTTTCACTTGACTAAGAAGCATAAGTAATGATACAAAATGATGAATTTAAGTAGTTTTCACTTACCAAGCTTTCCACAAGAGATGAAATCCGAAAATAGCTAGACCAAGAGAAATCTTGCACCTTGGAACCCAATTTTTGATATGATGATAAGATGATGGTGTAGGTGATGAATTTATTACAAATCTAGCTTGAACCACAATTAATGAACCAAGAATTTAGAGAGAGAGAGAGATGTAAGAAATTCTTGCATTAGAAGAGAGAAAGAGATAGATGAAATGAATGGATGGTTGGGAGGGTGGATAGGGTTGGGTGCTTTTAGTTGGGTCATGGGTTGACCCATGGACTGACCATATTCTCAAAATTCTAATTTACTTATACCACAACTAACAACGAGCAAACAATTAAATCGACCACCTACCCTTGACTAGCTCACGATCACAAATTAATTAAAACGATCATTAATCTTATATATATGTACACCTTGAACACGATTAACCACAACCAAATTCGATCATATACTAATTAATTAATATTAATTAGTCGAATGTGTACAAAAATAACGGGTCAACAAAAGTCAAATTTCACGAATGTTACATTATTCCCAACAATTTTGATTCTTCTAAAGTAATCGGGAGTGGTGGGTTCGGACGGGTCTACAAAGGAGAGTTATCTCTCCCAGAGGGACCAATCATGGTCGCTTTTAAGAAATTAGATCGTAGACTGGGTCAAGGGAATATTGAGTTTTGGAAGGAGGTAATGATGCTTTCACAATACAAACATGAAAACCTTATCTCTCTCATGTACTATTGCATTGAGGGTGATGACATGATCCTTGGATACGAGTATGCTTCTCGTGGAAGCCTGGATCGCTATCTAAGTGATGCTAGTCTCACATGGACCCGTCGCTTAAAGATATGTGTTGGGGCTGCACGTGGCCTAAATTACCTACATGATCCGAGGGGGGCACAACAAAGAGTTCTCCATCGAGATATTAAAAGTGGAAACATCCTTCTTGATGAAAATTGGATGGCAAAAGTTTCTGACTTTGGCCTATCAAAAGTTGGCCCAGCTAACCAAGCGCACTCAGTTCTTGTTTCCCATCCGGTTGGTACACCCGGGTATTGTGATCCCTTGTACTGGGAGACGGGTTTTGTATCAAAAGAATCTGATGTGTACTCTTTTGGAGTCGTGTTGTTTGAAATTTTGTGTGGGAGATTGTGTTGTGAGTATAACAAAAAAAGTGAGCTAACTAACATTTTTGTTTCCAAGTGGAGACGGTGCTATGAAGAGAAGACCTTAGATGAGATAATCTTTCCTGGTCTAAAAGAACAAATGGATCCTGGTTCATTGGATGCCTTTTCGGTCACTGCCTATCAATGTGTGAAGAAAGCTCGAGAAGAGAGGCCAATGATGGCCCAGGTTGTGAAAGCACTTGAGTTTGCACTTCAACCACAAGTAAGCATCCACTTTTTATTAAAAGCTGCAAATGTTACAAGTTTATACTTGTTTGTTTTTTTTTATAATGTTGTTACTTATTACGGATGAAAGTAAAGGTTACACACAAATCATATCGTATTTCGTATATAACATATTTACAGGACATTTTTGAAGTTCTTGGAAAGAAAGTCGATTTTGAAACTTTGATCAAGATTGTAAATGGTGCGTTAACTCCTCTATCTTATGTATCGCAAGGTCACCTTTACACATTTTCTTGAAAGGGATGTTGTCCATAATATTTTGATTCAAAATGATATAGAACTCTATTCAAAATAAGAATTATATGTGATAGATATGAATTCTCTTAGAGAAAATAACTTCCGGGTAAACGGCCTATGGGTAACGGCCTATAACCAACTATATCCAACTATTCGTTATTATCTATATTTCTAACGTACTAAGCCTTTTCCGTTATTATCTATATTTCTAACGTACTAAGCCCTTTCCGCTTTACAATTATTACACAACATAAATAGATACAGAATATTAAAAACTAGGGGATGAGCTCGGTACCCATCCCATTACCAGTCACGTACGCGTACCGAAACCGAAAACATAGCCCAATCTATAAACCGAAGTACCGACCCGAATCCCTGGTACCGGTACAGGTTCGGTACGGTTTCTCCAAATACCGAAACAGAAAATAGCCAAATATCGTATCGGAACCGATTTGTATTCGGTACCGAAACAAAAAATGACCCAAACTAAAAAACCGAAACCGATACCGAATCCTCATCGGTACGGATTTTCGATACCGGTACGATTTTAGTATTTCGGTGATCTTGCTCATCCCTAATACATAAGATTAACCGAGCAATGAATCGGGATCAGGTCCACATTCTCCCCCTTAATCTCGATCGTTGCTTCGTCCTAGATCTTGAACCCCGAGCATCTGCCGCATAGTGACAAACTTCAACCTTGGTAGTGCTTTAGTCAATATATCTGCCCTTTGTAATTCGCCACTAACGTGTTCCACATTGATGTGTCCATTCTCTACACATTCATGAATGAAATGGTAACGAATGTCGATATGCTTACTTCTTCCATGAAATACCGGGTTCTTGACGAGTGCTCATTGCTGAAACGTTATCAACTTTCAGTGTTATTCTTTCCTCTTTCCAAGCCCGTTATTTTACTCGCTTTAACCATAAAGCTTGACATGTGCTCCAGTAGCCGCCATGAATTCTGATTCACATGATGAGAGTGCTATTGTTGGTTGCTTCTGAGTGCACCAGGTAATAGGGGATTCTCCAAAATAGAATACTATTCCAGTAGTTCCTTTTCCTTGATCAGTATTGATTCCATAACTACTGTCGCTATAACCTGTAATCTTGCAGCTGCCATCTCTTTTGTATATAATACCATGCTCCTTGGTTCCTTTGATGTATCGGATTACTTGCTTTATCGCCTTCAAATGGTGATCCTTTGGTTCTTGCATAAATCTGCTGAGTAATCCAACCGAGTAACTTAGATCTGGTCTAGTGTGTAGTAGATACCTGAGACATCCAATTAAACTTCTGTAATAAGTTGTGTCAACTGGTTTTCCATCTTCCGCCTTGAGCAACTTTGTTCCCAGATCCATAGGTATCTTGGTGTCATTACTTTCCATCATACTAGCATCCTTTAAGATCTTGTTGATGTAACATGTCTGCTTGATTGTAATCTCCCCCCCTGTTTGGGTAACTTCTATCCCGAGGTAATAAGCCAGCAATCCTAGATCGCTCATTTCAAATTTGTCTTCCATTTGGGATTTGAACAAGTCTATTTCCTTCCTTGGAGTGCCCGTGATTATCAAGTCATCAACATAAACTCCAACTATCAGTGTGGAAGTCTTACTTCTCTTTGTGTAGACCGCTTGTTCGAGATTACACTTCTTGAAGTCCAATGACTTTAAGGTTTGATCAAGCTTCATATTCCAAGCTCTTGGTGCTTGCCTTAAACCATATAATGCCTTCGAGAGCTTGTAAACTTTCCCTGAACTTCCTGGTTTTACGAAACCTTCAGGTTGTGTAACGTAGACTTCTTCCTTTAATTCCCCATGTAAAAATGTTGATTTGACATCCAAATGATGTACTTGCCATCCATGGTGTGCTGCCAGTGCTAAAATCAGACGAACTGTCTCAATGCGTGCAACTGGTGCAAATACTTCTTCGAAGTCTATTCCGTGTTTCTGCACGTATCCTTTCGCTACTAGTCTTGCTTTGTATTTGATGATACTTTCTTTTGCATCCCTCTTGGTCTTGAAAACCCACTTGAGTCCTATTACCTTATGATTCCTAGGCAAAGTAGTAAGAGTCCATGTGTTATTCCTGTCAATTGAATCCAGTTTTGCTTCCATGGCCTCAATCCATTTCTTATCTGTCGATGCTTCCCTGTAGTTACGTGGTTCCTCTTCCGTAAGTAGCAGACTTTCAGTTTCAACTACACGTGCATTTGCATATACTGCATTCAAATCTTTGAAACCTTGTACAGGTGTATCATCAAATCTTTCTTCCGAGTTCCTTACTGAATTGATCAAGAACTCTTTTCGTTTGTTGGCATACCCAACAATTTTAGACAAGTTTTCCCTATTTTTAGAGACACTAGTAAATTCATTCATTGACAAGAGCAGGATAGAGAGACAGAGAACTTTTCTTTTTTTTTACAAGTGAATTTTACCTCAGACGCGTATGATGTGTGCTAATCGCACAACGAAAGGGTCCCGCACTAAGCGGATCTTAAATAGCCTTTCTCACCATACCACCTCCTTAATTGGAAAATACCGTCGAGGAGAACCTACCAAGGTTCGAACTCGAGACCTTGGAGTAAACTCCCCCGGGGCCCCGCATAGCAGGTTTAGTGAAACACCCCTGGCCACTGGGGTTTAATGTTTTGTATTTTGCTTACCTTTATTTATGTATGTCTTTGCATATGGTTATTGATTAATTGTTATCGGTGGAGGTGTTTGCCTTTAGCAAAAGGCTATTGAGTCATTTCTATTTTTTTGGATTCCAATTTTTTTTTGTCTCGGTGTGTATTCTTAATTAATCTTAGCTTTACATTCTACTAATTCTTATCTACCAAACAGTGCCAAAGAAGAAGCCACTTGATCGCTCTAGTTTGGGAGTCTCAGAGACGAAAGGTCACACAAGTAATTTCACTATCGGTAAACAGGAAGGTCTTAGCAGCAAAAGACGAGAAGCTTCTTTTCTGCATATTAGTATATTGATTAATTGTTATCGGTGGAGGTGTTTGCCTTTAGCAAAAGGCTATTGAGTCATTTCTATTTTTTTGGATTCCAATTTTTTTTTGTCTCGGTGTGTATTCTTAATTAATCTTAGCTTTACATTCTACTAATTCTTATCTACCAAACAGGTGCCAAAGATGAGAAGCCACTTGATCGTTCTGGTTTTGGCATGTCGGAGACCGAAGGCCAATCAAGTAATTTCCCTATTGGAGAACTGGAAGGTCTTTCCTTGTCACAACCAGGTATTTTGCAAATGTTGCATATTGTTTATCATTGTTCTTGGAGCTGGTGTTTGCCTTAGGAAAAGGCTTTGAATCGTTATATTTTCTGTGGGTGCCCAATATTCATTATCTTTTTGTCTGGGATGCTTATTTCTTCATTCTTATCCTTAAAATACATTCGTTTTTTATCAACTTAACAGCAGCAAAAGACAAGAAGCTTCTTGATGGCTCGCTTTAGGAATGTCAGAGATGAAAGTAACAAAAGTAACTTCCCCTCGAAGAACAGGAAGGTGTTTCCCCTTTCATCGACAGGTGTTTGTTGCCATGTTAATTATAATTTTTATTTCGTGGTTTTTTCATTTTCGCGTATGATATTCCCTTGGAAGTTTGATATTTCAAATGGATTTTAGTCATAATATAAATACAACAGGATTCAAGCAGTGGCGGAGCTTGACCCATTTATATTGGGGGCGAAAATGACCGATTTCAGAAATAACACTAACAAAATACTTTGTTTCCGACACTACCGAGGCACCTAGCCGAAAAAACTTCGGGCCCTTAAATTCTCCCGCCCTTGATTCTAGGTTTCCCAACTGAATCCATGGAGAAAATGGTGATTCCCATATGTATTTGTTTATTGTTTTGAAGAAGAAAGTGGAATTTGCTTTTAGGGGGAGTGGATGTAATTAGTTTTTGTGAGAATTCATAAGTTTGGAAATTAAGGGTGTATTTGGTTAGTAATTTTGGGTTTGGAATCGGAAAATTAAGGACAAAAAAAATAATTTAACAAAAAAGAGATGAACATGCGGAAAACTTCTTTAAAAAATAGACACGTAAATGGAAAGTAAAGACGTGATATTACAATTACCATTCATTATAAACAGGGAAAAATGAAGAATTATAGTTGGTACTTTCTAATTACGATAGATATATATGGATTAGAAGCTAAAAAGGTTAAATTGAAGGAATTCGAAATGAAACAAGCAACCATTACAAGATATAAAAAAGAAAAAAAAAAGAAAAGGTGAATAGAAAGAAAAGAACCAATGATCAATAGCAATCTTTCTTTTATTTTTCATTATTTGAAAGACAATCTCTCTTTAGCTCTTTGAATTTATTACTAAATTAACTAAATGCCTCATTGCAAAGACACCAGTAGTGATTTTGAGTTACAAAAAATGGCTGAACTTATAGGCGGAGCTGCTCTTGGTGCCGCTTTCGGTGAGTTGCTGAAAGTAGTTATAGAGCAAGCTGGTAAAACTGCCAGATTCAAATCCTACCTGAAACGCCTTCAACTAACCCTGGTAACAATCGAGCCAGCGATTACAGTTCAATGACTTAAGTGAACGGCTGGGTCGTACAGAGAGAGAAATCGAAGTATATCTAGAGAAAGCGAAAGAACTAGTCCTCAAGTGTCCCAGGATCCATGTTTGGAATGTGTACAAGAAGTTTGTGTATGCAAATAAGTTGATTCGTTTGGACGACGATCTCTTGAGGTTCTTTCAAATAGATATTCCACTCAGAACGTTGAACGCTAGTATGCGGGTTGAGAGAGAGGTTATGAATTTGAATGAGATAATGGACCGAGCACTTTCACTTGAGCCACTTTTACAAGCCACCAAAACTTTATAAGTTGTCTACTGGGTGATAAAATCTGAGTGATAGAGGTGGATAATAGATATAGAACCAGATGTACCACTAAATTCAGACACAATCAAGCTAAACAATCAGATTCAACATTAATAACAAGGGTTTCAAGGTACAAAACACAATACCCAAAAGTGGCAATGATAATTAAATACATAAAAAGGTTTTGTGAAAAGAAAACAACAAGTTCTGAAGCAAAAGATAATAACGGCTATAGAATTGTGATGTAGATAGTACGAATAGCAACAAGTAATTAGGGGCTACATTGTTCTGTTTTTTGTTACCTTCACGCTTCCTTCTTTCCTTTATATATAGCCACACACTTTTGGATGCTTGTGATAGAAAGAGCCGTTGTATATGATATGTTACTTAAGCCCAATATATCATAGCAAGCTCATAGATAGTAGCAGCCCACCAAGGAGAAAGCCCAAGTCGAGTGTTAACCATGATCCCTTCGAGCATCTTAATATTTCCTGTATCTTCCACACTTCCTCTTATAACCAAAGCTAAGATTGGGGATAAAAATCATTTCTCAACACCCCCCACAATCTTAGCGAAAGACACTCGGGTTAAAAGAGTACCAAAAGAATGTTCTCACCAAAACTAAATCACCCCAAGATAAAGAAACACCCCAAAATAAGAATCGTCACAAGAAGACTATGGGTCTATGGCAGCCAAGTGGTAACACCCCAAAATAAAGAAACACGGTTTACAACGGCCGGAACACTTAGTCACACCGAAGGTCTTTCTCCTCAAGTGCACTAAATGTGGGCAGCCAAACTGCTAGTCATGCCGAAGGTCTTACACCCCAGGCACACTACCATTGGCTAAAACCAGATAGAAAAAAGGCCTTATTGAAACATAGCGGATGCCAAACTTATCAACAATAATGAATAAAGACGAGAGCATGTAATAGGCATGGTGAGAACAAAAGTGAAGATACCGGGCTGAATGTACCAAGAGAACTGCTATCATAATCATCCCGTAAGGGAGACTATCACCAAACGACCCCGACTATAAAAATCAACAACCAGAAACTTCATTATGAATCTGACTACCCAACTGCATCAACATCTTCCAAAAGCTTCAGCGATAATCACTTCCCTGAAATTTTGAAAGATAACAGGTGGCTCAACTTCACTAATCAACGCCTTGCTCATCCTGAGAATCCAACTCTTTACAAGTCAATGAATTTTCAATGTGCAGTTCCTTGTTTTCAGCTGGTTCAAGAACCACAAACAAATCAACAATCCAACAATTAAAAAAACAGCAATAATAAAAAAGATCACACCCATCAACAGGGAGAAAACAGAAAGCAAGAACAAGATAGTAAAAAAAAAAACTTTTAGTATTTAAGACTCAATAAAGTTTTATAAACTGAAAGATTTCTAAGCCTCAAAGATTTAAAATTCAAAGGCCATTGGGGAAATTTACTAACAAAAACTTTTATAGAACACTCCCCTCCAAGAATAGAAACCCACAAATATTCATTCCCCCTCTCAATCTTGTAGTTAGATACCAATAATATAGCAATGACTAATAGATCAACAACAAGATTGAAGAGATATAAAAACAGATAATCAATGGTATTGAAAAAAAAAACTCCCCTAAGCAAAAATAAGGACAATAATAATCTGATGATGATGATAACCGATCATAGCTTTCCAACAGAATCATCAGTGTCCCTAACTCCTAGAAAACATGGTCTTCGAGTTCAAACCGGAAGATGATGAACCATCGATGAAGATACTTAAGGATCAGCCAGCCGTGTTCCAGGAAATTAAGTCTTAACCAATATCACCACTGATCATGCAACCACAACAGTAGAGAGAACCCATACAAATTCTACAACCAAAAACAACAAAAAAGATCAAACATTTAGGAACTCTAAGACTAAACATTTATATAATTCAAGACCAAAAATAATATATATTTTTTTTATTTTTAATACTCTCTCCAACCATAAAGAAAGGTTTAAAAGATAAAACAAGGTTTAAGATTAAGAGATGTTTTATACTGAAAGATTTGAAACAGGAAAAACCTCAAGACCAATAAACCTTCCCCACACGTACATTCCCCCTCTCTGTAGTTAGATATGAAAAGAAGGAAATAACTCATAGATCATAATAAAAGACCGAGGGTCAAAAGAGTATCAAACAACAAGATTGATAAAAAATTAAAGGTCAGAGATGAAGAAGACTTCCCTGATTACCAACAACCTACTTGTATATAGACATATATGCAAAGAGCAACAAGAACAGGTCATAAATATGTCAACAGAAATCCTTCAAATCAATATAAAAACCAATCATCACACCATAAAAGAGAATCATAAGATAAAATAATAATAAGAAATGTCTGAGACATAACCAAACATAACACGGTATCTGAACAAAGGGATAATAAATGCCTCACCATTTAAATATACTTTAAGAAACTATACTTAAATATTTCTGGGAGCATTGGCGTGTTGCTAGACGCTAACCAATGTTATTACCTTCATTTGTTACGAGCTCAAGTGGGAGCTGTTAGTATATGATCACGTAAAAAATGAACGTATGTCCAGAAATGATTTAAGCCTACGGGGTCACACGTCTCGACACAAATGTATTTAATATTAATTAATATATTTAATGTATTTAATTAATATGATCACGATTTCAATTAACGAATGGTCGTTAAAAACTAACGGTTACTAGCTAACGGCGTTAGTTAAGGAGGACTTAATTGTAATTTGATAATTAAATTAAGTATTCTAGATTATTCTAGAATAGGGGGCCGGTTTTGTTAAATGGGTTTTAACCCATTGATTTAACTTGTTTTTCTATAATCCTAATCTATATCAAATACTAATCCTAATCTATGTCAAACACGAAAAGGGTTTTTAGAGATAATATAAAAAGGGAAAAACAAAAACCCTCTTCACTTCTTCCTCCTCCCTCCTCTCTTGGTTTCGGCCGAGCTTCCAAAAAAAAAGCAAAGAGTTTCGGTTTTAGTTGTTTGACAAATCAAGGAGAGAAAGCAAAGTGTTTGCGGTTCGTGATCAAGTACTAGCATACGTGTGTCGTGTGTGCAAACGTAGAGGGATTTACTTCAAATCCTCATAAAGTTTCTTACTTTATTTTTTTTCAAATCAAAGGTACATGTTTCTATCTTTGGTTAATTAATTAATTACATAGATTAATTTTCCGCTGCGTGCTTTGTGATTTAATTTGATAATTTGTTATATAACCCAACAGTGGTATCACGAGCCTACTATGTGATGATTAATTACCAAAAAGATCAAAATTTGAAGGGGGGTTAGGGTTTTATATTTTTTAGAATTTTATGTAATTCTTTTGATTATTTTATTAATTAATTTGTTTAATTGTAATAAAATAATGAAAAAAATATATATATAATTTTTTTTTATTTTCGAAATCAGATCTGAAATAAATAAAAAAAATTTTACCCTAATTCCAAGTTTTGATCTTTAAGCATTATTATATGATAATTGCATGCGTTTATGATGTACCTTTTAATTATTTAATTGTTAAAAAGAAGTAAAAATCATGAATTTTTCATGCAAATTTTCATGATTATTACTTAGATATATTGATATGAAATCTTGATCATTAGGGTTAATTATGCTAGATAATTTGAATAATTAATTGTGTGACAATGTGATTATGTTTTGTGAAAGTTCCTGTTTGACACCAGTTCACTAAAAAAATCATAACTAATCAACCGTAAGGAGTTGGAAGCTGAAATCTTTACAGTAGATGCTTGACTCATAGGGATACAACTTTTGTGTTTTGTGCTAAGCCCAGTTCGGCCTTCTTCAGGGCCAGATTTGGTCGTGAAGCTGCTGGATTTTCCAGATCAGCATCTTAAATTTATGGTAGATAATTTGTTATAGAAATTTTGGCTTACGCAATCAAGGCAACTTGATGTATGTGGTCTCTTTCCATATGAAAGAGGAGCCAATCTTATACCATAGTGACCAAATTAGGTTGATTACCTTAATTGTTAAGTTGTAAATTTAGTAAGTTTAATTTTGCCTTTTTATGAAAATTGTGTGCAAAATTGGTTTTTGGAAAAATAAACTTGACTAAATATATCGAAATAAGATTTTGTTTATAAAATTGGTGCCCTAAAATCAAAAGATACACCGGCTCACCCATTTGAACAAACTTTAAGAGAGGTATAAGTCGGAGTGCGCTAGCCTCCTAAAAGGGCGGGTTTTTAAATCGCGTTTATCGCATACCTTTGCCCTTGCGCTTCTTTGTGAGTTCAAATGGAGCTACCGAGCTCTTTTGTATTTAAAGGCAATAAAAATGAGTTTTATAAACACATTATGTTTAGAAGATATGCATGAATCTTCAAACATAACTTTTTGATCACACATCAAATTGATTGACCCAATAAACTTAAGTCATTTGCCATCCAACTCGTAAAGGACACTTGTGGCTGTTGTTTTACTCACTGGTACACAGTGGTGAAATGGCAATTGCATGGCAAATCCCACTCACTGGTACACAGTGGTGGACAAATTTGCGCGTTCTTGGATTGGACGACTTAAAGCGAGTTAAGCGGTGAGACCTTGACCCGTGGCAAAAGATGGGACAAAACATGACTACAAATCACTTGATGAATCAAGTGTTATTTGTAGGTCCCATTCTTACTAGGAATTGCACATGTAATGCAATTACTGCTCGTCACTTACCTTTTGAGTACAATCATTTCTAGCAGATCAACTGATGAAATGATTGTATGTCAATTGGATCCTAGCCTTAATGAAATTAATTGTTTATTTTATAAACATTGGGTAATTGATTTCTTAAGGGTTTATTATCGAAAATACTGATTTTTGAACTTAATCTGTTTTGTAGATGGCAATGAATCCTTCCACAAACACCAATGCTTTTCGGCAAATGTTTGAAAGAGAAAAGCTTAATGGATCAAATTTCAATGACTGGCATCGTCAACTGAGAATTGTTCTAAGAGTTGAGGAACGCATGGATGTCATTGAAAGGCAATGGCCAACCGAACCAAGTGCTGAATCCACAGCAGCTGAAAAAGCTGAATATAGGATTCAGTACACTAGATTCAATGAAGTTTGTTGTTTGATGCTTGCGAGCATGTCTCCCGAGCTTCAGAAACAATTCGAGAATTACACTTCATATGATATGATCAGAGAACTTAGATCCTTGTATGAAAAACAAGCTGGAGTGGAACTATTCGACTTAGTCGTGGAACTCCATGACATGAAACTTGAATCTGGAAAATCGGTTAGCAGTCATGTGCTCAAGATGAAGAGCATTTTTTACAAATTGGATTCGATGGAGTACGCTTATCATAAAGAGGTAAAAGTTGGCATGATTCTCAAATCCCTTACGAAGGAATATGAGGGTTTTGTGCAAAACTATACCATGCACTCTATGAAAAAAAACGTCAATGAACTTCATGCTATGCTCATTGAATATGAGAAGACGATTCCAAAGAAGGCCAATGACCCAAATGTCCTTATGATAAAGGGGGGTCGGATCCAGAAAGCTAAGAAATCGCACCAAGCTAAAGGCAAGTTTGATGGTAAAGGCAAGGGTAAGCAAGCTGCTAATCCCCCCAAACCAAAGAAAACCCCTCCGGCTAAGAAAGAGCATCCGGCTAAAGACCAGACCTGTCATCATTGTAATGAAGTCAGGCACTGGAAGAGGAACTGTCCCAAGTATCTTGCCGAGTTGAATGTGAAGAAGAAGCAAGCTAGCAATGCTAGTACTTCAGGTATCTTCACCATTGAATTATTTTCCTTTACTAAGCGCAAATCATGGGTTTATGACACTGGCTGTGGAACTCATATCTGTAATGAATTACAGGCACTTAGGAAAAGGAGGAAGCTGAAGCCCGGAACTTTGCAGCTGTTCGTGGGCAATGGTCTACCAGCACCTGTTGAAGCTATTGGAGAATATCATTTAGTTCTTCCTTCCGGTTTAATTATTGTTTTGGACAATTGTCATTATGCACCATCTATTACTAGAGGTGTAGTTTCAGTTTCTTTGTTGAAAGACAACGGATTCATTAATGTTTTTAATGATTATGGTATTTCAGTTTCTAAAAATAATGTTCATTATTTTGATGCTATTGCTTGTGATGGTATTTATGAAATTGATATGCGTGGTTGTGATTCAAATAATTCAATGTATAATGTTAGCAAAAGAGCCAAGACTAACTTGGACTCTACTTATCTGTGGCACTGTCGTCTTGGACACATTGGCAAAAATCGCATTGAAAGACTTCAACGTGAAGGGATTTTACAATTAAATGATGAATCATTTGATAAATGCGAGTCATGTGTTTCCGGCAAAATGACAAGAAAACCTTTTCTGGATAAACCAGAGAGGGCTAAAGATCTTCTTGGACTCATTCATACCGATGTTTGCGGCCCATTTAGACATGTGTCAACGAAAGGTGTCTATCTACTTCATAACTTTTACGGATGATTTCAGTCGTTATGGTTATGTTTATTGCTTAAACATAAACATGAAGTGTTTGAAACATTCAAAGAGTTTAAAAATGAAGTAGAAAATCAACTCGGCAAAACCATCAAGATTCTTCGTTCGGATCGAGGTGGTGAATACTTAAGCCAAGAGTTTAAGGATTATCTGAAAGCATGTGGAATTGTCCAACAGCTTACTCCTCCATACACTCCTCAACATAATGGAGTGTCTGAAAGGAGAAATCGAACCTTGCTATACATGGTGAGATCTATGATGAGCCTTACGACTCTCCCATTTTCGTTTTGGGATTATGCTCTTGAGACTGCTGTACGCATTCTCAATATGGTTCCAACCAAGAAGGTTGACAAGACACCATATGAATTATGGCATGGAAATGTTCCTAATCTGTCTTACTTAAGAGTCTGGGGATGTGAGGCACTTGTGAAGCGCGATACGCCTGACAAACTTGAACCCAGAACTACTAAGTGCATCTTTGTCGGATACCCTAAGAAAACGATGGGTTACGACTTCTATGATCCCGTCAAAAACACTGTTCGCGTTGCTCGATATGCTGAATTCTTTGAAAAGAAATTAGTTCCAGAGAACAGTGGGAGGATTGTAGAACTTGATGAGATTCAAGAGGAAGATGTGTCACCTTCTGAAGCTCCTAGCAATCATCAACTTGGGGGGGAAAATGTTCAAAGTGATGAACCTCAAGTCGATGATGATGAAGCGATTCCACTTCGTAGGTCCGAAAGGACAAGACGTCCTACTGACAGATTATGTCTGATGGTAGAAGAAAACATTTTAGGAGATCTCGATGAGCCTCCGAATTTCAAAGCTGCATTATCAGATCCGGAATCTGACAAATGGCTTGAAGCTACGAAGGTGGAAATGAAATCCATGAAAGACAATCAAGTCTGGAGCTTGGTTGATCTTCCACCAAATGCTCAAACTGTTGGGTGTAAGTGGATCTTCAAGAAGAAGACGGACATGGATGGAAATGTACACACCTATAAAGCTCGTCTCGTGGCGAAAGGTTATACTCAACGTTTTGGTGTTGACTATGATGAGACCTTTTCTCCAGTTGCGGACATTAGAGCTATTAGGATTCTCTTAGTCATAGCTGCGTACTATGACTTTGAGATATGGCAAATGGATGTTAAGACTGCCTTCTTAAATGGTTACTTGGATGAAGAAGTCTATATGGATCAACCTGAAGGTTTTATTGATCCAAAACATCCCAACAAAGTATGCAAGCTTCAAAGGTCCATTTATGGACTAAAGCAAGCATCAAGAAGTTGGAACAAGAGGTTTGATGAAGAAATCAAAAAGGTTGGTTTCGTTCAAAATCCCGATGAGCCATGTGTATATCGCAAAGCTAGTGGGAGTAATGTTACTTTCCTTGTCTTGTATGTTGATGACATATTGATCATAGGAAAACACATTCCAATGTTGCAAGATGTTAAATCCCATCTTGGAAAGTGTTTTGCCATGAAAGATTTAGGAGAAGCGGCATTTCTTCTTGGAATCAAGATCTACCGAGATAGATCAAAGCGATTAATTGGACTAAGTCAAAGTGCTTATATTGATAAGGTCTTGAAGCGATTCAAGATGGAAAATTCTAAGCGTGGGTTTACACCTATGCAAGAAGGACTTAGTTTATCTGTCAAACAGGGTGCTACTACACCTAATGAGGTGGAGCGTATGCGAAGAGTCCCTTATGCTTCGCTGTGGGATCTATTATGTATGCGGTTAGATGCACTAGACCCGATGTGGCGTTCGCGCAAAACATCGTTAGCCGATATCAACAGAATCCAGGTGAAAGTCACTGGACTGCTGTTAAGAGCATTCTGAAGTACCTACGGGCTACTAAAGATATGTTTTTGGTGTATGGAGGAAATCCAGACTTAGAGCTCAAAGTGACCGGATACTGTGATGCTGGATTTCAAACTGATAAAGATGACACGAAGTCTCAGTCAGGATTCGTCTTCGTTCTTAACGGAGGTGCTGTGGATTGGAAGCAAGAAGCAAACTACAGTTGCCATGTCTGCAACAGTCTGAGTACATTGCCGCCTCAGAAGCTGCAATGGAAGCAGTCTGGATAAGGAAGTTCATTAGCGGGCTTGACGTGATCCCCTCAAGTGACTTAACCACTGATATGTACTGTGATAATACTGGTGCATTAATCATTGCCAACGAACCCGGAGTTCAGAAAGGTGCCAGACATTATGCTAGACGATATCACTATGTTCGTGAGCAAATCGAACTAGGGGAGATCAAATTACTCAAAGTTCACACAGATTTTAACTTAGCTGATCCTTTCACAAAAGCTTTGTCTAGGCCAAGCTTGAAAGGCATGCCGAGGGCATAGGACTTAAATTAGCTAGTTATTTCATGTAAATCTGTTGTTTCGGTATTTGGATAAGGGATGTTAAACAATTTATTTTTCATAATGAAATAAAGTACTTGATATGTTTGATTTCATTTAATATTAATTGTATCCTATATTTGCATGTTTAATCCTTGAATATTTTATAATATTCTAAATTGTCCATTGTCGATTAATTATATGGGAATATAATTAAACTAAGACAAATCTGAGCGATTGGTTATATTCTTGGAATATATAATGGATGGTCCCACCAAACTCAAATGATATCCATAGTTGATGCATATCGGACTACCCCACTAACGAATTCATCACTTTATGGATCAGCGTCATTAAGTGAAATTCGTAAATGGTTACTTTATTGATCATTTGACTTGAGATACAAGCAGGTCAACATGTATGGATTGCACTTACTTGATATAGTTCTAACTCTCCTGAATAAGGGAGTACATAAAGGGCTATTTTCAGAAAGTGTATTGAAGTATGATGACTGACACGTGTAGTCAATACAGGATTTGTTCATCCAACTGATAGTTGGAGAATGATACCACTGGGCCCCTCATTAGGACTAATTAAGATGTTTGCATGGTCGTGCCCAAATAAATCCAGATGGTTCTCGATTATATTTGGTAATCATTAATTAGTTATGGAATGAGAAACAGAATCGTTAAATCATGAAATGACATTTATCCATATTCATGTTTAACACGGTATCTGAACAAAGGGATAATAAATGCCTCAACCATTTAAATATACTTTAAGAAACTATACTTAAATATTTCTGGGAGCATTGGCGTGTTGCTAGACGCTAACCAATGTTATTACCTTCATTTGTTACGAGCTCAAGTGGGAGCTGTTAGTATATGATCACGTAAAAATGAACGTATGTCCAGAAATGATTTAAGCCTACGGGGTCACACGTCTCGACACAAATGTATTTAATATTAATTAATATATTTAATGTATTTAATTAATATGATCACGATTTCAATTAACGAATGGTCGTTAAAAACTAACGGTTACTAGCTAACGGCGTTAGTTAAGGAGGACTTAATTGTAATTTGATAATTAAATTAAGTATTCTAGATTATTCTAGAATAGGGGGCCGGTTTTGTTAAATGGGTTTTAACCCATTGATTTAACTTGTTTTTCTATAATCCTAATCTATATCAAATACTAATCCTAATCTATTCAAAACCTAATCTATGTCAAACACGAAAAGGGTTTTTAGAGATAATATAAAAAGGGAAAAACAAAAACCCTCTTTACTTCTTCCTCCTCCCTCCTCTCTTGGTTTCTTGTCACACCCCGTTGTAGCGGAAATACAGGGTTAACAAGAAATTGCGTACTAATCAGAAGGTAAATAGAGATTACATCCATTAATCCAAATATGAGTTTATTACAAGTATAATCGTTCGGAAGTGGACCCCAATACACGGATACAAACTATCCTCAATTGGAAATGGGCCCACTAAAATACAAATATAACATATGGACAGCTAAGTACAATTAGGACTAATAAAGCTATAGTCCTCAGAGGTCTGACGCTAATTGTACGTCCAATGTTCAAAAGATGGCTTCAGAATGCCATATACGCTTCCAAATACTTACTGTTGGTTCCCTGAAAAGCATGAAATTTGAGAGGATCAACTATCGAAATAGTTGGTGAGTTTACAGTATGTTTGACCAAATGTTTATTCGTCATTGATACAACACAATGACCTATAGTTATAAAAGACCAGGCAGTTAGAATACAACATCTAACAATACTTTTATTTCAAGATAGTCAGAATACCACATCTGACAGCATATGACAGTCAGAATACAACATCCGACAGTATCAGTCAATATGCCTCGCACAGGTTTCCGTTCTACATGGGTGCGGACCTTAACCAAGACAGTCAGAATACAACATCCGACAATTTAACCAAGACAGTCAGAATACAACATCCGACAATTTAACCAAGACAGTCAGAATACAACATCCGACAATTTAACCAAGACAGTCAGAATACAACATCCGACAATTTAACCAAGACAGTCAGAATACAACATCCGACAATTTAACCAAGACAGTCAGAATACAACATCCGACAATTTAACCAAGACAGTCAGAATACAACATCCGACAATTTAACCAAGACAGTCAGAATACAACATCCGACAATTTAACCAAGACAGTCAGAATACAACATCCGACAATTTAACCAATAGGGGAAACATTTTAGTTTGTCAAACACAAAGAAACATCTTAGTCAGCCATCACACGGCAATTTAACGTCATTTTATCCAACATTTAATAAATGACACGTATACACATTTTCGACAGCCGTCAACATGGCAAAATTTAAGTCAAATGATCTAAGTATCCAAGTCACGTGGCATACTCACAAAACAATCATTTATTTAACAAATAGTGTATACAACAATGCATGCTTTTCAGGCCCAAAGTAAAAGGAAAAGGGCGCCATAAACTCACCTTAGCGATCTAAATGCTAAAAGGTATAATGTAGCTCGAGAAGATCCACAGTCAATTCTCCTGGTTATCCAAAACCTATGATATCATTACCAATAATGAGGATCAAATCCTTGACGACGAGTATCCTACGTACCACTACTTAGCTATAGACCCTAGAATGCCACGACCAAGTGTGATTTAAACTTTCATTTTATTTAACTTTTTGTTGGCAAAATCAATGAAATTTTCATTTTAAGGTAGTCTAAAGTACCATTCGATATTCACCAAGTCCCAACGTTCAAGTTGCCAAAAACTAGAAATGTCAAACATTCCAGCAACCTAACACTGCGCCGCAGTCAGCCAACAACAATATTTTTCCGAGGGTTTACACTGCGCCGCAGTGAGCTATATCCAAGCTCACTGCGCCGCAGTGGCCTAAGTCGAGACCAGACCAGATTATGGACACTGCGCCGCAGTGGGGCTAACCCATACCACTGCGCCGCAGTGGCCAGGTTCTGCAGCCAGCACCAGCAGTTCTAAGTGCAGAAAACCAACCCAAAACCCCTTTAACTCGACCCAATTCAACCCGAATCGATTTGTAGGAGTTTGTAACTCAATTTGAAGCAAAACTAAACATCACTAACCATAATCACACATAACCCAACCCATAATTTCATCCATAACATCATTTAATCTTCCGAAACGACCAAATCAAACCCAAAACCCTATTTAAACCCTAAATACAATTTAAATTGTTTTAGGCCATGTAAAAGCTCGAAATGACTAGAAAAGAGTAAGTAAACATAAATAGGCGTAAAAGGGATGATTTAGACTTACCAAAATTTGTTCTTGAATTAAAAGGATGAAGATGGTGATAATGATGCAAATACCAAATAATAGCTTTAAAATCCTTCAATCTTTCCTTTGCAAATCTGATTTAGAAGAATGATAGGGAGATTGAGAGTATTTGGAAAATGTTTGAGTGATTTGTGTTGTGTTTGTGTGGTGTGTGTGTGTCGACTAGAACAAAAGAAAAGGGAGGGAAAAGGTGTTTGGTGGTTACTCCTCTGCCACAAACAAATAAAACCGACCATGTGGCCCTTTTCTTGATATTCTAATACCCCAATTTTTGGTGAAATGCTTACGATTAAATACCATTTGACTAATAGGTTAAAATGTAAAGTAAAGGTATTTTCCTTCGTCTCATTTTAGTCGAGGTAAATAAATAAAATTTAATAAACTAAACTCTTAGAAATATTTCGTTTAGACAGTCTAATTACTGTGTTCAATTATAACATTTAAATCTTTATTTAACGTCATTTTAAGACTCGGCATTCGTCTAAATAGCTAGTAGTCTACGTCATAAGGATACGTCTAATTGAACTATATCAAAAGTTCAATTAACTAATAATTTCCACGTCATAATCTCTAAATTAGACGAAATTATAAATAATGATCGAGATTAGGACTAACCCGTTTTTAATAAATTACGAGTTGTCACAGCATCCCCGACTTCTAAAAAAAAAGCAAAGAGTTTCGGTTTTAGTTGTTTGACAAATCAAGGAGAGAAAGCAAAGTGTTTGCGGTTCGTGATCAAGTACTAGCATACGTACATCCGTGTGTCGTGTGTGCAAACGTAGAGGGATTTACTTCAAATCCTCATAAAGTTTCTTACTTTATTTTTCTTCAAATCAAAGGTACATGTTTCTATCTTTGGTTAATTAATTAATTACATAGATTAATTTTCCGCTGCGCGCTTTGTGATTTAATTTGATAATTTGTTATATAACCCAACAACAATATGCATAGGAACGGTTGTTTATGGATATCCGTAGGGATGATTTTCCCAAATGGTGGATTGAACAAACAGAACAACCCATCAATGCACGTATCATATCTATTTCAACAGGTCTCATTTCCGTGTTCAAATCACTAGTTTAACTTAACATATAGAAACTTAAAAGAACTTTTTTTAATTAACCTTGCCCCAATCTGTAACTGCAGATGAAGAATTCAGCTCTAGTTGGTTTGAACTAGATGCACCTGACGTTTATGTATTGATATTGAATATAAGGAGTAAAAATTATGTCCTGCCGCCGTTCATCAAGAAAATGAGCCAACTAAAGGTTTTAATTGTCACTGGCTATGGAGTTTATCCTACTAAAATAGGAAATCTTCATTTTTTAGGTTCTTTAACCAATCTAAGAAGAATCAGATTCGAGCACGTTTCAGTTTCCCCTTCTATTCAAGTCATCTTCACATTACCGAATCTAAAGAAACTTACCTTTGTTACCTGTGAGATAGGTAATGCTCTGAAGAGTGGTGCTACTGAATATCCTTATATGCTACCAAATCTCATAGATCTCGAGATTGATCGTTGTTATGATCTGAAGGAACTACCCGCAGAGCTATGTAAGGTTGTTCCTCTCGAGAAATTGAGCATCACCAATTGCCATGAGTTGGATGATCTTCCTAAAGAGTTAGGGAGTATATCTAATCTTCAAACCCTACGACTTCATTGCTGCACAAAACTACAACAATTACCTGAATCAATTGGAAATCTGCATAAATTGATATATCTGACTGTTTGAGTATAAGTGCACTTCCTGAACAAATTAGTGAGCTAACAGGCCTAAGAGTACTTAAGATGAGCGGTTCTCAAGGGTTACAAGAGTTGCCGGCGTCTATGAGTAAACTGTCACAACTAGAAGATGTGATATGCAATGAAGAGACGTCATATTTGTGGAAGAGTATCTTGAGTGAAAACTCCAAAGTGAAGATAAACATAGTTGAAGAAGATAGATTGGAAAACTTTATGAAAATCTGTCAGTAGTTTATCTTAATTTTATTTTTGTCAACCAGTATTGCATATACTTCAGAAGGGATTATGTTTTACAATAACATGTCACCGGCATTCGAAGGCTTGGTGGAATATTGTATGGATTAGATGATGTATTAATGCATGATAAATAAATAAAAAGATTGCCAATGATGACTAGTCCAACTGGTCAGAGGCATCCCAGGTTTTACCCAAGGTCTTGAGTTCGATCCTTAAGGATGACAAGTCTTGGGGTTTTTTCCTCCGAATACTTGTAACGGCTCATGGTCAACATCTCGTTGTCTAGGGTACGTGCAAGGCTTCACCATTATACGGTGAGGTTTCCCTGATGTCACATACCGACTGAATGTTCGGAAAAAAAAACTAAAACATGTTTGGCCTCCATTAAACAACACGTGGCGTTATATTAAAGCGACAAATGTTTTAGCTATATACATAAAAAAATACCTTTTTAAATAATAATAATTAAAAAAGTTATATATTACTATCCTATATGCTAATCGTAATATGTATTAATTATAAATAGTAATTATTATATACGTAATTACTATCCTATTCCTATTCCAATTCATATTCCAACTAATATATACGTAAAATTTATTATTATTATAAGAATATATCTATATTTTTTTTTTTTTGTAAAGTTAGTTTCGATTCAGACGTGCTGGAGGCAATTTTAACCAGCGATTTGCTGGACCTCCAATCCCCTCCTCATGGAAAATACCTTGAGATGAGAAACCCAATACTCGAACCCAAGACCTTGGGAAAAACTCACCTCCGGGACCCACATAGTGGATTTAGAAGATACTTTTGGCAACCCACCTAAGTGGAGTTGGTTACATATACTATATCTTATATTAGCTTTTGGTTATATTTCAATTAACCCAAACTTAGATATAAAATATATATTAGCTTTTGGTTTTTCTCCGTCAAGCCAAAAGGAGAAGAAAAATAAAATTTTGGTTATAATTATTCTTTTTCATAAACTCCAAAACCGGTAAAGGAAAAAAAAGATGTATGTTTTAATACACCGCAGTTCGATTTTTGTAATCTACATTGCGTATAACAATGGCACGTCTAAACAATTAACATGTGTAATACTATCTTCTTCTCTCTTTTTTCCTGAATTATACGGAGTACATTCTTAATTACATGTATTTGCTATGTTTTGGTTCTAATTTATTATGTAAACGTCTTCTATTCTTTAATTTCTTCATTTTTTTATCTACTAATATATTAATATAGGATTGACGCCTCTTTGAATGACACATTTGATTTATTTGAACTCTTTTCTAAATAACAGTAATAATTGTTATAATAAAAACTTTTATAGTTAAATTATATCTTGTAATCTTAATATATATAGGGGGAAATGAATATAGTTATGTTTAAGTTATATTTTATCCATTCGTACATCGTACGGGTATTAAAACTAGTAGATTGATAACAATAGTGATGTATATCATTTGTACATCGTATGGATATTTAAAAAGCTAGTATACAAATAAGTCGTGAATAGGATCTCTGACTTATGCGCCCATTACCCTGTGATCTTTTACTATTACATGATTTATCCCTTTTATATACTGTAACATACATACATAGTGGATATAGATTTTTCTCTTTCTCTTGTTCTCATTTGTTGCCTATATTATTCTATTGTTTATGTATATACATTTGTTGATTAAAGTAATTATATTATATATATAATAATTCACAACCCTCTTAGCTACAGTAACCCGCTTAGCTACAGTACCATGCTGACGTCAACAATTTTGTCTTTTCTTGATTTTTTTTTTTTTTTTTTACCATAGTATACTTTTAAAGTTTCTTATTTTTACCACTTAACTTTTAGGTTTTTAACTTTAGTCTAACATTTTTATACAAACTTAAGTAACAAAGTTTTTAATTTTTACCAATTGACTTTTGGATTTTTAACTTTAATCATCAAATCTTTATTTTTTACTTTTTATCTCTTATTATAAGGTTTCTAACTTCTACCATCGAACTCTCGGTTTTTTCAACTTTATCTATCCATTACTTTCTACTTCTTATAGTAAACTTTAAGTGTTCAAACTTTTGGGTAATGCTAGATGTATGTTTGCATGAGCCGGCGATATGTCTCCCGTGGCAACGCCCGGGTTAAAATTCTTGTTCTATATGTCTAACCCCAGTATCTCGTCCCCCCCCCCTTTCCACCCCCCCCACTGAAGTCTAATTTATTTCATATAAGTAATTTTCCAAAAAAACAAAAGTTATTCATTTCATAAATAACTTAAATAATTACGAGTATATTATAAAATAAAACACTTGTTCCCTCTATTTTCATTAAACGTTTTGTTCATTTTGTAATTTTGTGTATTTAATTCAAAAACCTTTTATAGTGTGTATTAAACTTTTATTTTATGTAAACGATATATCCCCCCCCCCCCCCCCTCCCCCAATTGTAATGTTTTCCAAGTGTGTGTATCAACTCTATTGTTTACTTTGTTATTGTGTGTATTCATTGCCTATTTTTTTACTCGTATTTTGCCATTATTGTGTGCATTTAACTTTAGTCGTTTTCCGTCATTGTATGTATCCTTTTTCAACCTAGGAGATATGTTACATCAATCGTGCAAAAATACAGATTATATACACACAATAGAATTATTATAAAGTTAAAAAGAAAGAAAGAAAGAAACTGCTCAGTGCCTTCTGCGGGTTTTGAGCCCCAATACCTCGACGGTGTATGGGGAGGTTAAGATGTAGGCAGACCTTACCTCTACCTAAGTAGAGAGGCTGCTTCCATTTTCTACCTAAATGGTAGAAAAGGCCCTCCAACCTTTGCATGGGATGAGGATCGAACCCATGACCTCTGTCTCCAGAGGCCAGGGTGTTTACCATGATCCATTTAAAGTAACTCCCAATGTCGTTTTCCACGGGTTTTGGGTCCCAAATACCGTCTTCGACGGTGTATGGGGGAGGTTGAGATGTAGACAGCCTTACCCCTACCAAAGGTAGAGAGACTGCTTCCAGGTTCTACCAAAGGTAGAAAAGGACCTCCAGCCTTGCTGGGCATGAGGATCGAACCCATGACCTCTGTCTCCAGAGGCAAGGGCTCCAACCACTGATCCAACCCAGTTGTTACAATTTAGAATTTATTATTATTATTTGATTAATGAATATAGAGATTATTATTACAGACTTGATGAAAGAAATAAGAACTAGATCAAATATCACCAAGATGATGATACAGATTTATACAAAATATATATATGAATATAGAGAGATAGATATCGAATATGCTGCTCATGTGAACGAATAATGATCAAAAAATTAGGTCATATTCTGAAGGGTTATGTGATATATATATATAAACCTTAATTTACATTAAGGCCCTTGATGTTTCTTCTCTTCTTCATTAGCAGTCCAAACTTCATATTGACACCAATAGTACTTGTTCTTTCTTCTAGTACAAAACCAGTACCTGCAATTATCTCAACATAAACCATAAGTCTAATTAACACAAATTAAACCAAATGATCTTGTAATCCAACATCCCCCCTCAAGATCATTTCTGGAACATATCTAAAAGACCAAGTTGTTTGCACAAGAAGAAATGTTGCTTAGAACCAAGACTCTTTGTTAATAAATCTGCAATATTGCATTCAGAATCAATTTTACAAGTTTTCAACATTCCAGAACTTATTTTCTCTCTTATAAAGTGTAAATCAATTTCAAAGTGCTTTGTTCTTTCATGAAAAACAGGGTTTGCAGCAATTTGTAATGCAGATTTACTATCACAGAATAACTGAACAGGTAATTGAGTCTTAACACCAATATCATTCAAAAGGTTCTCAAGCCAAATAATTTCACAAGTAGCAGCTGCCATAGCCCTATATTCAGCTTCAGCTGAGGACTTGGCAACTGTATTTTGTTTCTTACTCTTCCATGAAATAAGAGTTTTACCAAGAAAGATAGTAAAACCAGTTATAGATCTTCTAGTAGTCAAACATCTAGCCCAATCAGAGTCAACATACCCTTTCAGAACCAAATCATCACTTTTTTGAACAAATAAACCTTTACCTGGAGACTGCTTAAGATATCTCAATATTCTTAAGCCATAACTGAAATGATCAGAAGTGGGAGCATGCATAAACTGAGATAAACATTGAACTGCATAGCTTATGTCAGGTCTAGTTAAAGTCAAATAGATTAATTTTCCAATTAATCTTTGATAAACAGTTATATTATCAAGCAATTTAGAAGAATCAGCCTTAAAAGTCATGTTCATTTCCAAAGGTGTATTCATAGGTTTACACCCTAATAAACCAAAATCATTCAATAATTCCAAACAATACTTTCTTTGAGATAGGCAAATACCTTTCTCATTCTCTAAGACCTCAATTCCTAGAAAATATTTCAGCTTTCCCAAGTCTTTAATCTTAAACTTAGAACTCATTAAACCTTTTATTTTTTCAATTTCATTTTTATTGTTACCAGTGATAACAATATCATCAACATATACAAGTAAAGCAACAAAAGAATCATTTTCTTTCTTAGTAAACAAAGAATAGTCAGATTTACTTTGAGTAAATCCAAACTCAATTAAAGCACTACACAATTTGGCATTCCATTGTCTTGGTGCTTGTTTTAAGCCATACAAAGATTTATTTAGTTTGCAAACTAAGTTACTATCCTTATCAAAATATCCTTGAGGAAGACTCATATATACTTCTTCATTTAAATCACCATACAAAAAAGCATTGTTAACATCCATTTGATACAAAGGCCAGTTATTAGAAACTGCAACAGTAAGAAGACACCTAACAGTTACCATTTTAACAACAGGAGAGAATGTTTCATCAAAATCAATTCCAGCCCTTTGACTGAAACCTTTAGCAACAAGCCTTGCTTTATACCTTTCAATTTCACCATTAGACTTATACTTAACCCTATATATCCATTTACAACCTATAGGAGTTCTACCAGAAGGCAAAGAAGTAATTTCCCAAGTATTATTTCTATTTAAAGCTTCCATCTCATCATTCATAGCATTTATCCAATTAGTATCTTTAGAAGCTTCATAAAAAGAAGAAGGTTCACTACTTTTATTCAAACTAGTAGCAAAACAGTAAAGATCAACAGGTAAATGAGCATAATTCACAACTTTACTTAAAGGAAACTTAACTTTTCCTTCAATTTCATAATCAACCAGCCTTTTTGATAAAGTAGTTTGTCTAGTTGATCTTCTTAAATTATTAACAACATCATTTTGATTTTCATAAGAACCCTCAGAATTGGTGCTTTCATAATTCACATCACTAGATGTGGTTGCAGCATCTCTATCACTCCTGGTAGATCTATCAGAACTGCCAGAGGAGTAATTGAGTCCACCTCCAACATTAGGATCATTCAATATGCCTTCCTCTTCATCATTGGGAATGGAGTTCTCCTCAAGATTTGGTGTATCATAAAGATCAAAAAAATTTAATTGATTAACAGATTTATTCAAATTAACAAAATCTTTTTTCATAGTAAAGGGAAAGATATTTTCATAAAACTTGACATCTCTAGAAAATAAAAAAGAATTTGACTCAAGACTATAAAGTTTATAACCCTTTTTCTCATTAGAATATCCAATAAAAACACATTTTTCTGACCTAGACTCAAACTTGTCAGAAACATTTAACTTTGTTGCAAAACACAAACAACCAAATACTTTAAGATGTTCTAAGGAAGGCTCAGAATTATACACCAATTCAAAAGGAGTTTTTCCTTTTAAAACAGAGGAAGGAGTTCTATTAATTAGATAAGTTGCAGTAAGCACACAATCACTCCACAGATATAAAGGTATTCCCCCCTGAAACATAAGAGACCTTGCTACATTAAGAAGGTGTCTATGTTTCCTTTCTACAACCCCATTTTGTTGAGGAGTATAAGGAATGGTAGTTTGATGCACAATTCCTTTAGAATGAAACAAAGAAGTCATTTGTTTATTAACAAACTCTGTGCCATTATCAGTTCTAATAATCTTAACTTTTACATTAAACTGAGTTAATAACAGATTTAAAAAAACATTTAAGTGATCAAAAACTTCAGTTTTAGATTTCATCATAAATGTCCAAACAGCTCTAGTAAAATCATCCACAATTGTAAGAAAATATTTAAAACCATCCTTACTAGAAACTTTGTAAGGTCCCCAAACATCAAGATGAATGAGATCCCCTAAACAAACAGATTTGTGTTCACTTAAAGGAAAAGGACTTCTAGTTTGTTTTGCTTTGTGACATACATCACAAGGCCCAACAGAACCAGATTTCAAATACATCTTGTCACAAATAATAGATAAAGCTTGTTCAGCAGGGTGTCCAAGTCTTAAATGCCACAAATGTTTAGACACAGTAGGAGCAGATACAGAATTACATACCAAAGAAGAAGAACAGTTAGAAACATCATCATCAAAAACATATAAACCACCTTGCTCACTACCAGTCCCCAGAAGATTCTTTTGATGTAAATCCTGAATATAACACTTATCAGGATCAAATCCTATGAACAAGTTGTTGTCTCTAGACAATTTGTGAACAGACATCAAGTTTACACAATACTCTGGAACAACCAGTACATCATATAAGACAATCCCATTTTTAAGAATCATATTACCTATTTTTTGAACAATTGCAGAAGTACCATTAGGATGACCAATTTTAAGTTTTAAATCAGAAATATCAACAACATTAGTCAAATATTTATCAGAAACAGTCATGTGTTGATTTGCCCCAGAATCTATGATCCATTTGATGATAGCTTTTAACAATACAGAATTACAATTCATAAACCAAGAGTTACTGCATAGAGGTAAACAACTAATACCTGCCATATTAACATGCATACCAGAAGAAGATCCAGATTTGACATCTAAAAGACTAAGCAACTTAGAAATTTGATCAGAAGTTAAAGCAGGTGTAGTAGAAGAAGAAACAGATGCATTTACAGAAGGTTGTGAAGTACTTGGTTTAGAATAAGAAGAATCAACATGAGCATTATTAGTAGAAAACTTATTAAATTGATTTGAAGACCTTTTGTTCACAAGCTGAAAACACCTTTCAATTGTATGACCAATTCTGTGACAATGTGAACATTGTAAATTAGGATTTGGTGGTCTGTAAGTTCTATTATTATTATCAAAAGTTCTTTTGGATTCAAAATTATTGTCAAAACTTTTCTTAGAATCAAAAGGAGGTCTAGAAGAACTAATTTTAGCATTAGAATTCCTTGGAAAATTGGTTTTAGCAACAAATGCATTTGCAGTATTAGCAGATTTATCAGTTACCCCTGACCTATGAGATTCTTCTCTTGAAATAATAGCATATGCAGTTTTAACAGAAGGCAAAGGTTCTTTAGTCAAGATATTAGACCTAACACCCATGTAAACATCATCTAGTCCCATCAAAAATTGCATTAATCTCATCATATCAGTATGACTTTTAACAGTAGCAGCAGCAGCACAAGTACAAATAGGCAAAGTAACCATAGAATCATATTGTCTCCACAAAGAGGTCAAATTATGATAATACTCAGACAAAGAAGCACCATTTTGAGTGAGTGAATTGATTTTATGATGCAGATTAAAGATTACAGAACCATCTATCTTGTCATAAGTATCTTTAAGTTCTTGCCAAACAACAGAAGCATTTTTTGAGAAGATTTGTCCTAAATACAATTCTTGAGAAACACACCCAAGTATCCAATTAAGTACCACAGCATTACATCTATCCCACTGACTTGCTAACACAGGATTATCTATTGATTTTAAGCAAGTACCATCAATGAAGCCCAGTTTATTTTTAGTTTGTAATGCAAGTTCCATAGCACAAGACCACACTTTGTAATTGTCAGTTCCTAACAATTTAAAACCAATCAAAGGAGTACTAACAGTATCACTTGCATGCAAGTACAAAGGATCACCAAAATCCAACTTACTTATTTTAGTGTTATTAATCTCAAAATCATCATTATCAGAATCATCATTGTGCACAGAATGAGGAGGAGTATTCCCCCCATGAACAGAACCAGGTGGAGTATTCACCATTATAACAAATTGTCACAAATCACACAAAGAAGACAAGAATAAAAATAACAATCACAGAAACAAAAAAAACTTAAACAATATATTTTAAAAAAATACCAGAATCACAAAGAAACAATCAAGTAATTACTAGGCTCCCCCTTCCTTAGAAGAGGACCACATACATCAAGATAAACTTGATTGCGTAAGCCAAGTAATTATCACATAATCAAATAACAAATAATCACACCAACACACTTAATAGGAAGAAAATAAGAGTAGAGAGAAGAATACAATACAGTGCTATCGGATGAATAAGAAACCCTAATTTACTCTGGATTCACTTAGTCCAGAGATAAATCAGAAGCGAAATAAGAAACCCTAATTTTAGGGCAAATCACCAGAAATTGCAGCGGAAGAACAACAATTAGGGTTAACTTAACCAGTAAAAACCCTAAGAATAGTCGAACGAAGATTCCAGAAATCAAAATCTAGGGTTCCAAAACGGAAAACGCCCTAGATCTGAGTGAAACACGAAGAGAAATCAGATCAACAACAATCGGTTGTTCAACCTGTCTCTGATACCATGTAAGAATCCAGAAATAATCACAAATCTAATCAGATCTACAATCTGAATTAGATCAAGAACAATAAGAGAATTATTATTATTATTTGATTAATGAATATAGAGATTATTATTACAGACTTGATGAAAGAAATAAGAACTAGATCAAATATCACCAAGATGATGATACAGATTTATACAAAATATATATATGAATATAGAGAGATAGATATCGAATATGCTGCTCATGTGAACGAATAATGATCAAAAAATTAGGTCATATTCTGAAGGGTTATGTGATATATATATATAAACCTTAATTTACATTAAGGCCCTTGATGTTTCTTCTCTTCTTCATTAGCAGTCCAAACTTCATATTGACACCAATAGTACTTGTTCTTTCTTCTAGTACAAAACCAGTACCTGCAATTATCTCAACATAAACCATAAGTCTAATTAACACAAATTAAACCAAATGATCTTGTAATCCAACAATATTATTTTAATTAAGGTATGACTTGATCCCGCATAAGTTTGATTTCACAAACATGGGTTTTTTTACATTTAAACACTAATGGGTCGATTGTGGTGATGACTATTTGGTACCGTTATCATTTATTGGTAAACCGATGGCGTTAACACCAAATATGTACCCTTCGCGTCATTCAATAGCAACAAATATTTCACACCCGTCAACTCAATATGAATCTTTTCAACTACTATTTTTCACGTCGTTGTTACCTTAAATATCATAAATCAATCTCTTAGTAAATGCCAACCATTATGTTTAAGGTAACAACGATGTGTATATAGTAGCAGATAAAAATGCGAAGTTAAAAGATGCGAAATAATTGTTCATATTGGACGAGGTGAAAGACATATATGATGTTAATGCCTTAATTTGGTTAACCCATATATGATAATGGTAGCAAAATAGTCATCACCACAAATCAATCCATGTGAGCGTGAAGGTGAAAACCCAATATTCGCGAAATCGAAGGCTGGTTGGGGGTGAATCATGGCATATGTTTTGAAATCTCTTGAGAAGGGTAAGCTGCTGAAAGTTCATGACATTGGAAAGACTGAATACAAAATACTTACATGGTATAACCAGTTAACCACCCATTTGTGCTAATAAAGATAAGAATGGGAAAATTCAGATCAAAAGAAACAACAAAAAGTTAGGTGAGTTGTTTCAACATGTTAGAAAGTGCACCAAGGAACATAGACGAAGCCGATAAAAGTTTGCACCTTGGTTTAAGCACCTACCTTTTTACCTACTTTTCTTCACTTGTTTTCTTCATCTACTTAATTGTTATCTTATCCATCTCCATTCAATTTCTCCTCTTCCTCGTTCTAAATATCAAAAAGTTTCAAAACTGGAAGATGCCTTGAACCTGTTCGATGAAATGTCTCAGAGAACCCCTCTTCCTTCTGTTATTTATTTCAATCAGCTCTTGAATTCTGTCACTAAAATGAAACATTTTTCACATTCCCTTGATCTCTTCAAACGAATATGTTCCCTGAATTTGAATATGATCAAAGACTTGATCATGACCTTATACCATGGTGGAGTTTTTTTTTTTTTTTTCTGGTGATAAATGGATGTAGTTTTCATTATGCCCCTTTGTTATGTACGAGTATATTATAATAATAGCAGTATCAATTTTTAGTGAGTAGTTTTAATGTATTTTTGATTTGGATTGTTGTAATAGCAGGAAATTCCGCAGAAAAAGTGACCGAAATCTTAGAAGTCACCGGAAAACTCATTGGTTCCAGTGTTTTTTTTGGAGGTCGAAGAAATTGGAAAATGATGATATTGCCATGTGAGGGACCTGAATGAAAATGTTGTAACTGTAAGGAAGAAAAACCCACGACAAGGACGAAATAAAGTCTCTTTTTAAATAGGAACTGATATTAAAGAAAGTAAAAAAGATGTTTTATTAAGTAGTTAATTATAATTAAACTAATGCTATTTTTTCTTTATTCTTTTTATTTTAAAAGATACTCCGTATATATAAACCATTTTATTGATTTTTATTGACTAGAACCATAATGTACTAGTATTATACCCGGACTTTGTCCGGAATAATTAAAATAATGCAATGGAATAAATGTTGATTAAAAGAAAAAACAATTATCATAATGTTTTTAAAATTCACCTTTTTCTTTTAATATAAAACACTTTGTTTTTTCTATTTATTTTTTGTATTATGTAAATAAATATGATTTTAAGTGTCATACTCGGACTTTGTCCACAATGTAATTTTTTCTTCTTTTACATTGTAATTTACTATTGTTTATTGTTTTACATTCATGTGGATACATAATTTTTGTTTTTAACAAAAGAATCCTAAATTTCATTAAATAAACATAATTTAGGTCTAGGTTCTTTTTTATTATTAATTTTTTTTTAATTTTATATATTTTTTTGTATAAACCTATTTAAAAAAACAACATATTATCAATCATAAACCACAATAAAAATTATACAATTATAGTACCCATACATGTAATGTAGTAAATTTTTATTTTTCCAACTCATCTCCAAAGCAACAGAAAAATTATTCAAGTATTACATCATCAGTTTCTCCTCCTCGGTGAGAGAATGGCAGAAATGACATCGATGGCCATGAGAACATGGGTCACCTAAACAGACTTATATTTTGTAGCATGGATGCTTATGTCTGGACGTAGCTCCTCAATGCCATGGGTTAACTGACATTGATTTCCATATGGGCAGGCACCAGTTTGCTGCCATCTGTTTGATGGATATGCTTATAAAAGTCAAAGATTCAAGTTTATGTGAATAATCTATTTGGACATAAATAGCCATAAATCTAGAATAGTGCTACAAAACTTAACAACATATAAAAGAGCACCTATTTCATGATTTTAATGAACTGAATTTATAGAATACTATGAATCCATGTATTTAAAAATCATGAATCAAAGAGTATCAAATCTAAATGGCACGGAGTCAAGTCCTGACCGAAATATGTAATCATGCTTATTATTGTTACTTTTTTTTTAAAAGTTTATTATTGTTAGTTAAAACAATTTACTTTGAGATATAAAAGGCATTTGAGAAATCAATAGCAGTCAATTCAAGGCTCAAAACAACTTGGTAGTGTGCCATCAAAGTATCTTAAACTTGAAGTCATCCAAAGTTACAAGATTCCCAAAATACAAAGAGAAGATAAGTTCTACCATATCTGCGGCAGTTTTAGCCCGATCCAAAGCACGTACCTGGACGGGGGGCAACACCATGAAAAGATTGAACAGTCTTCAAGTCGAGATTAGACCTCATAGAAATACTATTAGGTAACTTAACTCGCTCCACATCTGACTTCTTACCCAGTTATCGGGATCCACATTCTAAGCTCAACGGGCCACCATTACTCATTGTCTTTCCTTTCTCTCCAATCCTCGTCCTTCTATAACAATCACCAATCAAATTTCCTGAAAGCATACTCGTATTACCATAACCCAAAGCAGAAGCTAAAATGGAAATGCTTCTTGTTAAAACTGAGATAATTGCTTGCCTAACTCATATTTCGCTTTCTATACAACCCGACCCGGTTTTGACCAGTTACCCATACTTCCCAGCCCCCATGTTTCTGCCACATCCAGAATATGGGTACTTTTTTATTTACGTAAAATAGCTATAATGAAGATGGATTGAAACTCACCCAAAGTATAATGTCATAAGGAAGAAAATAACTTTCCAAATGCTAAGACGTATCATCTGTCATGATTCAAAGGAACATGACCAACTCTGTTTTACCTTTGTTCCATTTCGTGGCATTCGGCGGATGTGTTTGGCAAAAGAGCTAGGTCGTATATAGATACTCGTATGATTAAAATTCTTTACCTCACCACCCTATTGATGAAAAAATCGCTATACATGAAGCTGGATGCTGCTGATGATGAAAACACACCAGTAGCAAATCCAACCAAAGTATGACCCAATCTTCCATGAGCCACAATTAATCAAAACGTAGTTAATAAAGCAAAATAAGGAAATAAAATAAAATAAAACTTGAACAAAACATACACTGTTCAAAAATAATAGATATAAAAACGACTTACCATTCATTAGTTACGTTGTTTTCCAGTAATTAAGTTCAAGTTTTTAGCTCTTCAGTATCAGTCCCAGTATATTGCAGTCCTATCAGTATATTGCAGTCCTATCAACTGATACTGTAATGGAGTCCTATACTCCTATTTACTGATATTGAAGTCATATTGTACTAATACTGATACTAAACTCCTATCGATAAGTATCTAGACTTGCCCTTTTGTGAGAATCCAGCAACACCAAATGCGACTGATCTCTCACGATAAATAGACCATGACACCAAGTTCTATAAACCTGGACAAACTTACAGAACCAGATGTTCATATAAGAACAAAATCACATGCTTTTAGAACACAGACACAAAAACAATGATACTGAAGGTAGATACTGAAGTATGATCACTGAAAAAACAGCCCGCATGCCAAGACTGAAGTAACGATCCTGAAGGATGATACTGACATACGATTAATGAAACACGATTACTGAATTGTAGCTAGCCAACCATTCTTTGAGTGGCGATATATACTGAAACTGGATTACAGAAATAGTTCTGAAATACGATTACTGAAACAGTTCTGACTGATTATGAAGGAAGTAACAGTTCTGATTATAAGTTTACTGAAACAGTTGCTAAAGGTAGTAATAATTTTGAAGTACGATCACTGACAGGCGATACTGAAATACGATTAATTAGCTAGGCAACTATTCTTTGAAGGCGTAAATTTAACTCGTCAAGGAACCTTTGGCTCACTACAAATCCAACTGTTGCATTATGTTCGTATAACAAAGTCCAGTACTGAAAACTGAACCACAAATACTCAAGTACTAAAACTAAACTACAAATACTTAAATCCAAAGCTAATTCTGAAAACTAAACTACACATACTCAAATACTAAAAGCTAAACTACAAACACTGAAATCCAAAGCTAATACTGAAAACTGAACTACACATACTCAAATACTAAAAGCTAAACTACAAATACTGAAATACAGATACTAAAGTCGAATACTGAGGTGGGAAATACTAAAGTACGTATACTAAAGTTGAAATAATGATTAATGAAGTACAAATACTGAATTTTTAATACTGAAGTACAAATACCGAAACCTAAAAATATATATTTGATTGAACAAATGAAATTAAATTATAATGCTGAAATCAAGGAAATAGTAGTTAAGCTAAGATACGGACCGGCCAAATCAGGCTTTACATCTTCTGATTCGTCTAAGTAGACCAGGCTGCCTAGAAGCTGGTCCTTTTGTGCATCCCAAAATTAAACGATATTTGAATCTTTTTTTAAAAAAAATGTGTCACTACGAATAAAAGTTGTCTTCCGTGCTCCACTCACATCGTTATGCTCTGAGAGTCACTGAATTCAACCTCAACCATATTCATTTTACCTTGCGTTTTAGACATAGTGGGGTATCTAGAACGTGCATATGTTTCAGTTTCTTCAACACTCTCCAATCATGTCTCAGCAGCCCTTTCCCCAAAGACATATAGATAAAAAGAGTAATATAGGAAAAGACATGAAGTATTATACTAAAATCACTTAAGCACGAGACTGAACTACGATTACTAAAGCACAATATTGAACTAACATTTCTAAAGGACGATACTGAATGCTAATAATGAATGCCAATACTGAAGTATGATTACTGATAGCGAATACTGAAGTACGATTATTGAAGTATAAATACAATAGTGAAATTCTGATTGATAATCTAGGCTCTCTTTCTAGTGGTTTTTATCCTTGTATTAATATCAGGGTATTATGATTTTACCTTTCCTTTGACAGTTTCAAAATTTCCCATTTGGAACACGACATCCAAAGCCTTTTCCAAGATATCTAGAAACCATGTTGGCCTTTCGTTTAAAAGAACTTCTCTGAGCTCTTTTGCTTCTCTTAATCCATCTCCAGTTGCCCATTATAGCTTATTAGCAACACTGCCCATTATGACCCGTCATCTAAGTTTTTACTTTTTCTTTTGGTCCATCTATCGTACCTTATTAGGGAGATATTATTAGGAATATATGGCCAGGGTTGAGCAACACATTGCTTCAGAACCTTCTTCGCTAGTTGCCAACAAAAAGGCAAAGTAATCTATAAGGGTAAAATTACTTTCGTATATAATATAGTTAGTGGGGAATGAAAATAGAATGATCACCTGATTCTATCCTCTCACAATTGTGGATAAAAGATTTACAAAATATCAGTA
Source organism: Erigeron breviscapus (assembly GCA_034093135.1). Taxonomy (NCBI): domain Eukaryota; kingdom Viridiplantae; phylum Streptophyta; class Magnoliopsida; order Asterales; family Asteraceae; genus Erigeron; species Erigeron breviscapus. The sequence continues at coordinate 21,321,848 of CM067173.1, forward strand.
CATTACTTTAGTATATGATGTAATTAGTCGGGAATGAAAATAGAATGATCACCTGATTCTATCCTCTCACAATTGTGGCTAAAAGATTTACAAAATTGAGATTCAGTAATACTGAAATTAACTTCAGTATCACTCTTGAATAAGCAATGCATAGCTTGTATAAATATTGGATAGTTAGTGCAAGTAAATACTGAGATTGGTTCAGTATTTAGTTGCTGAAATTAATTCAGTACAAGTAGATTAAGTTTTCATTGAATATGCAATACAAGTAAATACTGAGGGAAGTCTATTGAATGGGGTACAAAAGATTGCTATTCAAAGCATCGTTAAGAGTTCTCCCTTCTAGGGAGATAGAGTGGTTCGGTATTTAGTATACTTTCAGTGGGACATGTTCAGTACTTCTAGGGAGATAGAGTGGTTCGGTATTTAGTATACTTTCAGTGGGCCATGTTCAGTATTTCTGAAATTAATTCAGTATTCAGTAAAGACAACTTATTCGGTATTTATACAAAGGCAGCCATGGTGGGTTCTATGAATACTGAAAGTAAATACTAAGAGTGGTTCAATATTTAGTATTGATGTTATTAGTGGGGACAAAAAACAGAATGATCACCTGATTCTGTCCTCTCACAATTGTGGCTAAAAGATTTACAAAATTGAGATCAGTAATACTTAATTTAACTTCAGTATCACTTCTAAATAAGCAGTGCATAACTTGTAAAAATATTGAATAGCCAGTGCAAGTAAATACTGAGAGCGATTCACTATTTAGTTACTGAAATTAACTCAGTGCAAGTAAATTAAGTCTTCATTGAATAGGCAGTGCAAGTAAGAAATACTGAGAGTGGTTCAGTATTTAGTTATACACTTATACTCTCAGTAAGCCATGTTCAGTATTTTATACACAAATTAATTCAGTAAAGACAACCTATTCAGTATTTATACAAAAAGGTACTTCAGAATTGTGTTTCAGTTTTTGACTTTAGGTATCGCACTTCAGAATTATGCTCCAGTTTTCGACTTCAGGTCTCGTACTTCAGAATTATGCTTCAGTTCCTGACTCAAGGTCTATGCTGAAAGTTCCTCTATGCTGAAACTTTCCAATCAAGAAGTTTACTTGCTTATGTTATTGTATCACACACCCGGGGACTGCTTTGCAGCATCAGTTAATGGCTAAACCGATTCAGCCATTAGAACTCCTTCTACTGTCAATGTACTGTTTCACATAAACTTTTGGGAAATAATGAAATCCAATACTGAAATACTAATAATGAGTCCAAATCCTTACTTTCAAAAGGAAATAATCTTAAAACTTTAATACCTTTATGCTCATATTTGATCACTTTAGTTTCCATGTCAACTTGGCCCAGCCCGCCTGATTTTTTACCTTGCGTATAAAACTTCTCATTGTGACCCATACCCAAATTCATCAGTTATCCCGTTTTGCATTGAACCTGAAACACACAATATATAAGAAACTTAAAAAATTGTATTGTAAATTTTTGCGATGGAAACATCTTACATCTGAAAGTATTTAATACTAAACTAAATGGCTAAGGAAATAGAAACTACTGAATTTTTTCCGATACGATACAAGTAAAGATTAGAGGGTGGCTCATAAATTATATAAATGCTTGTGCATATGCATCGAAAATGAGGTATAAAGTTGCATCGAAAGGAAGTTATCCTCTTCATATGCTCAAACTTCATAGCTTCAGGTTGACTCAGCAGCTTCAGCTGTACCGAGGACCTTCAGGTTTACTGACTTGCTTCTGATCTAAACACATTGTTATGTCAATGTATATTACATCTTCCAATTTCTAAACATACAAGGCTTATCCAACCTCAAAACTAAATAATGTATGCATCTTTTAAAAAAAAAATGTTTTTACCAGCATATAAATAAAAGTCGTCTTCTCTGTTCCATTCTCAACGACCATAAATTTCACCCGCAACCACCTTCATTTTAAAACCACCTTGTGTTTAGGGTATCTATAACATGCATATGTTTCAGTTTCTTCAGCACTATCCTGAGATGTCAGCAACCTTTTTCCAATAAAACATCATAGATAAAAAAAAGTCGATCAAAACAAAAAAAAATGATGTAAAACTAAAACTACCTTGAATATAAAAGATTATACTCAAAAAAACGTAGCTTTCTTGTAGGCACAAACCCTTCTAAAGAGATACTGATTCTATTTCTCACCTGGAAGTAGGGGTGAGTGCGGTTCGGTTTGGGTCGGTTTTAGGCTAAAACTGAAACCAAACCGAAACAATTCGGTTTTTGGAAATGAAAACCATTGGTTTTCAGTTTTTTCGGTTTTCGGTTTTTCGGTTTGTGGAAATTTCGGTTCGGTTAATGGTTTTAATCGGTTTTTAACCACTTGAGAGTTTGGTCCAATTTTGGCCCAAAAAAGTTTAAGACCCAGTAACAATCCAAACAATATCAATATAAAAAACACCACAACACTGATGTTAAAAATCCATAACAAGCATCACTCAAAAGTTTCATAAAAACCAAAATGTCAATGACAGAAAATATGACAAAAGATATAAAAATATGATAAATGATAGGCTTGAAGCAGGAAGTCGATCCGGTTCATCACTCAAAGCAAAGGTCGATCTGGTTCATCAAATCACCTGCAAAAGATCAGAACAATCAAAAGCTTATAGAACTTTAACATAGAGAAAAAGATAACTACTTATAATCTGTAAGTAATATTCTAAGCAAAGTCTACTCATATTTCAAGTCTCTCGACACAAAAGAATTATGTAATGAAGAGTATAAATAAGTGATCAAGTATATGGCTTACATTAGTCTCATTCCTCATCAACAAAAGACTCATCACATTGCTTTTCTGCAGCTGGAAATTCTTCTACAAATGAAAATTTTGCATATTACTTTCTTATGAGCTTACCATACTAAAATAGTAGATTGTAATTAAATATGAACATACTTACCAACTTCTAGCTTCTCCGATTTGGGAGTAAAAATACTTACAAAACCTGAATTTTTGTAAAAAATATATATAATCAAAATACAATAAAAATTAAAAGTGATATATGATATTATATCTTGAAGAAAAGGTATTTTTGATGCAAAGAATCAAACCTGATATGTAATCTTGAAGTGACATAATCAAGAACTGAATGTTCAATAGCAACTTCCGATTTGGGAGTAAAAATACTTACAAAACCTGAATTTTTGTAAAAAATATATATAATCAAAATACAATAAAAATTAAAAGTGATATATGATATTATATCTTGAAGAAAAGGTATTTTTGATGCAAAGAATCAAACCTGATATGTAATCTTGAAGTGACATAATCAAGAATCAAATCTGATTTATAGAAGAGGAAGGGGAGGTGAACTCGTGCAGCAGTCTGAAGATTTCATCCTTGAAAACTCAAAAGACTTATGGGGAAAGGAAGAATTAATATGAGTACTAGTTATGACATTGGTTTATGAGCTGAGCAATCCATTCATATTACCTAAAAATTAATTATAAACTATCTATTAATTTAAATTATAAAATGGAATATCTATTATTTTGAATGATTATAGAAGTTCGGTTCGGTTTATTTACACGGTTCGGTTCGGGTTTTATCTTACGGTTCGGTTCGGTTATTTCGGTGCGGTTTTGACCCTAAAACCAAACCGAACCGAAAAAATTCGGTTTTTAAGAAACTGAAACCATTGGGTCTCGGTTTTTTAATGGTTCGGTTCTTTTGGTTTTTTCGGATTTTTCGGTTTTCTGTTCGGTTTTTGCTCACCCTGGAAGTGTAGTGTAACATGACCAAATGCACCAGGCTTTCCACAAAGGCATCAAATGAAGTCTGATACGTAATCAAGCACACTTAAATCATGCTCAATCACAATCACATAGTTGAAATTAAAGTGCCAAAAAAATGTATTAGTATCATGTGATTGAAGAAATTTCAACCTTTTAGTTATGATTGGCTCGACTAAGTTTGCAGTTTATCTAAAACGAACTAAGTGGGTCAGATCAAAACTTTATATAATATTAGGGTGGTGAATTTGACCCAATAACATGTAAATGGACCGATTTGTGTAGTGTTTTATATCAAACAGAATAATGGGTCGAATCAAACTTTTGGTTAAAATAGAAAATGGTAACGTGCATATGTTTCATTTTCTTCAGCAACCTTTTTCCTTTAGAAGATGTAGATAAAAAGAGTCGATCAAAACAATAAATTTGATGCTAAAATCAAAACTACGGATATTAAAGGTCAAAGCTTTACCTTGAATTTAAGAGATTCTTCACAAAAACGTACCATTAATGAAACAGCCAACAATTATCTCTGCCACTCTCTGCAAATCAAGCCCAAAAACAAACTTCAACAATGGGTATATAAAAATCCAGTTAACTACTACTCAAATCTTTCTTAAATATATGTATGTATTTTTCTTCACCCGTTAATCTACAGCCCTGCAACGACGCCAATCGACTTTTGATACCATGGATATGCTACACTGATCTTGAAATTGGAAAGATCTGTGAAATAACATTAAGAAAATATGATGAAAACAAAAACCCTAAATTACATAATCTTATCATCAATTTAATACGTTCTCAAAACGATATCAACAAATTCACCTAATGCTTCAATTAAAAACAAAAATCACCATAAATTATCACACACGTAACAACCACAAAAAAAGACAGAAGTTACCTTGTTTTTTTTTAAGATACGTTGCTTGTAAAACCTGGTTTCTTCTTCTTCTTCTTCATATTTTTAATCTTTAACTACATAATAGAATGGAAATTGTATGTGAAGAAGAGAGAAAAAAAGACAGGAATAGAGTGAATGTGTTATTAAGAGGAGAGAGGATTGATGAATATAAAGAAAAGATTTTAAGAAAAATGAAGAAGAAGACAAGTTAGGAGGAGAGAGAAGGTTTTATAAATATATTAATTTATTAGCGGTTACAGGAAAAACTGCTTTTTAGGAGACGTGTTCCGGCTTTTTAGGGAAAAGCATGTTGAAAGGTAGTAATCCTCTGATACGCAACAGTTTTTTGTCAGTTATCTGACAAGATCCAATGGCTCATATTTAATCTGACCCTTAGATCCAACGGTCTTGGAAATTCGAGAATAGATGGCTTAGATTTAATCTGACACTTGATCTAACGGCCAAGGATATTCGAGAACTTAAATAATAAACGGCTGAGATTTAATCTTAGACTTGATCCAACGGCCTTGGATATTCGGGAATCAAAGGCCCAGATCTAAAGTCAACGGAATCAAACGGCCCACATTGCAAGTCAAACTTTCCGGAAAAGTCGGACGTCGCGCGAACAATATATTAAGAATAATATTAATTAAGAAATTTTTAATTTGGTATTATAAATATGTGTTTAATGGTAAAATTAATGGTTAAGAATAGACTAATGAAAATGTGTCATATATCTATCAACAATTAAATGGATCAGCCATACATTCTCAAACGTCTCCTCAATTCCATTCTAACCAATTCTCATCTTCAATTAAATCAAAAATCCTTCAAATGAATTGTAAGTCCCAACTCAATAGATGGCACTACCTGAAGACACCTCTATGTCGATGGTGGAGTTACTTTGCAATATAAGCCCTGAACTGGAGACGACCAGTTACAGAGAATATATACCAAGTTCTAGATAGATTACTTATTTAAGTGACAATAAGTAAAGAACAATGCAATAATACAAATAACTTGTAAAGTAAATTGGTGAGACAATATGTAATTTTCAAGTGTAATTTATTTATTAACTTTAAATAAATTACAAGGTTGTTGCGGAACCAAGATAATACAAGAATGTAAATATCCTAACAACCTATGAACTACAATTGATCTACACTCGGAATTTCTCTAAACAATCGAAACACTTAAAGTTGTGAAATGTTCCTTTTTACGATTGAGAGAATATTGCACAAGTTCACCAAGAATATTGCAGGTATGCAAAGTGTGAAGTGTTTTCACTATGTGATTTCACTTAGTATTCTTGTTGTGCAATGACTTGTATTTATAGGCAAAGTTAACATTGGGATGTTAACTTTGGCCGTACAAATGTGGTTGAGAGCATTTAAGGAATAGCATTTAATTCCTTAAAATGCAGTGTAAAGTTGCAGGATAAAGCAACTTTATTCAACCAGCTTTATGTACCTTTTAGTAATTAAATAATAAGATAAGTCTTATTATCCGGGTAAAAGGACATAAAGCACAAAAGTCAATTCCTCGTAATCAGTGTAAAGCTTTGTAAGAGCTTTCCACTGATGGTCTCCAGTTTGTAACTGACTAGAATGTCAACTGGGCTTCGCTGCCATTGTCATTCTCTATCTTTCACTTGTTGTCTTCGACTTCAACTGGAAGGATTCTTCAACTGGTCAGTTCTCAACTGGAGGAAGTCTTCAGTTGCGTTAACTGTACGATGCAACTGGACTTCAATATATTTCTGGACAAATCATCTGGGTCTCCAGTTTCACTGGACAAATCAACTGGGTCTCCAGGTGCAACTGGAGACTGGCCAGTTTACCAGTAAACTGGTCCTAACAAATTCCCCCTATTTGTCTAGAAATATTGGCAAGTCTTTTTCAGTCCTTGTATCTGTACAAGTATGAACTGGAGAGACTTGTTCGATTAAATCTATCTAAGTTTTCCAAGGCATTTTTATAGATCAATAAATGCCTTGGGTTTTTTTCTTTTAAGTTTGTTAGATCTAATCTATTATCTACCTTGTGGTTACAAACTGGTAACTTCATTTATACAAGGAAATGAAATTTATACAAGTTACAGAATGTAAATAAAATTACAAGTAGATAACTGAAAAGAGAACTTAATGAGATGGCCCTTCGCCAGTTCTTCTTCTCTTGGTCACTGAAGAGATAGGTTGTGAGTCTTCAGGGTCAATATTCAACTTTAGCTCCAGATTTTCTTTGTGTTGAATCTTGCCCCTTAAGAAGTTCACCCATGCTTTCTCAAACCTATTCTTTTGTGCCTTTGCATCCAAACATTCACCATTTCCACCCATTCACTGAACCCATACTGCATTGCACTAGGATTGTCAGTTTTAACCAGTGGCCCTCTGGTATAACTAACTTCAACTTGAAAGACTTTGGTGCCTAGCTTGATTGTTACATTGACACCATTGATAGTACCACTATGTCTTCTGGTTGACATGATCTGGGAGTAATAGCTTCTTGCTTCAGATTCATTTGTTATTTTTATACTCCCAGCACCAGCAGCCAGTACAGCGGACTTGATGTCTTCATTAGATACCTCGCCAGTTGGTTCAATAAATGTGCTAAGGTCAGCATCTCTTGTCAGTGGTCTTCTTGGTTGAGGGTTTCTCCTTGGAGGATTCAAAACCCTTTTTACAACCTTCTTAACATTTGCAATTCTTTTTAGAATCCCACTGGCCCTATTCTCCTTAGCCTTCTCCACTGATATGTTCAAACTTCTGGCATCGAATTCAGCTTCATCATCAGGATAGTGTCTGTCCAGTTCTACATCAAGCATTTCTTTCAACTGGTCAACTATCCTGGGATCATGCTTAACTCTGGCATACTCCTCCTTAGTGATTCCCAAAAGATTGGCATCACTCATATCAAGCAGTTTGATCTGTGCAAGATGTGCTATGGCTTCAACTTGGTTGGCTTGTTTCATCTTCTTTCTTTCTTTACATCTGTGCAAGATGTGCTCGAGTCCATCTAGTGTATTGACTAGGCTGGTGTAAAACAATATCAGTGCAAGTCACCTGGCGATCTTCTTCAGTTGCAGTAGCTTCTGGAGGAGGATCAGTCCAAACTACTTCTACATCCTCATCAGAGTCAATGAGGTCACGATTTGCATCATGAAATTCTTCATTCAAAGGCATTTCTTGAAGAACTGGAGAAGTTGGAGTTTGAACTGGTGCTGATATTGGAGTGGCACGTACATCAGATCCAATCACCAATTCTTGTGGTAAGTTGAAATTGATGGAGGGATAAAATGATGTGTCACTGGTGCTTTTCTTCTTCTTAACTGGTTCCAATTTGTTGTAACTGGAAACATCTTTTGGTGAAACAACTGACTGATGAACTTGGTCAGTTTCACCAAATTTATTGGAACGACTGGAGTAATATCAAGGCTTGGTCTCTTGTTGATTGCTTCAGTTGATTCATCGAATGTGACATGAATTGTCTCATGAACCTTTTGGAGTCTATAATTATAAACTCTAAAGGCCTTTCGAATATCTGAATAACCTAAAAATACCCCTTCATCAGCTTTTGCATCAAACTTTCCAAGCTGACTGGAATCGTTTAAGATATAAACTGGACAACCAAATACATGAAAGTATCCAATATTTGGTTTACGATTCCTGAGTACTTCATAGGCAGTCTTCTTATGTCTCTTGATATAGACTGACCGGTTTTGGGTGTGACAAGCAGTTGCAACTGCTTCAGCCCAAAAACTGGTGGGAAGACCTGATTCAGATAGCATACTTCTGGCCGCTTCTATCAGTGTGTGATTCTTTCTTTCCACAACTCCATTTTGCTCTGGAGAGTGTGCTGATGAGAAGTTTTGAGAGATGCCAGTGCCATTGCAAAATGTTTCAAGTACCTTATTTTGAAATTCAGTACCATTATCACTTCGCAACTGACAAACTTTTCGAGTGTACTTGAGCTCAATTCTTTTGATGAGAGAGATGATTTCAGCAGATGCATCACTTTTGGATCTGAGGAATACCACCCAGCAGTATCTGGTGAATTCATCAACTACAACTAGAGTGTACTTCTTTCCAGCTCTAGTTTGAACATTCACTGGACCAAAGAGATCCATATGTAGCATGTGAAGAGGTTCAGTGATGCTAAAATTTTGCCTAGTTTTGAAACTGACCCTTTTTTGCTTGCCCATCTCACACCCTGGACATGGCTTTTCTTTATTAAAAGAAATCTGAGGTATCCCATCAACCAGTTGTTTGCGAGACAACTTGTTAATATTTTTAAAATTAAGATGGGATAATCTTTTATGCCATAGCCAGTTGGTGTTCTCATCAGCCTTGGTATAGAAACATTGCTCTTTTGGAGCTGGTTCCATATCCATGATGTACACATTTCCTTTTCTTGGTGCAACCATCACCACTTTCCAATCCTTGTTAAATATGGTGCCTTGAGCAATATCGAACAAAACTCTGAAGCCATCATCACAAAGTTGGCTGACACTGATCAGGTTGTATTTCAAACCATTCACAAATGCAGCTCTTTTGAATTCGACTTGTCCATTATTGAGCACACCATATCCTTCAGTCTTTCCAGATTGATCATTACCAAACGTCACTGTCGGTCCATCTTGGACAGTGAACTCTTCAAGCAGGGGCTTACATCCGGTCATAGTCCGGCCAGCAGCGCTGTCCAGATACCAGATATTCTTCTTTCGATCGCCCTGCACATACACAAAAATCATTAGTTATTTTTGTGAACCCATCTTTTCTTGATGGGTTCACTGGACTTCTCTACAGAAGTCACAGTAGATTGTTGTGGTGTTGAACCGGAGGCTGCATCTGGAGCTTTTTCACCAGCTCCAGGTGCAGGAGTAAAAACGATTGGTACTTGATACTTACTCCCCTGATTTTTACCAGATTTAGTTCCAGATGGAACATTCTTTTGATTAGGTTTTGAAGGGAGTGGTTTAATATTTTGTTTGAAACTGGAGGTAATGAACCTCCTTCCAGATTTTTAATCCGGGCAGTACAACTCTGAACCTGTCGAGACAAAAGTTGGAGTTGACTTTCCAGATTAACCAAAATATTATTTTCATCAGGCAGCTGAACCTTGGACTTGGTTCAGCTGGAGTTTTAGTCTGTCGGGTCTTGGGCACCTTAGACTTTTGAGGTAAAGGCTTGTTACCAGTGGCCCTTTTAACTGGAGCATTAGCCTGTTTGGCTCCAGGTTTAACCTCAATGGGGGTGGTCTCAATGGGTTCAGTTTCAACAGCTTCAGGTTGATCATAAGGTGTTTCAACCCTGAGAGCTGGAGGCAATGCATGAAGATCTGGTATGAGAGCTGCCATCTCCAGATCTCCAGATTTCCATGCATTCTTCTGGGCATCGATAGTTCTTGAAAATGCATCATAGTTTTTACCAGATGCTTTACCCATGACTTGATAATCTTTTGTTCTTTTTCAAGATCAGAAAATAGTTTTTGATTATCAAGTTCCAAAGCCTCAATCTTTAAAACTGACTCCTTGAGAGCCAACTGGACACTTTGTAAATCATTCAGTTGTGGTTTAACATTGTTCAGTTCAATTAAGATAGTGTCAAGATATCTTTCACTATCTGCTCTAACAGTTTCCACAAAAGCCAAATCTCCACTTAATGATTCAGCAAGGTCCAGTTTCAGTTCTGGGTCAACTTGGTTGTCATAATCACATACCTTTTTCAAAATGATGTCCACCCATCTTCCAGTGATGACATCTTCTTTTGCCACATGCTGCTGTTGATCTTCCAAGGCCATGAAACACATGTCCCTTTCCTCTTCTTCATCAGCTGATGAGTCATCAGAGTACTCCCACTTTCCCTCAGTTTGTGCCATTAAGCACTGATCCTTTTCCTTTTCCATGGACAGGAGGGCAATCTGGGCCTTAAGCTTCTTGTATTTAGCTTTGTAGTTATCATCTTTTGGCCCACTAATTGTTGGAAATAATGAAAACAAACTTTTTGAATTTATATTGTCGATATGATTTTGTTCACCTTCTGTTCATATTATTGAGCCGAATGAAATATGAGGTTGGATTCCATGTCCTGTGATTGGGCTACTATGATTAGACATTATTTGGAGGAAACGTATATAAGAAGCTTTAGTATAATGTACGGTTTCAATAGTGTCGGTGGCACAGTGTCGGTGGTTATCTAATAATTTCATTAATGGGACAAAGCCGACATAACTTTATGTAAAGAAATAATACCTGTGATCCCTTTTGTTTGTTCACTTAATTACGAATTAATAATAATAATAATAATTGATAACAAACAAATGATCCGTGATTTCTGTATTCTTTCTCGTGAGCTCAATTAGTGATCAATCAACCTATAACTATAACTATATTATATTATATATATCTCTCGTCGACACACATAAAAGAACAACTCAAAGACTAATTTGCTGCTTTTGTATTCCTTTGTTCCTTCTAGCCGCCCCCCATGTTCTTATTATATTACAACTAAAAATTGAAATTGCTAGCAGCCATATTCCTTGTTTTCTCTCACGTCGACAGCCACCCCTCTTTTACATTCATGCATATATATATATATCGAAGTATAGATATAGATGATAACTACATCACTTTTAGAAAACCATCTTCTTCATCATTCTCGGCCTGCAACACCACGAGAACTACCACCTGTTCATGCAACCTCACGACATCACCTTAAACAATCCACGGTTCCAACACCATCGACCATACACCACGGTTTAATCACCACCACGAACTAGCTACTCCGCAAATCATCATCACCGAAGCATTACTTGATCGCTGCTGCCGCTGCTCAGCAACCACTGCTGCTGCTCGTTATTTTTCAGCACCACCCCACGGTTCATCACCATTACAACCACCACATACCGAACTGCTGCTACTAGAATTGCTGCTCGTGTACTACTGCTGCCTTTTTACTGCAACAGCTACTTGCTGCTACTCGGTTTTGATTGCTAACACCACCTCACGAACCTCCTGCTGCTGCTGCTATTATACTACTGTTCATCATCTTCTCCCTACGGCTGCTAGTTGCCGCTGTTATGGTTGTATTACTACTACTGCTCGTTTTTAGTACAACGAAACAACTACTGCTGCTGTCCGTTTGGTGCTGCTGCCACCGAAGCCAAACTCCACCATGTACCACCACCACGAACCGCAAACACCACCCCCGTAAGTACATATACGTGTTTGTTGAATGTTGTTAATCGTTATATGAATCGTTGTTGTTAAACGTGCTTGTTGAACGTGTTAATCGTTATATGTGATCATTATTGTTGAATGTTGTTAATCGTTATATGTACAATTGTTGAATGTTGTTAATCGTAAACGTGCTTGTTGAACGTGTTAATCGTTATATGTGATCATTATTGTTGAATGTTGTATTGTATGAAACGTAAACGTTGTGAACATGCATTTGAAATATATGTAAGTCATGCTGTAATGATCACGCCTTTGGAAGACATGTAAGTCATGCCGAAACGTGTTGAATCGTGATATGTGTTGATGTTGTGCTAACGTATACCCTTTTAGGGTTTTCTTGATGTGATTAGGTATTCTAATCCCCGTATATCGTTAACGGTTGTATTCCCGATACGTTTATTCCTTGTTATATGTCCCTACGAACTCACCAACTTTATGTTGACGCTCTTTAGTACACTTTTCAGGTAATCAAGTTAATCAGAGACAAAATGGATGATTGCATGCTTAATTACTAGGATTGGACTAGCTTTGGACTTTCTGGATCCATGATCCTTACTTCCCTTTTATGGGTTACTTTTAGGATCAACTACTATCGATTGAATTGCCTTTTATTATTGATTGAACATGTATTTCGATGAATGTTGATAATTGTATACGTTTGTACAAGTTTAAGGATTGTTTCAATCCTATGTTTTCATATAGTTTGATTCTACATAATTCCCATGTCTTGCTATGCTTTTCTAAGTGATACCCCATGATTCCGCCATGTTGGGGTGTTACAGAATGGTATCAGAGACGTGGTTGTAGAGAGCTAGGTGGATTGACCTAGTCTATAGCCATCACACCCACATTTCATATTAGCATGCATGATAGGAAATTTTATGTGCAACGTGAACTGTATGATGCATAAAAATGGTTTAAATGGAGTTCGTAGGATATTTATGATTTGATGACTTGATTGTTATATGACAACTTGATGGACGTATATGATAGTGTCGGGATACACCGTGAATTGTGGAATTATTGTGATAAACGTTGATGTGTGTGGAATCTTGGATGCATTTATTATTTGTCCCCCAGCAAAATGAAATGATAGCATTAATGGAGTATAACATTCGATAACCCTAGAGGCGCCTGATCAACAAATCTATGGTTATCCTATGTCATATAAAGTTAATGATCTCATGGATTGCGTCTCGTGGATAAAGTATAGTAGCTAACCCGGTATGTTTAATGAGTGTTGGTTAGGTGGAGGGTTAGCCGCTGGTACACCCTGTATACATACCCGGTCAACACTTAGAGAACATATCGGAACCGAGTTTTAGACATCCATTCTATATATTAACGGTGTGGAGGGTTAGCCGATGGTACACCCTGTATACAAACACTTTTAATGTGTCGAATGTTGAAGTTAAAATTCGGACTATGCTTTACCCAACTTGTTATGACTTGACCCCTTTTATTTATATAGTGTTGAATGTTTTCGTGATTGTATTGTTGATTGTAAATTGTACGATTGCTGAAGCCTTAGATTATTGCCATGATAATATCCCTGTAGAGATAACTATATTCATGCAATGATTTATAAGGACTTGATGACTTGAAAGTCAATTTTGATATTCAAGTGTGGATTGTGTGGACTTGAATTTTATGTTAATAGAAATGGTAGTACAGGCATAGGGTATTTTGAACGGGTTGGTAATGCGATGGGCTGGCAAATGGTATGCCTTATATTATAAGCATTACCGGATGGCCCATGTCTAAGCTATATTACTTATAATTGTCTACAATTATCAGTCATTGTTGGAATAACAATATGAGAATAAGATCTAGAATACATGCTTATTAAGGTCTTAGATACTTATAGACTTGATTATTATTTGACAACTTGATGGACGTATATGATAGTGTCGGGATACACCGTGAATTGTGGAATTATTGTGATAAACGTTGATGTGTGTGGAATCTTGGATGCATTTATTATTTGTCCCCCAGCAAAATGAAATGATAGCATTAATGGAGTATAACATTCGATAACCCTAGAGGCGCCTGATCAACAAATCTATGGTTATCCTATGTCATATAAAGTTAATGATCTCATGGATTGCGTCTCGTGGATAAAGTATAGTAGCTAACCCGGTATGTTTAATGAGTGTTGGTTAGGTGGAGGGTTAGCCGCTGGTACACCCTGTATACATACCCGGTCAACACTTAGAGAACATATCGGAACCGAGTTTTAGACATCCATTCTATATATTAACGGTGTGGAGGGTTAGCCGATGGTACACCCTGTATACAAACACTTTTAATGTGTCGAATGTTGAAGTTAAAATTCGGACTATGCTTTACCCACTTGTTATGACTTGACCCCTTTTATTTATATAGTGTTGAATGTTTTCGTGATTGTATTGTTGATTGTAAATTGTACGATTGCTGAAGCCTTAGATTATTGCCATGATAATATCCCTGTAGAGATAACTATATTCATGCAATGATTTATAAGGATTTGATGTATTACTTGAAGGTCAATTTTGATATTCAAGTGTGGATTGTGTGGACTTGAATTTTATGTTAATAGAAATGGTAGTACAGGCATAGGGTATTTTGAACGGGTTGGTAATGCGATGGGCTGGCAAATGGTATGCCTTATATTATAAGCATTACCGGATGGCCCATGTCTAAGCTATATTACTTATAATTGTCTACAATTATCAGTCATTGTTGGAATAACAGTATGAGAATAAGATCTAAAATACATGCTTATTAAGGTCTTAGATACTTATAATCTATAATTGTAGACCAATGATTTATTATGAACTATAGACTAAGTTCAAACTTATAGTTACGATTGACTGATAGAATGAGCTAAGATTTTTGGAGACTGAAATGTTCAATTAAAGTGAGATACTATGAAATATTAAGAGACCTAGTGTGTTAAGAGGCATTTTTTACGAACATGAAGTTTGAGTTGGTAATTTAACGAATGTGTTCAAGAAAATGGCTGGAAAAGAGTAAACAGGATAGTAGTAGAAGATTATGAACTTAAGTGATTATATGCAGGAATCAAGTCCCGTAGATTTCACCTTATATTGGCCTTGTACCTAGAATAAGAATACATGATTTTACTAAAAGGTACTATTCGCTCATATAACGTAAGCAATGACGTCAAATGAAAATAATTTTTCAAAATGGCCGACAACAAATAAGATATCTGGATCTTGATGGAACAAGACAAAGTAGGATGGCTTTATCAGACTATTTTGATATAAGCAATAATAAAAGTGTTAACTACAAACAAATTATATATAAATTTCGCAATAAAGAGAAGAGGGAAATAGACATACGAAGATCACACGATTATCTATTCAATGCATACTTGTTAGTCCCATGTTTAACCCAATGATCCTTCAAGTCAATTGGACAATCGAGATCGTATCCTGCTAACAATAATTTCTCTATGACCTTTGAGAATGTACTACAACCCATTCTTCTCCCCGGTAACCTTACAATACGACTTGGCCCGACATATGTTGGCAACGGATACATGGAAAGAGAAGCTGTACAACAAACGGAGGTCCATCCCTCTGTACTCCACCCGCGACAGGTCCTAGGTATCCCTGTGTATGAGCATATCGGTGTTGGCATCTCTGATATGTTCATTTCTTCCCCAAATACTACCAAAGTAGTATTTTGTTTCACAAACTGGTAAGGCCTTTTCGACCTTACATTTCTTTGGGCTTTCGAGGACGATACTTTTGCGGACTTTTTCTTACGGCTATAAAGCTTGCAAATATAAGCCCATGAGTCTTCTACATGCTTCTCAAACTCGGGTCCATGATTCATTATCGTATCAACCGGTTCCACCCTGTTCGAGGTTGAGACCTCATAATATGCGTCACCAATCGGATTGGGGTATAGTGTGGGCGAGTCTGACATTGGACGTTTGCCTGGTGCCCTGTTACCCTCCTCGGAAAATTCTGGTTGGAATGATGGTTCCGGTTGGAATGTTGATTTCAACTGGAATGTTGCTTCTGGTGTATCGAGAGAGAAGTTTTGATATAAAGGGTTCATTGGGATTGGAGATGAAACTCCATGATGTACTGCATCAACAAAAGTTGGGAACGATGCACTGACATTTTCTGTTGGGAGTTCTAGCTGTGATGTTGGTACTGTATTTTGGAGAAGCCAGTTTTGGCAAAAATCATCGATTGATGTTCCCCATTCACCAGTACCAATCATCTGGTTTTGCCTTGCGTCCATGATTATATTGAGTTCTTCTTATCTACAATAAGTTTTGGTCAGACAATTGACATAACAAATACATAAGAAACATTATCAACAATATTATTCTGATTTAAAAACACATTCTGGACAACTTAAGATTTGATTTATAAAAATTTATAACAGATTCCAAATATTTCTATAAATCCCTCTTGATTTCAAGAATTAGGAGTTCTGTCAGAGCTCGACCCTGACATGTTGCTTCCCCCAGCAGCATTTCTTTTTCTTCTCTTAAGAGGTGGAATATTGGGATTTTCTTCTTCTTCTTCAGATGACATGGCGAAAATGGACTTCTCTCTTTGAGAGAGATTATCTTCTTCTTGTTGAACTAGGGCTCTTGCAAACTTTTCATCTTCTTTTATTTGACGATTCACAAGGATAGATTCCTCCTCTGTTAAAAATTGAGATAAAATTTTTGCTAGTTTTTCATCTTCAGAAGTTTGTTTCTCAAAAAGGTGGACATCTTCGTCTACCATCGCCTTGTAATCTTCAAAAGAAATACCTAACATCACGGCCTCCTGCTTAATCCTTTTTACCCTATTTGTTTCAAGATCCTCTTGAGTCATTGGCCTTTTGCCTTTTGGATCGCTCGAAGAGGCACCGGAATTTTTCATTATCTTATGATAAATCGGTGGAACAATATTGTTAATTAAGCAAACATGAATTAAAAGATAAAAGTTTTATATAAACATATAAATAGATAGTATATTATCCAAGATGAGAAAGAGTACAAAAATGTAGCTTACCAAAGAGAAAGTCGGAGATCTGTTAGAACACAAGCTGGCTGTGAACGGAATAGCTAAAAACAAATTAGCAGATGAAGAACTAAGTAAATAAAAGAGATAGAGAAAGAAGATTTAGTGTGCATTCTTCCTTAATAAAACGCGTTTCTATTATAGAGGATGAAAAGGGAAATGTGACCTGGAAGAACGGACAGGTGTGCATAAACTACAGTAATTTTAATCATTGTTACAGTAATTAGTAATTACTGAATTATTTTTTTTACTAAAAATAAAATTTCTAAACTTTATCATCCCTTTAACCAAGGTTGAAAAGAGCTGAACAGTTTACTCAAAAGTGTATACTATGTTGAGAAAATCCTCAACTAAATTAATAGCTTAATGAATAGACCGTCTTCCACACATCACTATTTTTTTTCTTCACTGCTTCTTTTTCAAGAACCATATCAATTGCTAATTCATCTTTTTGAACCCTAGATGAATTTTTGATCCAAACTATTGTTTCAGGAGTGATCTAGGTAATATTTGGTTCTTTGACCCATGGATCGCCTTTAATGATTGAATTTAAGAAAATGAGACAAATGTTATCAACAAAAATATGTCGACTTTTCTAACTGGATAACAGTAGTGTCTTGGTAAAAGAACTTCAAATTTGAAAATAAGAATTATTTGAAAGGCTAAAGTTATGATGGGCGATCAACGATTAAAATAGACAAATGAACTTGGTATAAAAATCTATCAAGACAAATATGGGAAATCCTTTTAACTGGGGAATTTCCCTAATCGACAACAATCTCAAAAGAGATCGAAGAAAGTTGTATTTCATTATTCGTACAATACAAGTGAAACTTGTTACATTATTTAAGCGGAAATACAACAATTAGGGATACAACATATTTAAAAACCATACAAAGAAACCCAGGTGGTGACAAACAGTAAGGGAACCACGCCAAGAACAAACGCTACTAACCACGGATAAGCCTCATCCAATGGAAGATGAGCCACAGTAATTAACCACACTATGATAATAATGTAAATCATGATTAGAAAAGGATTCAACATTTTTGATACAAGGTTTCGGGTTTTGCTTAGATTCTGAAGAAAGGAAAATGTTAAATTGATATGGCATGGAGAAAAGTATGCTAAGGTATTATTATATAGTCTAAAAAGGAGCCGTTTCTAACGGTCGAATATGGAAGATAAAGTGAATTTGAATCCTGTATAGTGCCTTAGTCAGACTTACCTGTGTCTAGACGAATCGGTTATGCTATACTATAAGTGTATAAGTGGTCTATACTATATGAGTATAAGTATATATTTTTAAATTACTCGATACGATCTAGATTTCGAGGTCGAAATCCTTTTAACTGGGGAATAATGTAACAATTGTCATTTTTGGCCCACTAATTGTTGGAAATAATGAAAACAAACTTTTTGAATTTATATTGTCGATATGATTTTGTTCACCTTCTGTTCATATTATTGAGCCGAATGAAATATGAGGTTGGATTCCATGTCCTGTGATTGGGCTACTGTGATTAGACATTATTTGGAGGAAACGTATATAAGAAGCTTTAGTATAATGTACGGTTTCAATAGTGTCGGTGGCACAGTGTCGGTGGTTATCTAATAATTTCATTAATGGGACAAAGCCGACATAACTTTATGTAAAGAAATAATACCTGTGATCCCTTTTGTTTGTTCACTTAATTACGAATTAATAATAATAATAATAATTGATAACAAACAAATGATCCGTGATTTCTGTATTCTTTCTCGTGAGCTCAATTAGTGATCAATCAACCTATAACTATAACTATATTATATTATATATATCTCTCGTCGACACACATAAAAGAACAACTCAAAGACTAATTTGCTGCTTTTGTATTCCTTTGTTCCTTCTAGCCGCCCCCCATGTTCTTATTATATTACAACTAAAAATTGAAATTGCTAGCAGCCATATTCCTTGTTTTCTCTCACGTCGACAGCCACCCCTCTTTTACATTCATGCATATATATATATCGAAGTATAGATATAGATGATAAAAACATCACTTTTAGAAAACCATCTTCTTCATCATTCTCGGCCTGCAACACCACGAGAACTACCACCTGTTCATGCAACCTCACGACATCACCTTAAACAATCCACGGTTCCAACACCATCGACCATACACCACGGTTTAATCACCACCACGAACTAGCTACTCCGCAAATCATCATCACCGAAGCATTACTTGATCGCTGCTGCCGCTGCTCAGCAACCACTGCTGCTGCTCGTTATTTTTCAGCACCACCCCACGGTTCATCACCATTACAACCACCACATACCGAACTGCTGCTACTAGAATTGCTGCTCGTGTACTACTGCTGCCTTTTTACTGCAACAGCTACTTGCTGCTACTCGGTTTTGATTGCTAACACCACCTCACGAACCTCCTGCTGCTGCTGCTATTATACTACTGTTCATCATCTTCTCCCTACGGCTGCTAGTTGCCGCTGTTATGGTTGTATTACTACTACTGCTCGTTTTTAGTACAACGAAACAACTACTGCTGCTGTCCGTTTGGTGCTGCTGCCACCGTAGCCAAACTCCACCATGTACCACCACCACGAACCGCAAACACCACCCCCGTAAGTATATATATATGTACGTAAATATATATATACCGTATATATATGTGTGTGTATATGTATATATATATATGTTTGTGCATGGATATATATATATATATATATACCGTATGTATATTTATATATAAATATATATATATATATATATGTATATTTATATATAATATATATAAAGGTATAAAAGATTTATATAAATCAAATATATACTTGACTACCATTAACGACCGTTATAAGAGTTGTTACAAAACAAGTCCAATTTCTGACGACCGTTAAATTTATTACAAAACAGATCCATTTTATGACGATCGTTACACCGTTAGATTTTCTGACAGTTTTAGTCCTAAACCGTTAATCTGTTTACAGTTTTAGTCCTTCGTCCGTCAGTTTCTTACTAAACTGATGGCTCTATTAAAATGGGTTATTCTATACAGTTTCCTTTACCGAAGACTAATACGTTTGGGCTATTCGGGTACATTTCAGACTGTTACATACCTCATACTGTCTGACAGGCGTTTCAGGTGAGTTTCGTAAACCCTCCCTACTCAATTGAGATTCGGGCTGAAAAGTGTACATATACGTGTTTGTTGAATGTTGTTAATCGTTATATGAATCGTTGTTGTTAAACGTGCTTGTTGAACGTGTTAATCGTTATATGTGATCATTATTGTTGAATGTTGTATTGTATGAAACGTAAACGTTGTGAACATGCATTTGAAATATATGTAAGTCATGCCGTTATACATGCTGTTGAAAGACACATAAGTCATGTTGTTGTACATGCATTTGGAATATATGTAAGTCATGCTGTAATGATCACGCCTTTGGAAGACATGTAAGTCGTGCTGAAACGTGTTGAATCGTGATATGTGTTGATGTTGTGCTAACGTATACCCTTTTAGGGTTTTCTTGATGTGATTAGGTATTCTAATCCCCGTATATCGTTAACGGTTGTATTCCCGATACGTTTATTCCTTGTTATATGTCCATACGAACTCACCAACTTTATGTTGACGCTCTTTAGTACACTTTTCAGGTAATCAAGTTAATCAGAGACAAAATGGATGATTGCATGCTTAATTACTAGGATTGGACTAGCTTTGGACTTTCTGGATCCATGATCCTTACTTCCCTTTTATGGGTTACTTTTAGGATCAACTACTATCGATTGAATTGCCTTTTATTATTGATTGAACATGTATTTCGTTGAATGTTGATGATTGTATACGTTTGTACAAGTTTAAGGATTGTTTCAATCCTATGTTTTCATATAGTTTGATTCTACATAATTCCCATGTCGTGCTGTGCTTTTCTAAGTGATACCCTATGATTCCGCCATGTTGGGGTGTTACAGTAGCTATCATCAGGCCGATTGAAATTAGGGACAGGGGGGCCAGTTTGGTTGTTCATCTGACTAGATCTGCATTCCTTCATAAAGTGACCTTTCTTACCACACTTATAGCAGGTAAGATTGGTTTTATCCAGAGAGCTGGAGCTGGAAGCATTGTTTGGGCCATTAAATCTTTTAGATTTATGCTTAAACCTGTTAAAGGTTTTAGCAATCATGGCGACCAGATCATCATCGTCAGTTTCATCACAACCATCACTGATTTCAGTGGTCAGGCCAGAGTTCAAGAAATTGTTTAACATCTCCTTCATTGAGTGTGCCTGGACACTCTCTGCAGACATTAAGGCAGCACAAGGTCGCTCAGTTACACTAGCAACCTTGGAACTCTGGGCATGGTTCATGGCATCCTGCTTAGCCACCAGTCTTGCAGCATTATTATCTTCAGTGAATCTGAAGGCTCCATAGAGCGATGCAAGAGTATGGCTGTGCAAGGTTTTACCTTGTCTCAAGACAAGAACCATGTTTTCCCATTTGGAAGGAAGAATATTACAAAACTTCTCAAGAAGAATATCCTTATCCTTCTCTACACCCAAGCCTCTCAGCTGATTAATGAGGCTAGAAAATCTGGTGTATGTACCAGTTAGACTTTCATTGGGTAAGGCAAAGAAGGATTCATACTTCTTGTTCAAGGCAACTTTCCTGGTGACAATAGTATCATCACCTCCTTCAAACTGAATAACTAATTCATCCCACATTGACTTTGCACTGGGGAACAACACAAGTGTTGGAATTAGATCTTCAGGGACAGCTCCAAGGATCATGTTCTTGAGTTTGGTGTCCAGATCAACAAGTCTATGATCCTCATCAGACCAATGGTCTTCGAGCTTTTCTCTTGAACCTCTTCTTCCAGTTGGATCTAGAAGAGGACTTACCCCAAGAGACATGGGTATATATGGTCCATCCTTAAAGATTTTCAACATATACCTCTCTATCCCACCGAAATGCAAAAGCATTCTGGCCTTCCATGTACCAAATGTCTCACTGTTTCCATCAAATTTTGGAACAGGAGAGTTGGAATAATGTACATGGACGTGATTTGGGGCAGTAGGAGGAGGAGGGTTAGTATTAACATTTTGAAAGGTTGTGCATTATTATTTAGAGGGTTTTCACCTTGACCAGAACCATCTCCACCTTCAGTAGTGTTCATCTTAGCAGATCTAGGCAAGTTTATTAGTCTTCTGCTCTGATACCACTTGTAAGTCCCAACTCAATAGATGGCACTACCTGAAGACACCTCTATGTCGATGGTGGAGTTACTTTGCAATATAAGCCCTGAACTGGAGATGACCAGTTACAGAGAGTATATACCAAGTTCTAGATAGATTACTTATTTAAGTGACAATAAGTAAAGAACAATGCAATAATACAAATAACTTGTAAAGTAAATTGGTGAGACAATATGTAATTTTCAAGTGTAATTTATTTATTAATTTTAAATAAATTACAAGGTTGTTGCGGAACCAAGATAATACAAGAATGTAAATATCCTAACACCTATGAACTACAATTGATCTACACTCGGAATTTCTCTAAACAATCGAAACACTTAAAGTTGTGAAATGTTCCTTTTTACGATTGAGAGAATATTGCACAAGTTCACCAAGAATATTGCAGGTATGCAAAGTGTGAAGTGTTTTCACTATGTGATTTCACTTAGTATTCTTGTTGTGCAATGACTTGTATTTATAGGCAAAGTTAACATTGGGATGTTAACTTTGGCCGTACAAATGTGGTTGAGAGAATTTAAGGAATAGCATTTAATTCCTTAAAATGCAGTGTAAAGTTGCAGGATAAAGCAACTTTATTCAACCAGCTTTATGTACCTTTAGTAATTAAATAATAAGATAAGTCTTATTATCCGGGTAAAAGGACATAAAGCACAAAAGTCAATTCCTCGTAATCAGTGTAAAGCTTTGTAAGAGCTTTCCACTGATGGTCTCCAGTTTGTAACTGACTAGAATGTCAACTGGGCTTCGCTGCCATTGTCATTCTCTATCTTCCCCTTGTTGTCTTCGACTTCAACTGGAAGGATTCTTCAACTGGTCAGTTCTCAACTGGAGGAAGTCTTCAGTTGCGTTAACTGTACGATGCAACTGGACTTCAATATATTTCTGGACAAATCATCTGGGTCTCCAGTTTCACTGGACAAATCAACTGGGTCTCCAGGTGCAACTGGAGACTGGCCAGTTTACCAGTAAACTGGTCCTAACATACTATAAATTTTAGAGTTAAATGCAAGAATGGTCCCTGTGTTTTATCATTTTTTGCAACAACAGTCCTTCTCTTGATTTTTTAGCAACGGTAGTCCCTAAAGACATGTTTAAGTTGCAACTTTGGTCCAATTTAACAGAACCGTGAATTATCATCCGTTAATTATGTCTTGTGTCACTCACATGTAGGGTAAAATCATCCCTTTCACACAAAACACCCACTTTTTAATTCTTTTACTCTTTTGTCTTTGCCGTATTTATATTTCTCTCATATGTATGTATATGTAAACATCTAACTATTTTCACCCACATGGTCACTGTATATATTATTAAATCATCAATTACATTTCAGAAAAAAATATCATCAACAACTGAAACAACAAAAGATTGAAGAAAAGTGGATGGTGAATGTTTCTGAGGGGTTGTTAACCCACATCTTTATTTTCAATTTACCTACCAAAATCACATACCCTTTGTTATTTATGTATTGATAGAAATTTCGATTTGTACACTGTAATGTTTCTTTATCTTTTTCAATACCATACATACTATATGTAGATACTAGATCTATACATACATATATATACGTATATACAGACAGTATATAGAAATTATATATATATATATATATATAAAAGTACATCAACAGAGGCGATGATGATTGTTGAGATTGCCGGCGATTAAGGTTACGATGGTTGCGGTGGTGGTTGTTGGGATCGCCGGCGGTGAAGGTTACGATGTTTGCGGTGGTGGTTGTTGGGATTGCCGGCGATAAAAGTTGCGATGGTTGCGGTGGTGGTTGTTGCAATCGCCAGTGGTGGTGTTCAATTGATTTGGTTTTGGATTTCAAACACCACCGCCGCCACTTACCCACCATCACCATCAAGATTGGTTCATGAAAAAAAAAAGTCCATGAATAATATATAATGTTTATTCAAGTATAAGTGATGAGATTTTAATTTTGAACTTCTTGTTTTTCAATATATACAGGTTTAAAATTAATTTTGATATTTTCATTTTGAAACTTTTTGTCTTCGAGAAATATGTATTTTTATATTTAATATATTTATGAAATTAAGAATGAATTTGATGGATTTTTGTGATTTTACAATTTGTCCAAGTAAAATGGATTTTTGTGAGTTTTTGAGTTGTGATATCTTTGAAAATAAGAATGTGAGTTTCCTGGAAATGAAAATAGATTCAGACGATGCTGATGAAGAAGATTTGATGATTAACAGATGATGAAGAGACAAAGATAGGTCGAATGGACAAGTTTACCCTAGTATAATAATTCGTGTTATGATGCGGAAGTAAGATGTTCAACAATGGTGGAAAGTGTGTGTTTTAGTGTGTGTTCTTGAGAGAGAAAGGTGTGTGTGGAAAGTCTGGTTGATTGATTATCAAATGTGGGAAAAAGGCTTACAAATATTGAAGGCTTGAGGGGTATTTATACTCTAAATATATTACATAAGCTCCCCCTCAACCTTACATTATATACACAAAATACAATGTTTAGAAATACAACTAAGCACTATTTTATATTTCTAACATTCTCCCCCTTAGTGCTTGGTTGTCCATCATCACTTTCTATGTTGTCTCCTTCCTCTTGTTTGCACGTCTTTGCTTGTTCTTCCTTTTCTTATATCTTTGTGCAGCATATGAAGTTGATGGCTTGTCAATCTTTGAACTCCAGAAGGCTCTCTTCTTGTAACTGTTCCATGAGTCATTCCAAAACTTCTTAGGGATGAAGTGCCAGTTATCACCTTCAGGACGTTCATCTGGCAATTTGATATTATCTTGGAAGTTTACAGGAGGAATGTTATGAGGACCACGTTCATGGCTAGGATTCCAACGAACCCATG
Organism: Erigeron breviscapus; assembly: GCA_034093135.1. NCBI lineage: Eukaryota > Viridiplantae > Streptophyta > Magnoliopsida > Asterales > Asteraceae > Erigeron > Erigeron breviscapus. The sequence goes on from CM067173.1 coordinate 21,346,916, forward strand.
AACCTGTCTTGGTGTGAATAATTCCTTCTTGAGGCTTGGGAGTTCTTGTGACAATGAGATCTCTAATCCTCTGACGCATATCAAGAGTATCTTTGATACGTCTTATATGATCTTCTCTCTGAGACTTGATTTGTTCATCTTCTTCATTGTCAGAATCTTCATCTATTGCATTCAGAATTGATTGACAATATTTCAAGGTACCATCTGAATATTTGGGAAAATCAGAGGCACGAATGAAGATCTTTTTCTTCAGTCGATTAATGAAGACAAATCCATCCAAGTTTTCAATTGGATCTCCAATCTGATATGAATCTAGCTCATAACCTCTGGCTCTTTGGTTTGGTCTTGTAAGGTTAATCCTGCTAGTTCTTCTTTCTAAGCCAATCTGAAAGTCATTGAACTCATAGAATCTGATCAAGGCTTGAATATGACTTTTCAATGCTTCGTAGGCTAGAAGTTGATCTGGAGTCTTGATTATCAGATAAGCATATTGATTGTAGAGAAATAGGATGTCTGAGATCGTCATATGTTGAAAAGATTCTTCTTGAACAACATAGATATTGCCATCAGCTCGGCGAACTCTGAATCGAACAAGTCTGAGATTATGGTTTTTGAGAGGAGTAAACAACTGTAGGACTTTAGTGATTGGAATTTGAAATTGCTGATACCACCATTCAGCTCTTACAGAACTTTCAGCATTCATTAGCTCCATATATGCATCTCTTTGACCTTGATGTCTGAACAGAAAGAATGCTCTTAAACGGTTCAAGGTCATGTTAAGTCTTTCATTTGGTGAGCAATAGATTTGAAAGGCTCTTTCTTCAAGATATCTAGCTCTGCATACAATTTCTTCAGGTCTTGTGATGTGACCAATTTATACCCATCGCCCACATCGTTATTGGCCTTTTTATTATATGTTTTTAGTCGATTTTGCTGGCATTTGGCGCGTTTATGGTTTTGTTAGTGGTTTCAGGTTCTAAACAGGTGACGTTTCCATTTGGTGCAATTTCGAGTAATTTTGAGGCCATGAAGTTGATTGGAGAATTCGATACGTGAAAAGAGATTGAAAATATGCAAGTCTTCATATGCTGATGTGTGGTCTTTGGACCAGAATTATTAGACTGCGACGCAGTGGGGGTGATCAAGGCCCACTGCGCCGCAGTCATCTATATGGCAATTGGGCATCGAGACCAGAAAGATTTCACTGCGACGCAGTGGTGGTGAACTGGACCACTGCGCCGCAGTCGGCTAGTGGAAAAGGGGAGTGTTCGACCAGTACATTTGCACTGCGACGCAGTGGGATGTGCATACCCCCACT
>CM067173.1:21359197-21377268 GCA_034093135.1 Erigeron breviscapus
AGACTTGTTGTATTTTACACTTTCATTGGTTAACCTCTCACTTTGTCCATCGGTTTGAGGATGATAGGCGGTACTCAAGTTCACTCTAGTACCCAGCTCTCGTTGAAGACCCTTCCAAAATTTAGACACAAATCTAGTGTCCCTATCCAAGACAATAGACAATGGAACTCCATGTTTCGAGACAACTTCATCTATATACATCTTTGCCATCTTCTTTAAAGGCACAGTCTGTCGGGTAGCTAGAAAATGAGCACTCTTCGTCAATCTATCTACAATCACCCATATCATATCATTCCCTTTCGGCGTTTTAGGTAGCTTCGTTACAAAGTCCATCGTGATATGATCCCATTTCCACTCGGGAACGTCTAATTGATGCAACAAACCATACGGCTTTTTATGGTCCGTTTTCATACGTGCACATGTCAAACACTTTGCTACAAAATGAGCTACTTCACCTTTAATATCCGGCCACCAATAAATCGGCTTCAAATCTGCATACATTTTGGTGACACCGGGATGAACCGAATATCTACTTCTATGGGCTTCCTCAAGGATCAATTCTCGGTTACCACCAAGCAATGGCACCCAAATTCGACCCTTGTATGTTTTGAACCCACGACTATTTGTCTCCATCACAAGACGTTTCTTCTTTCCAATACTCTCATTATCAATATTATCCTCCATTAATGCCCTTGCTTGTGCTTCTTTAATTCGATCAAGTAGCCCCGACTTGGCTTGAACTTGCATACTCATCAACTTACAAGAAGAACTTTGCACCTTCCTACTTAGTGCATCCGCCACTACATTGGCTTTCCCCGGATGGTATTTGATTTCACAATCATAATCCTTAAGTAATTCCATCCACCTCCTTTGTCTCACGTTCATCTCCTTTTGATTAAAGACATACTGCAAGCTTTTATGATCGGTAAACAAAGTGCATTTTGTACCATAAAGGTAATGTCTCCACAATTTCAATGCAAATACAACTGCTGCCAACTCAAGATCATGGGTAGGGTAATTCTTCTCATGTGGCTTCAACTGTCGTGAAGCATAAGCGATCACCTTGTCCCTCTGCATTAGGACACAACCCAAACCCGTAATAGAAGCATCGCTATATACCACTAAATCATCAGTACCTTCAGGCAAGGCAAGGATAGGAGCTTCACACAACTTCTTTTTCAACGTTTGGAATGCATTTTCCTGCTTTTCAGTCCACTCGTACTTCACACCTTTCTTTGTTAATTCCGTCATAGGCTTGGCTATTCGGGAAAAATCCTGAATAAACCTTCTATAATACCCAGCCAAACCAAGAAAACTCTTATCTCGGTAGGAGTCTTTGGCTGCTCCCACTTTGAAACAGCTTCAATCTTTGAAGGATCTACTTTAATACCTTCTGATGAAATAACATGACCAAGAAACTGCACTTCTCGAAGCCAAAACTCGCATTTGGAAAACTTTGCGTACAACTTCTTCTCCCTCAACACTTCCAAAACTGCTTTCAAGTGCTCACGGTGCTCATCTTCCGACTTAGAATAGATCAAGATATCGTCAATAAACACAATAACAAAATGATCTAGAAAAGGACGGCATACCCGATTCATTAAGTCCATAAACGCGGCTGGAGCATTGGTCAACCCAAATGGCATGACCAAGAACTCATAATGACCATATCTAGTCCGGAAAGCTGTCTTTGCTACATCTTCCTTCTTTACCTTCAACTGATGATAACCGGACCGCAAATCAATCTTTGAAAAATACGAAGCACCATGTAGTTGATCAAAAAGATCATCAATTCTCGGAGAGGATACTTGTTCTTGACCGTTCGTTTGTTCAACTCACGATAGTCAATACACATGCGCATCGATCCATCCTTCTTCTTAACAAAGAGAACCGGAGCTCCCAAGGCGAGGAACTAGGTTGTATGAACCCTTTGTCAAGTAACTCCTGAAGTTGCGTCATTAATTCCTTCATTTCTGTAGGAGCTAATCGATAAGGTGCTTTAGCAACGGGTGTAGCACCGGGAATAAGATCTATCTGAAAAGTAACTTCACGATCGGGAGGAATACCGGGAAGATCATCGGGAAACACATCGGGGAAATTGGATACTACTCAACACTAGCGATTGGAGACTTCTCTTTTCTTGCATCAATGACATAAGCCAAGAAATGGCTCTTGTTTTTCCTTATACATTTAATAGCTTTCATCATACTAATAATCTTTATTCCTCCTCTCTTCTTGTCTCCATACACCGTTATCACTTTACCCTCGGATATAGGCAATTGTATTATCTTTTGGGAACATACAATACTAGCTTCATTTCTAGCCAACCAATCCATACCAATCACTACATCAAAACCACCTAAGGTAGTAGGCAATAGTTGGACCGGAAAAGAACGACCTTCAATCTCAATGTCACAATCGTCATAACCCACACGTATATCATTAACCGTACCATTAGCAATTTCTACCTCTATTGAACAATCTAAGGGAGTAGTGATTCTTTCTAGTTTAGGAGCAAATAATGTGGACACAAACGACCTATTTGCACCTGAATCAAATAAAACAGAGGCAGGCTTTGAGTTAACAAGGAAAGTACCACATACCACTTCATCGTTGTTCCTTGCGTCATCAACCGTCATTTGAAGAGCTCTCACTTTTGTTGCTGTCGTGGCGGTCTTCTTTCCATCATTCTTCATCTGTGGACAATCGACAATGAGATGACCCGTTTCTTGGCACTTGTAGCAACGAGTCTTGTCCCTACATTCAGTTGCAAGATGTCCCGACTTCCCACACTTATGGCACCTTCGTGTCTTGTCGGTACAATGCCCTTCATGAATTGTCTTGCAAAATGTACACCATGAACCATTCTTCTTTTTATCCTTGTCACCGCTTGAGCTAGAATTTCCACGGAACTTCTTATTATTATTATTGTTATTAGAGGACCAGTTTGATCTTCTTTTAAATCCCACTTTCTTGTCGTCGACTTTCTCAACTACTTTCTTGTCCGAAGCAAAATCATCGTCAAGCTTTTTAGACTCCTTGATTGCTTCAGTCAGAGTCTTGTGCTGCCTGCAGATACCTCGATAACTCGGAGGCAACCCATCAACATAGCAAGCAACCTGATCCGCATCAGTATGGAACAGATGGCCTACGAACTTCATCTTCTCCATAAAGGAACGAGCATAATCATTAATTTTGCCAACTTCAGCTGTCAAAGCACGGAACTCTTTTTCCATTTTACGCTGCTCATGTACCCCAATATATTCCTCAATGAATTTCTGCTTAAAGTCAGCCCACGTAATAGCAGTTACCATAGCCGGAGTCATTGAAATAGTAATGCTCTTCCACCAATCCCGAGCACCTTCTTTCAACATTCGACTAGCGCACAACACCTTCTTTTCCTCGGGACAGTCACAGGCTTCAAAGACCATCTCCGTATCATCGAGCCATTCCATGCAACCCACTGCATTAAGGGTTCCATCAAACTTCTGACCACCACACTTCTGAAAACTTTCAAACTTAAACCGGGACGGTTGCACAACATTCGCAGGAGGAATCACGGCTGCATTGACAGGGGGAACATCAGCATTTACCGGAGGAACAACAACGTTATTAACCGGTGGCGTATTGTGCTGAGAAGGCACAGAGTGGCTGTTACTAGTTCCTTCTGCATTAGCTGCCAGAGCCTGATTCAACTGTTCTTGCGTTTGGGCCAACTGGGCCTGAAGAGTTAGCACCAGATTATACATCTCTGCCTGATTGGGAACCTGATCCACCACTACATCGTTAACTCTCGGAAGATTGCCAGGTGGTGGAGGCATCGGACCCAATGAGCCTTGTTGATTGGCCGGGCGGGGAATTCCTCGATTTCTGTTCGCATTGGCTGCAACAGCAGCAGCAGCATTAGCAGCATTTGCAGCGCCGGCACCTGGATGGACAGGTGGGGTAATGCTAGCAGTAGTTCCGTCACGTTGGATGTTGCGGTTGCGAGTGTTAACCATTTTCCTTCAATAAAATGGTGGAGTCGATAAGCTCAAAAACAAAAACTCGTTAGGATAAGACTAAAACATAACATTGTAAGCTCTATCACACTCGCACTCATCCCAACCCATCCTATAGCATTTCACTTCATTAGCTAGGCATCCTACTTTAGCCTAACTTATTCCTCATCGGTCTAAGTCCAAAATCCTACGGCATAAGTCGAATTTTGGTTCCCTTAAACCAATTCTCTGATACCAACTTGTAACACCCGTCGTTTAAAAATATGGGTTTTCAAAAACTTTCACCTAACGGTGTCAAATTGCGGAAGAAAAGACTGTAAAAGTCAAAACTGATAAAAACATTTCGGTTTCTGCATTTATTTGGTGTTACATGCCATATCAAACAATAGTTCAAATGAAAACCCAACGGTTGCCCAACACAAAACAACCGTTCAACAATACTACATAAATTCGACATCAAGTACGAAATGTAAATAATGTCTAAGAGATAATCGTCTATGGGTAGCTAAGGCTCCTTCAATAAATCTACCCAAGCTCACACGTCCTTCATCTAATTCCATCAAGCTAAACCTGAGGGAACAACCACATTAAAGAAACAAGTGTTAGCTATAAGAATAGCTAAGTAAGATAACACTTAATTTAAAAGCATTTGTCCAATTAAAACAATCTTCATTATTAGACAAGTTTTATTAGGCACAACACACATCACACGTTCACACATATACTACCTTTCAACTTCATATTAATTAGGATAATCATCCTAAATGTGCCTATCCTGCATTAGTTCACACATTGTCACACGTATCTTTGTTAACTGCATATAAGTGTGCCCTGCATCACACCCGACTAGATGATCAGTCAAAAGACTACTCATCTTACGTCGTTAAGGAATGGCAAGCCAATCCCAGAGTAATCCGTATGTGGAGGTTGGTCAAACCTCTCGTATTACTCGCCCTGCATTATAAAGACCATGTTGCGAGGAGCCACCCAAGCAACACTGCATCAACGCACTCATCCGGCTAAGACAAGTACGGGTTAAGCTTAACACTTTCCCTGCATCAGTTTTATGAGCTCAATTTCACACATATAGATTGGGTCCCTGCATTCCCAAACATTCACACACATATAGTCTACGGTAACACACATTCCTAGACATTCACACACTTTAACTTCATTACGTTTGGATCCTTAAACGTGCAAGTGACATAGCAACCTAGCAAGTCTAGTGAACTAGGCGTACAGTCAAGCATGCATATCACACATCAACTTCATTTCTATATATCATGCATATCAAGATACTTCATTAAACTACATCAACTGCATAGCTACATACTACATTAAGCAAAACTACATTACACTACAATAGGGACTGCATCTCAGGTCTCATGGTCAACTGCATAACCCATAATACCTCCCAAGTAACCCATATGCCCACATGCATTATAAAGATACCGAATGGAAGGGTTTACGATTTGAAACCAGCTTTTAGTTGATCCCCCAGCGTGTCAAAGTAGTGTATCTTACCTGGTAGTAGCGTACGCGCGCAAACAAATAGCTAATAGTGCTTATCAGTAATCCCCGACACCTATCGTACATTAACATATAAAGTATAAGTCATTTGGGACTCAAACGGACTTAACAGCCCTCACGAACTTAGCCTGGAAATTCCTTCTTACGAAGTTAGTTCCAGTTCTTACGAAGATAGGTTATAACTAACGAAGTTAGTTTTGCCTTACGAATTTAGTTTTGTTCTTACGAACTTAACTTTGAAATCCTTCTTACGAATTTAGCATGAAAACCTTCTTACGAACTTAATTTTGCCTTACGAATTTAACTTCAGAAATTCTTCTTACGAAGATAGCCTTCGTTCGTACGAACTTAGCAACAGTTTCGTTAAATTCGTTCGTTTTTTCAAAAACGACTAAGTTCTTCGATTTTCCAGAAAACGATCCATCTAGGCTTTTCCCCAAACATGTTTTCGACACAATTTAACATCTTTTGATCATCAAGATCGATTATAGACTCGTTTAACATCGTTTTTGAACATTAATTGGCTTAAACATAATATAAACCCTAACTTTTCAAAACCCTTTTATAAATCAGATTTGCTCCTTTAAAATATAACCTTGAATCTGAAAATCTAATCAATGAATTGATTATTACCTGCAAATGCCAAATAGGATGCAATACCCTTGACAAAACACACTCGAATCACACGTAGGAAAGCTTTTCGGCTTGAAATTGATGAAGGATTGCTAAGGGAAGGCTTAGGGTCTGTTTAGAGATTGTTTTGGCTGCATAATATCATCTAATGGCAGCTCCTAAACCCTTAATCCCGTTTTTGACTTTACCCATATGTCAAAACTAGTCCCTAGGCTTCCTAATGCTTCGTTATTGGTCACAAACTACTTTATTGACCATATACAACATTAACCCTTCATTAGATGTCACTACATAGACATAAACCTTCATATTTCACACATTTATACTACATTAATATTTAGGCTTCCAAGCCTCACACATAACACACATTAACTACGTATATGCATATATTCACACTAGACTTAACGACACACACAAAGTTGACTTAACGGCGTTAGTCAAATCTTAAAGAAAAGTTTGGGATGTTACATATATAATATACAATGTGATAAAAAGAAAAGATGCTTGGAGGTTCGATTTTACATTTTAACAATTTTGAGTTGATGGTTTACAAAATCAAGTGGTAGTGTTGTGATGTTCTCTACAACCCTAAGTATTTTTTGTTTGGCTTGATAATAAAATAGATGAAATGTGGATCCAACGGTATTATTTATCCTTTACTATATTTGATTGATTTTGGAAAGAGGAAATATGGAACAAATGTTTCTTTTGACATCGATGTTGTTAGGTCCAGATTTACTGGACTCGCTCCAGACTCGACTACTGGAGCCATACTGAAGATCTGTCCAGAAATGATAATTACTGGACCTACTCCAGACTTGGAATCTGGAGTCCCTTTGAAGATTTGTCCAGAAATAATGGAAGACCAGTGAGCAAATACTTGTATAGGAAATCTAGAGTATTCTCCAGATTAGCTCACTGGACTTCACCCAGTCCAGATCTACTCTACTGAAGACGTTCTCACTGAAGTCAAAGACTGAAGTCAGAATAAAGAAGACTGACAAATGGCGGAGTCCACTGGAAGTCTTACCAGATCTGCACACTGGAGGATTGTCAGTGTTCTAGACCTTACAAGTCTGAACACTGATATCGAGGATTTGACTTTAAGCCTTTACACACTTTCCAAAGAACAATCCACTTGTTCTTTACCAAAGAATATACGTGTGTAAAGGTGGTTGGTTAAAAGAATAAAGTCATATTGATGTGACTTTATCCTTGTACCTTTAACCAATGCATTTAATGTTCTTGTCGGTTCATTAAATGCATGCAACCATATTTGTACGGCACAAAATTCACTGGTGATTTTTGTTGCCTATAAATACAAAGTCATTTCCTTGAGAAAATTACTTTTAAGCATACATTTTGCATTAGAGTGAATTTGTCTAAATACTCTCGATCTTAAACAGGGATACTTCACAACTTTAAGTATCTCGATCCAAAAGAGTTATTTGACAAATATAGATCATTTGTAATTCATAGGTTCTTAGGATACATACTTATTTGTATTATCTTGATTCCGCACAACCTTGTATTTTATTTAACATCATAAATAAAATACACCTTGAAAAATTCATTAATGTTCCACTTTACTTGTTTATTGCTTTAAGTCGTGTATTACTTTATTTATATACTTGCATTTATATTTAAGTAATAGTAGTCCATTCTAGTGATTATTAGACTTGTTGTATTTACACTTTCTGGGTTAACCATCGTATATTTGGGACTCACAATTGGTATCAAAGTAGAAGGCTAAATTTGCCTAGATCTGCTTCTTTGATGGCCACCCCTGAAAATACACAAGGAAGTTTTGGTTTTGGTCCCGATCCTAATGTTAATGTAAATGATCAAAATAATGAACCACCTATTGTTAATAACACTAATCCACCACCTCCTCCTCCTACTCCTGCTTCTCCACATGTGCATGTGCACTATTCAAATAATCCTGTTCCTAAATTCAGTGGGAACAGTGATGAGTTTGGTACGTGGAAGGCTAGGATGATTTTACACATCACTGGTATTGAGAGGAACATGATGAAAATTTTAAATGAAGGTCCTTATGTTCCAACATCACCTCTCAATGCTCTTCTAGATCCTACTGGTTCTAGAAGAGGCAGGGAAAAACGGGAGGAACATTGGTCAGAAGAGGAGAGGAGATTGGTGAATCTAGACACCTGTAGAAACACGTGTAGACGTGTTCCCAGATCGTTTAACACGAGATCTACGATCATAGACAGGCGGAATCCGTCTATAATCGTCGTTAGGGTTTATATGATGAACACGAAGAAAACAACAACAAAATAGCTACGAATTTACTGATGAATAGGAGATAAAAACAAAGAATTCATTTATCATTAGTCGAATGATTACAAGAATAAATCCGTTTAAAATACATCTCAATGATTCCGGATTACAATCAATCGAGACGACTCTTGATAATGAATTACATGGTGGCGGAATGGCGGGGCATAGATCTCTACCCCGATCCCTATGGACGACCTCTGTTGCAACTAAAATCCTCTCTCAAATCTGAAACCTAAGTCCTATATTTATAGGTACAAAATGGGCTGGGCTGTCAAATTCGTACAAAATGGGCTGGGCTTACGAACTTATTAGTTCTTACGAACTTAAAGTTCGTAAGGCATATATGTACGAACTTATTAGTTCTTACGAACTTTAAGTTCGTAAGGCATATATGTACGAATTTCTCAGCCTTTTAGAATTATTGCATCGGACAACAATTTGTGCACTTTATGTGCACCAACAAACTCCCCCTTGGCCGGTGCAATCAATTCTTCACAATCCGATATTAGTTATAGAAAGTCTAAACAAATAGCCTCCCCCGTAACTAAAGATATCGGGTCTTCTTATGTTGAAACTCGATCTTCTGAAACTGCACTCTGATCTTCAACCTGTAAACTCTCTTGTATCTTCATGACAACCAACTAACCCAACACCTCTCATTGTAGTTCTCCCCCTCAACAGTAACCACCTCCGAATTAAACATAAGCAATCATCCACTCGGATCTATTTGCATGTCGTGCTTAACCGACATATAATAGAGAAGTAGAATTTCCAATAATCAGCATCAAATCAATCAGCTCCCATAAAAATAAGAAATCAATGTAGTCGCATAAATCCTGTCTCAACTAGCAGTGTCTGACTCTGTCTTGTATCTTCACAAATCCACCAATCACTCAAAGTCGTTCTTATCAGATCTCCTCTTCAGTTGTATACGCCGCCATAATATAAAGATCTTTATCTATGCAACTCCTCCGCAAGAATCACCTGATAATTCATCTCTACATCTTGGAATATGGATAAGATTCGATCTTCAAATACTGAACAACAAATAACCAGCTTCAATGATCCAATACTTCAATAAAGTTTCCACGACCGCTATATATGAAAATCATCCGTTGATATAAATCAATTTGAACATATAGTTCGATGATCTTCAAAACCTCGAGCATGAGAATACAATAATCACCAACAGAATAACCTTTGATCGTTATGTAACTCGAGTATGTAGAAAAGTTTTGCTCAAAAATCAGAAATTTTTATCCCCCCTCATTTTTCTGCAAAACTTTGAAAATCAGCCCATCTGCTTGTCTTCGGTTTCAAAAATCTCCCTTTCATGTGGTTCTAAACAGGGTATATTGTGTTTCCTCTGATCAACTGCATGTATTCTTCAGACTGAAACATATCGAACCTCATAGTAGCTTGAGAACATCTTCGTAGTCTGAACATCAACATATACGAACTTGTTCTTCTTCTTACGAACTTATTCTTATTACGAACTTGTTAAATTCGTAACAACAATATCTTCGTAAAGGTTGATCACTAAATTCGTAAGACAAAAGGCTTGTTATTACGAACTTAATCTTCAGAAGGTGAATAATCTTCTTACGAACTTAGTAAGTTCGTAAGACCATTATATCAGCAAGCTACTAACTTCGTAAGGCTATTAAATTCGTAAGGTGAAAGTTCACAACGAAGATAGCTAAGTTCGTAAGCTAAATTCGTTAGTTGAAATCTGAAAACGAAAAAGGTCTATCTTCGTAAAAAGAACTTAAAACGAAGTTAGTTAAGTTCGTTAGGCTATTTTCGTTTTCTATCAGAAGGCTATTTTCGTTAGCCTTCTGTTCGAATTTTCATCAATAAAACCTAATTACCAGATCTCGTTTGAAGAATAATCATCCTCCAAGGCTCTGATACCATGTAGATGCACGTGAAAACGTGTGCCCCATATTCAGATACACTCTCACAATCGACACAAGCACTAAGATTAAGACATTTGGTGAGTAAAGTGAGAAAGTCTTTAAGAATCAAGTCAGCGGTGACAGGTCGGTGATTCCTCACGCGTAAAGCGACTTAACTTGACTCACGTACGGAAATATACTCAACATTGCATAATGCCAAGTACTTGCATATTTGTGACATTATTTTTAAGCACTTATGAAAACCCGTGACTTTCGATGAGACCCGTGTAGCGAACTTTCTGACAACCTATCCCAAGTTGGAAGCTTTAGGTAGGCTAGGTATACAAAGACACCCAAGGACTTACTTGTTCGAATCTCAAAGGCCACATTAGCTTCATATTTTCAACAGATTTTTTTGATATTTGCATATCTTGTCACAAATATACATCCAAAAAAGCAATACATACACATATATGTATCCGAGACCTTCTTTATAAAGACCAAATATACATAATTACAATGCAAGATCTTTCGTAAGATTTAAAGGACTTGTCTATTTTAAGAACAAGCATTCTCAGCCATATATCTGAATACGTTTCCCATAAGAACATTGTATACATTTAAGTTCAGATTATAAGGAAACCTTGGTATTTTGTGCCTATCGATACATCATATAATGGTATCACTGAACTGAGCATTTTTAAAGTACAATTAGGTAGGCTTAAAAGCTAAAGTATCGTCACGTCTAATCATGTAGTGCAGTAACCTTCTTTTTTTTTTTTTTTTTTATATGACTCTATCTATGTACGACTTAAACTACTAAGACTCGAAAAGAAAATTTAAGTTCTTTGAGAGAAACTACTCGGCATTCTTCATACCATTGAGTTGATATAACAACTCATGACGAGGTCTATCAAAAGCTTTAGTGTATAGATCAGCAAGGTTATCATCAGTAATAACCTTTTCTAAATGAATAAGCTTTTTCTCAAAACAGTCACGTAAAAAGTGATGCTTTATATCTATGTGCTTGGTGACTTTAAAGTTTTTCGGATTCTTAGTAATATCTATGGCAGACTTATTATCAATACAAATAGGAAAGTCTGAGATATCCATACCATAGTCGCGCAATTGTTGCTGTATCCAAAGTACCTGAGAACAGCATTGACCAGCAGCTATGTACTCTGCTTCACATGTAGACTGTGCAACAGATGTCTGCTTCTTGCACTGCCACGATATAATTCTCCCCCCTAAAAGTGACATCCACCTGACGTTGATTTCCTATCCGAACTGCAGCCACCATAATCCGAATCAGTATAAGCTTTGAATTCAAAGGAACCATGCATGGGATCCAAAGCCCTAGACGAGGCTTGGCCTTCACATAACGAAGAATCCTTTTCGCAGCTTTCAAATGTGACTCTTTCGGATTAGCCTGATATCTAGCACACATACAAACAGCAAAGGTAATGTCTGGACGTGAAACCGTCAGATACATCAAGGAACCAATGATAGCCCGATATTGAGTTGCATCGACGTCTGGATCATTAGTCTTATCAGGACACAGCCCATGATTAGTCTGAATGGGATTAATTGCATCTTTAGCATCGGTCATTCGAAACCTAGTAAGAAGATCTTGAACATACTTGGTCTGATGAATAAAGAACCCATCCTTCAGTTGATCCACCTGTAGTCCAAGGAAGAAAGTTAATTCCCCCATAACACTCATTTCGAACTTAGCCTTCATGCTATGCTCAAATTCCTTGCACATATTCTCATCAGATGAACCAAAATAATATCATCGACGTAAACCTGTACAAGCAAGTAGTCCTTCCTTTTCCATTTGATAAACAACGTGCTGTCAATAGAACCTCTAGTAAAACCATTTTCATGCAGATGAGTAGACAGTTTTTCATACCATGATCGAGGAGCCTAATGTAAACCATATAGAGCCTTATCAAGACGATATACTCTATTAGGGAAGTCTGGATCCTCAAACCCGGGAGGTTGATCTACATACACTTCTTCTCTTATTTCCCCATACAAAAAGGCACTCTTTACGTCAAGTTGATACACTTTTATACCTTTATAACTAGCAAATGCCAGAAATAATCGAATAGCTTCAAGTCTAGCTACTGGTGCAAATGTCTCATCGTAATCGAAGCCTTCTTGTTGCTCAAATCCTCTAACCACCAACCGAGCCTTATTGCGAGTGACTACACCTTTGTCATCCTTTTTACAACGAAAAACCCATCGCGTTGATAAAGGAGATTCACCCTGAGGTAAGTCAACTAACTTCCATACATCAAGCTTCCTAAAACTGAGCCAATTCTTCTTGCATCGCCTCAACCCATGACGGATCTTTAAGAGCCATTCCAACATTTTTAGGCTCAACCTGAGAGATGAAGCAAAAGTACAAGTACCAAGTAATTGCCCCAGTATCCTTAATTTCAGCAAACATACTTGACATATTCTTCCTATTCTGATTTCTCGTGCGAACAGAGGCAGAAGCATCACCAATGATTTGCTCTACTGGATGATCCTTGTTGACTCTTGTTTGAGGAACCGTATCGACTGTAAGATCATTTCCCAAGTTATTCTGCACATGTTGCTCTGGAGTTTTAGGCTCCTCCTGATTTTCACCTTCCGTGTCGTCAGTATCATAGAAGGGAGTATCAGGTAGAGGTATATGTAAAGGATCATTAGGATCTTTAGGAGCAGTCTCTAAGGTAGAATCTGCTTCTTTGGTCCCACTTGATTCTCCAGATTTAGTAGCAGGCTCAATGAATGGTGAGGAAACAGGAGAAGAAACAGGAACCGGCCCACCATCAAGTGGATCATGAAGAGTAACTACATCCTCCACATCGGAACACCTGTAAACAAACAGGACCCCCCCCCCCCCCCCCACCCCCCCCCCCCCCCCCCCCCCCCCCCCCCCCCCCACCCCCCCCCCCCCCCCCCCCCCCCCCCCCCCCCCCCCCCCCCCCCCCCCCCCCCCCCCCCCCCCCCCCCCCCCCCCCCCCCCCCCCCCCCCCACCCCCCCCCCCCCCCCCCCCCCCCCCCCCCCCCCCCCCCCCCCCCCCCCCCCCCCCCCTACCCCTTTTCCTACACCATCATAATCGAAGTCATTAGCAGGACCAATGTGTACAGCAGGTTTATGACTGACAATTACACATTTGTACCAAAATTAACTTTGCCAGTTTTCTGATTGTACACACGCCGATTGGTGTACTAGGTATATAACCTAAAAAGAAACCCTCCTCAGATTTAGGATCAAATTTTCCCTGAGGAAGAACTTTAAGAAAAGTACAAGGAACACCAAACGGCTCAACATTTTGCAAATTGGGCTTTTTGTTGTGCAAAAGTTCATAACAAGTTTTCTTAAACCGTTTAACTGTTAAAACCCGATTTAAAATGTGACAAGCTGTATTCACTGCCTCCCCCCAGAAAGTAACAGGAAGCCCTGAATCAGCAAGCATCGTCCTAGCTGTCTCTATCAATGTCCTGTTTTTCCTTTCAGCTACTCCATTCTGTTGTGGCTCATGCGGTGCACTGAATTGATGTTGAATACCCTTGGTCAAGCAGAAAACAGTAATAGTATTATTCTTGAACTCAATGCCATTGTCACTCCTGATTCTCTTAACTTTAACTTCATGGACATTCTCAACTTGTCTAACGAAATCCATAAACCGGTTTGCGGTCTCGTCCTTTGTCTTCAAGAAAAATACCCATGAGTACCTTGAGTAATCATCAGTGATCACCAAACAGTAGAACATCCCTCCAATGCTTCTTACGTTCACAGGACCAAAGAGATCCATATGAAGTAATTCGAATGGTTTGGATATAGTGTTGTGCACCTTTGGTTTATGAGGATTCTTGTGTTGCTTTCCCTTCAAACACGGTACACATTTATCTTCCATCCCAAACTTCTTAACTGGAACACCTTCAACTAATCCAAGACTAACAAGTTCATTCATCTTCCGAAAGTTGATATGTCCCATTCTACGATGCCAGGGGAGAGATTCAGACTCATTTGCTTTGCTCAACAAACAGAGGGGCTCCGTTGGATTATCAACACCTAAAACTAAGCCATAGATGTCTCTCTTCCTATGAGCTCTGAGCATTATCCATTCTGGTGGAATAACGAAACCCGGCTTCAAGATGAATGCCTCCTTTTCTGTGAAATGAACATTGTTGCCCTTGTCACATATCTGTGAGACACTCATTAGATTATGAGTAAGTTGTTCCACATAGTTTACTCTTTCTAGAGTAAGTTGTCCATTGACGACATCTCCTTGACCGGTGATGTTGCCGCCCTTGGATCCAGCAAAACTAACGTACGACCCATTTATACCAGTATAATTGGACAAGAGCTTCCTGTCCCCTGTCATGTGCCTGGAGCATCCACTGTCAAGGTACCATAAATGAATTGGTTTCCTAGGAACTCCTGCACATAAAATGAGAAAAATTAGTTTTCATTGGGGACCCAAACCTTCTTAGGTTTGGGTCGACCCTTCTCATCCTGAGAATCAGTTCAGTCCAATATCCATTGCTCGAAGCCGTGGGTAGGACATGATTCTCGTCTTGTCTTCTCACTGGAGGAGACTTCTGACCTCTCGTCGGAGAAGATCTAGGAGAATGAGGGCCATGAAGGTCGAACACTTGAATGAATGGGGGGTGGGGTTTGGGGTGTTGTGGGGTGTGAAGGATGAGACAAAAAAGAGAGGCGGTTTATATTTTCTGTTCAACGTCGATGTGCGGCGGTAGTGGACGAAGAGAGGGTAGGGGTATCGAGGGGAGTGAGTGCAGAAAGGACAAAGAAAGAACTGGAGAGACTTGAAATCGAGGGTTTGATGTAGACAGCATGTTACTTTATCGGCGGCTATTAAGGAGTCGAAAAGATTGGATGATGATTTCAAGACTGAGAAGGTGGTTGAGAAAGCAGATGATAAGAAATCGGGGTTTAAAAGAAGATCAAATTGGTCTTACAATAACAATAATAATAATAAGAAATTCCGTGGAAATTCTAGCTCGAGTAAAGACAAGAAGAGGAGTGGTTCATGGTGTGCTTTTTGCAAGACTTTTCATGAAGGTCAATGTTCCGACAAGACAAGAAGGTGTCATAAGTGTGGGAAGTCGGGACATCTTGCAACAGAATGTAGGGACAAGACTCGTTGTTACAAGTGTCAAGAAACGGGTCATCTTATTGCCGATTGTCCACAAATGAAGAATGACGGAAAGAAGACCGCCACGACAGCAACAAAAGTGAGAGCTCTTCAAATGACTGTGGATGATGCAAAGAACAATGATGAGGTGGTAAGTGGTACTTTCCTTATTAATTCAAAACCAGCCTCTGTTCTATTTGATTTAGGTGCAAATAGGTCGTTTGTGTCACATTATTTGCTCCTAAGCTAGAAAGAGTCACTACTCCTTTAGATTGCTCGATAGAAGTAGAAATTGCTAATGGTACGATTAGTGATATACGTGTGGGTTATGATGATTGTGATATTGAGATTGAAGGCCGTTCGTTTCCAGTCCAACTATTGCCTACTACTTTAGCCGGTTTTGATGTAGTGATAGGTATGGATTGGTTGTCTCAGAATGAAGCTAATATTTTGTGTTCACAAAAGATTATTCGGTTTCCTACACCCGATGGTAAAGTGTTAACGGTTTATGGAGATAAGAAGAGAGGGGGGATAAAGATTATTAGTATGATGAAGGCTATTAAGTGTATAAGGAAGAATAAGAGTCATTTTTTGGCTTATGTCATTGATGCAAGAAAGGAGAAGCCTTCTATTGCTAGTGTTGATGTAGTATCCGATTTTCCTGATGTGTTTCCCGATTATCTTCCCGGTATTCCTCCCGATCGTGAAGTTACATTTCAGATTGACCTTATTCCCGGTGCTACACCTGTTGCTAAAGCACCATACCGATTAGCTCCTACAAAAATGAAGGAGTTAATGACCCAACTTCAGGAATTACTTGACAAAGGTTTCATACAACCAAGTTCCTCACCTTGGGGAGCTCCGGTTCTCTTTGTCAAAAAGAAAGACGGTTCTATGCGCATGTGCATAGACTACCGTGAGCTAAATAAGCGAACGGTTAAGAATAAGTATCCTCTCCCGACGAATTGATGATCTCTTTGATCAACTACATGGTGCTTCATATTTTTCAAAGATAGATTTGCGGTCCGGTTATCATCAGTTGAAGGTTAAGAAGGAGGATGTAGCAAAGATAGCTTTCCGGACTAGATATGGACATTATGAGTTATTGGTAATGCCATTTGGGTTGACTAATGCTCCAGCCGTTTATGGACTTAATGAATCGGGTATGCCGTCCCTTTCTAGATCATTTTGTTATTGTGTTTATTGACGATATTTGATCTATTCTAAGTCAGAAGATGAGCACCGTGAGCACTTAAAAGCAGTTTTGGAAGTGTTAAGGGAGAAGAAGTTGTACGCCAAGTTTTCTAAATGTGAGTTTTGGCTTCGCGAAGTGCAGTTTCTTGGTCATGTTATTTCATCGGAAGGTATTAAAGTAGATCCTTCAAAGATTGAAGCTGTTTCAAAGTGGGAGCAGCCAAAGACTCCTACTGAGATTAAAAGTTTTCTTGGTTTGGCTGGATATTATAGAAGATTCATTCAGGATTTCTCCCGAATAGCCAAGCCTATGACTGAACTAACGAAGAAAGGGGTGAAGTATGAGTGGACAGAAAAGCAGGAGAATGCATTTCAAACATTAAAAAAGAAGTTGTGTGAAGCTCCTATACTTGCCTTGCCTGAAGGTACTGATGATTTAGTTGTGTATAGTGATGCATCGATCACGGGTTTGGGTTGTGTCCTTATGCAGAGGGACAAGGTGATTGCTTATGCTTCACGCCAGTTGAAGCCACATGAGAAGAATTACCCGACCCACGATCTTGAGTTGGCGGCGGTAGTGTTTGCATTGAAATTGTGGAGACATTATCTATATGGTACTAAATGCACTTTGTATACTGACCATAAAAGTTTGTAGTATGTCTTTAATCAAAAGGAGATGAACGTGAGACAAATGAGGTGGATGGAGTTACTTACAGATTATGATTGTGAGATAAAATACCATCCGGGTAAAGTGGAAAGTTGCTTATCGGCTAGAATTGCCTCAAGAGCTTAACGGTGTGCATGATGTGTTTCATATTTGTAACTTGCGCAAGTGTTTGGCGGATCCTACACATCATGTGCCTATGGACGAAATTAGGGTTGATTCGAATTTGAACTTTGTTGAAGAGCCGGTAGAGATCTTGGACCGTCAAGAAAAGAAACTCAAGAGTAAACGCTACACGATTGTTAAGGTTAGATGGAATGCTAGACGTGGAGCCGAGTTCACTTGGGAGCGAGAGAAGACCATATGAAGTCTAAGTATCCGCATTTATTTAATATTTAGGGTTTTGTTGAATTTCGGGACGAAATTCTTTCAACGGGGGAATAATGTAACATCCGTGAGTTTTGACCCGTTGACTTTATGTGTAATATGATTAACATTTTTGTTAATAACATGATTGGGTTCAATTCGTGGCTAAATGACTAGATAATGGGTTTGACGGGTCGATTGACCAACTACTTATACGATTCTACACTTGACGAATAATTGATTTAGTTAGTTTAGGTGATGGGTCAACCCATGGATAGGACCCAAGACCC
The DNA here is from genome assembly GCA_034093135.1 of Erigeron breviscapus. Taxonomy (NCBI): domain Eukaryota; kingdom Viridiplantae; phylum Streptophyta; class Magnoliopsida; order Asterales; family Asteraceae; genus Erigeron; species Erigeron breviscapus. The sequence goes on from CM067173.1 coordinate 21,377,234, forward strand.
AACTTCCCCACCCACCTTATCCCTCCCCCTCATTC
>CM067173.1:21387820-21408357 GCA_034093135.1 Erigeron breviscapus
AAAAAAAAAAAAAAAAAAAAAAAGCTATCAAAGCAATCAGGTAATCAATGGGTTGTTAATTGTATTTTCAAATCAAAAGATGTTTTAATTGATTCAAAACTGGTTTAAAAGGGTTTTTGCAATTAATTAGAGTTTAAAAGATGTTTTGGTTAATTGATGTTCGTAATGATGTTTAATGGGTTTATAATTGATCTTGATGATCAAAAGATGTTCAATTATGTCAAAAACGCGTTTTGGAAGAAGCCATTGTCGATCGATTTCTGGAAAAATGAAGAACAGAGTCGTTTTTGAATTCTGAACGAAGTTAAGTTTAAATGTTTTCTGGGTTTAAATTCGTTACTGATGCTAAATTCGTTTTCTGGACGAAGTTAAGCTTAAGTTCGTTTTGAGTCATCTTCGTAAAGCATAAATTCGTTTTCTGGAAACTATCTTCGTTTGACAAAACGAAGATCATCTTCGTTTGAAGCTAAAGTCGTTTGAGTGAAGCTCCTGGATCCAAGTACTTAGAGCCAATGGAACGTCGACAACCACCATCACATCACTATCATTGTAAGGTTGTGTTGCCCTAATTCCTTTCTATATAAAGCAACACAGCCGCATCTTTTAATTGTGTTTTATCACCACAAAGTGTTTCACTTTATTTGTAATTGTTTAAGTTTCTTTTCTTTCTAGACTTAGCAATTACATAGTTCATTTGTATTCTTGTAAGACAAGTTGTATTATCGACCATGTATTCATCGTTTAAATCAATGATACATATGATTAGACTTGCATAGTTTTCTAACAATTGAACTTGTTCTTGTTTGTGTTCTTTACTTCTGTTCTTTACTTTCTTGTTTAGTTTAAACAAATATAAGTGTGCAAATTAGTGGACTGTCAGAATGTGACATGAATTGTCTCATGAACCTTTTGGAGTCTATAATTATAAACTCTAAAGGCCTTTCGAATATCTGAATAACCTAAAAAAACCCCTTCATCAGCTTTTGCATCAAACTTTCCAAGCTGACTGGAATCGTTTAAGATATAAACTGGACAACCAAATACATGAAAGTATCCAATATTTGGTTTACGATTCCTGAGTACTCCATAGGCAGTCTTCTTATGTCTCTTGATGTAGACTGACCGGTTTTGGGTGTGACAAGCAGTTGCAACTGCTTCAGCCCAAAAACTGGTGGGAAGACCTGATTCAGATAGCATACTTCTGGCCGCTTCTATCAGTGTGCGATTCTTTCTTTCCACAACTCCATTCTGCCCTGGAGAGTGTGCTGATGAGAAGTTTTGAGAGATGCCAGTGTCATTGCAAAATGTTTCAAGTACCTTATTTTGAAATTCAGTACCATTATCACTTCGCAACTGACAAACTTTTCGAGTATACTTGAGCTCAATTCTTTTGATGAGAGAAATGATTTCAGCAGGTGCATCACTTTTGGATCTGAGGAATACCACCCAGCAGTATCTGGTGAATTCATCAACTACAACTAGAGTGTACTTCTTTCCAACTCTAGTTTGAACATTCACTGGACCAAAGAGATCCATATGTAGCATGTGAAGAGGTTCAGTGATGCTAAAATTTTGCCTAGTTTTGAAACTGGCTCTTTTCTGCTTGCCCATCTCTCACCCTGGACATAGCTTTTCTTTATTGAAAGAAATTTGAGGTATCCCATCAACCAGTTGTTTGCGAGACAACTTGTTAATATTTTTGAAATTAAGATGGGATAATCTTTTATGCCATAGCCAGTTGGTGTCCTCATTAGCCTTGGTATAGAAACATTGCTCTTTTGGAGCTGGTTCCATATCCATGATGTACACATTTCCTTTTCTTGGTGCAACCATCACCACTTTCCAATCCTTGTTAAATATGGTGCCTTGAGCAATATAGAACAAAACTCTGAAGCCATCATCACAAAGTTGGCTGACACTGATCAGGTTGTATTCAAACCATTCACAAATGCAACTCTTTTGAATTCGACTTGTCCATTATTGAGCACACCATATCCTTCAGTCTTTCCAGATTGATAATTACCAAACGTCACTGTCGGTCCATCTTGGACAGTGAACTCTTCAAGCAGGGGCTTACATCCGGTCATAGTTCGGCCAGCAGCGCTATCCAGATACCAGATATTCTTCTTTCGATCGCCCTGCACACACACAAAAATCATTAGTTATTTTTGTGAACCCATCTTTTCTTGATGGTTCACTGGACTTCTCTACAGAAGTCACAGTAGATTGTTGTGGTATTGAACCGGAGGCTGCATCTGGAGCTTTTTCACTAGCTCCAGGTGCAGGAGTAAAAACGATTGGTACTTGATACTTACTCCCCTGATTTTTACCAGATTTAGTTCCAGATGGAACATTCTTTTGATTAGGTTTTGAAGGGAGTGGTTTAATATTTTGTTTGAAAAACTGGAGGTAATGAACCTCCTTCCAGATTTTTAATCCGGGCAGTACAACTCTGAACCTGTCGAGACAAAAGTTGGAGTTGACTTTCCAGATTAACAAAATATTATTTTCTTCAGGCAACTGAACCTTGGACCTTGGTTCAGTTGGAGTTTTAGTCTGTCGGGTCTTGGGCACCTTAGACTTTTGAGATAAAGGCTTGTTACCAGTGGCCTTTTTGACTGGAGCTTTAGCCTGTTTGGCTCCAGTTTTAACCTCAATGGGGGTGGTCTCAATGGGTTCAGTTTCAACAGCTTCAGGTTGATCATAAGGTGTTTCAACCCTGAGAGCTGGAGGCAATGCATGAAGATCTGGTATGAGAGCTGCCATCTCCAGATCTCCAGATTTCCATGCATTCTTCTGGGCATCGATAGTTCTTGAAAATGCATCATAGTTTTTACAGATGCTTTTACCCATGACTTGATAATCTTTTGTTCTTTTTCAAGATCAGAAAATAATTTTTGATTATCAAGTTCTAAAGCCTCAATTTTTAAAACTGACTCCTTGAGAGCCAACTGGACACTTTGTAAATCATTCAGTTGTGGTTTAACATTGTTCAGTTCAATTAAGATAGTGACAAGATATCTTTCACTATCTGCTCTAACAGTTTCCACAAAAGCTAAATCACCACTTAATGATTCAGCCAGGTCCAGTTTCAGTTCAGGGTCAACCTGATTATCATAGTCACATACCTTCTTCAAAATGATGTCAACCCATCTTCCAGTGATGACATCTTCTTTTGCCACGTGCTGCTGCTGTTGATCTTCCAAGGCCATGAAACACATGTCCCTTTCCTCTTCTTCATCAGCTGATGAGTCATCAGAGTACTCCCATTTTCCCTCAGTTTGTGCCATTAAACACTGATCCTTTTCCTTTTCCATGGACAGGAGGGCAATCTGGGCCTTAAGCTTCTTGTATTTAGCTTTGTAGCTATCATCAGGCCGATTGAAATTAGGGACAGGGGGGCCAGTTTGGTTGTTCAACTGACTAGATCTGCATTCCTTCATAAAGTGACCTTTCTTACCACACTTATAGCAGGTAAGATTGGTTTTATCCAGAGAGCTGGAGTTGGAAGCATTGTTTGGGCCATTAAATCTTTTAGATTTATGCTTAAACCTGTTAAAGGTTTTAGCAATCATGGCGACCAGATCATCATCGTCAGTTTCATCACAACCATCACTGATTTCAGTGGTCAGGCCAGAGTTCAAGAAACTGTTTAACATCTCCTTCATTGAGTGTGCCTGGACACTCTCTCCAGACATTAAGGCATCACAAGGTCGCTCAGGTACACTAGCAACCTTGGAACTCTGGGCATGGTTCATGGCATCTTGCTCAGCCACCAGTCATGCAGCATTATTATCTTCAGTGAATCTGAAGGCTCCAAAGAGCGATGCAAGAGTATGGTTGTGCAAGGTTTTACCTTGTCTCAAGACAAGAACCATGTTTTCCCATTTGGAAGGAAGAATATCACAAAACTTCTCAAGAAGAATATCCTTATCCTTCTCTACACCCAAGCCTTTCAGCTGATTAATGAGGCTAGAAAATCTGGTGTATGTACCAGTTAGACTTTCATTGGGCAATGCAAAGAAGGATTCATACTTCTTGTTCAAGGCAACTTTTCTGGTGACAATAGTGTCATCACCTCCTTCAAACTGAATAACCAATTCATCCCACATTGACTTGGCACTGGGTAACAACACAAGTGTTGGAATTAGATCTTCAGGGACAGCTCCAAGGATCATGTTCTTGAGTCTGGTGTCCAGATCAACAAGTCTACGATTCTCATCAGACCAATGGTCTTCGAGCTTTTCTCTTGAACCTCTTCTTCTAGTTGGATCTAGAAGAGGACTTACCCCAAGAGACATGGGTATATATGGTCCATCCTTAAGGATTTTCAACATATACCTCTCTATCCCACCAAAATGCAAAAGCATTCTAGCCTTCCATGTACCAAAAGTCTCACTGTTTCCATCAAATTTTGGAACAGGAGTGTTGGAATATGTACATGGACGTGATTTGGGGCAGTAGGAGGAGGAGGGTTTGTATTAACATTTTGAAAAGGTTGGACATTAGTATTCAAGGGGGTTTCACCTGAACCAGAACCATCTCCACCTTCAGTAGTGTTCATCTTAGCAGATCTAGGCAAGTTTATTAGCATTCTGCTCTGATACCACTTGTAAGTCCCAACTCAATAGATGGTACTACTGAAGACACCTCTATGTCGATGGTGGAGTTACTTTGCAATATATGCACTGAACTAGAGACGACCAGTTGCAGTGTGTATATACCAAGTTCTAGATAGATTACTTATTTAAAAGACAATAAGTAAAGAACAATGCAATAATACAAATACATGTAAAATAAATTGATGAGACAATATGTAATTTTCAAGTGTAATTTATTTATTGATGTTAAATAAATTACAAGGTTGTTGCGGAACCAAGATAATACAAGAATGTAAATATCCTAACAACGTATGAACTACAATTGATCTACACTCAGAATTTCTCTAAACAATCGAAACACTTAAAGTTGTGAAATGTTCCTTTTTACGATTGAGAGAATATTGCACAAGTTCATCAAGAATATTGCAGGTATACAAAGTGTGAAATCTATCGAAGTGTATTCGAAGAAGTAATATTCTTGTTGTGCAATGACTTGTATTTATAGGCAAAGTTAACATTGGGATGTTAACTTTGGCCGTACAAATGTGGTTGAGAGCATTTAAGGAATAGCATTTAATTCCTTAAAATGCAGTGTAAAGTTGCAGTATAAAGCAACTTTATTCAACCAGCTTTATGTACCTTTTATTACTTAAATAATAAGATAAGGCTTATTATCCGGGTAAAAGGACATAAAGCACAAAAGTCAATTCCTCGTAATCAGTGTAAAGCTTTGTAAGAGCTTTCCATTGATGGTCTCCAGTTTGTAACTGACTAGAATGTCAACTGGGCTTCGCTGCCATTGTCATTCTCTATCTTCCATTTGTTGTCTTCGACTTCAACTGGAATGATTCTTCAACTAGTCAGTTCTCAACTGGAGGAAGTCTTCAGTTGCGTTGACTGTACGGTGCAACTGGATTTCAATATATTTCTGGACAAATCATCTGGGTCTCCAGTTTCACTGGACAGTTTCACTGGGTCTCCAGATGCAACTGGAGACTGGCCAGTTTACCAGTAAACTGGTCCTAACACATATCCCTCGGGGTAGTGGATGATTAATGGATGAACGCCAATCAAGTTTTCTGGTCGAACAAATCCTTTTTCATCGAGACGAGAAAGAACCTATTAACAAGAAAATTTAACACAATTACAAAAGAATTTTGGCGACACAGTTGGCAGTGTGACATAGCACAAGTGGTTACAAAAACACATAATGCGGAAAACTAACAAAATAAAACTTATTTTACCTTATTGCATGAATATCCGATTGCAACATGTTCAACATGTTCTAAGCTTTGTATGACACCTCTCAACACATTTTCCTGTTGTCTTTTGTGAATTGTGTCAAGATTTCGTGGTATTAAGAAATCTAAACTTGCCCTTCTCAGTGATGAAACATCTTCCAATAATATATCCGACACATACATTCTACCAACAATCTTAAGTGACAAAATGTTAGGGGCTTTGATTGTAACAGAATCTTCATCTTCTTCCAGAGCACTAAATTGAATTAATTGCAAGTTCTCCACACTAGTTGAATCAATATCAAGGAACGAAGCTTCACAAGCTTCAAAAGTCAAACTTTTCAGCAACGGGCTACCGCTTAGAATATTTTTAATCAAACTTCCTTCAATTTGTGACTCCGCAATACTCAGATTTATAAGGTTGTTCCAAGTAATGATCACAAAAGGATAAATTACGCAGTGGCGTAAATTGATGTCAGTAAAGTGTTTATTAATGTAAAAGGAATTTGGGAAAATCCAATATTTGCAGTCATCTTCTGAGTCTTTTAAAACTAGACTGAATCTTTTCACTTTTCTAGTACAACAAAATTCTACAATTTCGTGTACACTATGAAGAAATTGGTGATGATAATTTGCTACCAAATCAAATTCATTAAGTGTTTCTAACTGAAGTTGACTTAGGGTTTGATAGACACATTTAAAAAATCCAGAACAGCAAAATCAACATCATAATAAGGAAGAGAATCAAAATTTTCAATTTCATGAAACTCATAATCATTGAAAACAACTTTAGGTACTGATCGCCAGAGATTTTTCCAACGTTTAGAGAGTATACCTGTTTTTATCATTTCTTTCGATGTTGGCAAACGATAAAGGATTTCGTTAATGATTACTTCATTGAATAGTTTGCTTATGTGATCTTCCTTGTTCTCTGTTACTCTAGATCTTATCATTTTAGATTTAATCATTCTCCGTTTTTGTGTAGAAGATGACTCTTCCATGGGGGATTTTAACGGGTTTTTTTTTTTGGGGGAAGTTGAAAAACTGATACTTGTATCTAATGGAAAAAGACAAATAAAAAAATATATAAAATATTTTTGTTCAATTTTATTGATAAAAATTAAATATATATATATATATATAAAATATTTTTGTTCAATTTTATTCTTAATAAAAATATATTCAAACCATTGTGTTGGTTTGAAAGAACATTTTCAAATTAAAAGACGTATCAACTATACATTTTCAAATAAAAAAATAAATTCCAACAGTTACAACTTACCAATTAAAAGACGTTCTTAATGACAGGTTTTTTTTCTTTTCTTTATTTTTTTGTGTTTGGGAATTTTGATGTTTTAAGTAAAAGGTGAAAAAGTGTTACTTGTAACTAACGGAAAAAGAAAAAAAAAGATATTTTAAAAATATTTTGATCAATTTTTATCTTAATTAAAAAACCTAAATTGAAATACTATGAAAAAAGATTTGTTTGGTTTAGGTATAAAAAGTATTTTTACATATTCATTTTGATTCGGTTTTATCTTTTCTTTACATTTTTTGGCTGCTTCCCGGTTCTACCAAAGGTAGAAAAGGACCTCCAGGCTTGCTGGGAATGAGGATTGAACCCATAACGTCTGTTTCCAGAGGCAATGGCTCCACCCACCGATCCAACACATTTGGTTTCATATACTTTGAAATTTGGGTGTTTACCAAATTTTAGTGTGGCTACTTTTTTTGGTAGTATATGTTTTGTTAATTTTTGTTTTAACCTAAAAATTAATATTTTTTTAAAAATTTTCTTTTGCTACACACTTACATGAAATAATTTATTATTTGACACAATAACATGTACTTATGTAACCTAAAAAAATATAAATAAGCTTAGTCTATAAAAAAAATAGATTTTTACCAACTTCAGTTATAATGTTAAAAATGTTATCGACTTGTTAATCCAAAAATATATATTGTATATCTATAATCTACATCTGAAAAGTAACAGACACGTCTATCATCTAGTCTTATCAAGCTAATAAAAACTGACTCAGCTTCACAGTATTTATAGATAATCTACACAAATTTAGTATAAACAAAAAAGACGAAACTAATTGTAACAAGCTAAGCAAAATGAAATTGACTGAGCTTCACACTATCTACACATAATCTACACAAATGTAGTGTGACCAAAAAAGACCAAGCTAACTGTAACAAGCTAAGGAAAAATAAAACTGACTCAGCTTCACACTATCTACACATAATCTACACAAATCTAGTGTGACCAAAAAAGACCATGCTAATTGTAACAAGCTAAGGAAAAATAAAACTGACTCAGCTTCACACTATCTACACATAATCTACACAAATCTAGTGTGACCAAAAAAGACCATGCTAATTGTAACAAGCTAAGGAAAAATAAAACTGACTCAGCTTCACACTATCTACACATAATCTACACAAATCTAGTGTGACCAAAAAAGACCATGCTAATTGTAACAAGCTAAGGAAAAATAAAACTGACTCAGCTTCACACTATCTACACATAATCTACACAAATCTAGTGTGACCAAAAAAGACCACGCTAATTGTAACAAGCTAAGGAAAAATAAAACTGACTCAGCTTCACACTATCTACACATAATCTACACAAATCTAGTGTGACCAAAAAAGACCATGCTAATTGTAACAAGCTAAGGAAAAATAAAACTGACTCAGCTTCACACTATCTACACATAATCTACACAAATCTAGTGTGACCAAAAAAGACCATGCTAATTGTAACAAGCTAAGGAAAAATAAAACTGACTCAGCTTCACACTATCTACACATAATCTACACAAATCTAGTGTGACCAAAAAAGACCATGCTAATTGTAACAAGCTAAGGAAAAATAAAACTGACTCATCTTCACACTATCTACACATAATCTACAAATAAATCTACACAAATTATTTAATTTTTTCTATGATTTTATGTATAGATATAAAAATGTATATAAGTGTATATATGAATGTCTCTTGATTAGGGCATTTTTGATGTACATATCAGTGTATATATGTTTTATTTAGGGTTTTTTTAATCCTTGTACCATGTGTGTTTAATATGATAATCAGTTTTGATGTAATTGATTTGATTTTTTAATTTTTTTTATATGGGGACCATGGATGTTTCTTTTTTTTAGTACTGAACGCATCAGTTCCAATCCAAAAAAAATGCAAGCTAATATATCAAAACTGATACAGCAAGCTGATAGTCACATCAAAATTGTAAATGGATTTTTAAATATAGCATAAATGGTAGACATTTGGTATAAAAATGCAAAGTTGAAGTTTGGTAGACATTTTGTGACATATACTATTTTTTTACTTTTAATTACTAATTGATATATATAACAGATACCATTTCAATTTATCATGGAGTTTACTCTAAAAGATGAGTTAGCTCAAGGGATGGTAAGTTCTCTTATTTGTATATGTTAATGTAACATCCGTAATTTTTACCCGTTTGACTGTACTTGTAATTTGATTAACTACTTGAATAAACGAAAATTTTGGGCCTAATTGTGTTCAATTATCTGTAAATTGGGCCAATTATAATGTCATAATGTCATAATTGGATTTCTAGAATTAAGCCCATGTTACAAGACCATGATATTGGCCCATATGTGATAAGGAAAATATATTATAGACGATAATTGAGTAACTGTGTTAACAGGGAAAATGTATATACAAAACCTTAAGTATAATGTACGGTAAACAGTGTCGGTGGTTATCTAATAATTCCATTAATGGGACGAAGCCGACATAGTTTATGGAAAGTAGGAATACTCGTGAAATTGTCACAAGCTATATTTGATTTATTAGTTGAATAATGTTACTAGTAGACATCCGACAAAACTTTTATAAAAGGTGTACACCCGTGATTCTTTGCTTTCTGGATCACAGACTCAAACGCTACTCATTTTATACAAAATATTCCTTTTGAATAATCAATTTACCATGGATCATTTTTAGGTTCATGTATATGTACCTAAGGAATACTAAACATTTATTAAGAAACATCATTTGAATATATGTATAATTACGTATGTGTAATTAATTTATAAATACTTGAATATATTGTGCAATAAATATAAATGCTAGTAAAATAATTAAGCATTAGAGGTATGTAAATTAGGGGGTATATTATACTAATAAATATCCTAATAACCCTAAATATCCTAAAACTATCGACATACACCTTCCAGCTAACTTGGATTGGCATTAAGATATTACAAAGTATTCTTATGACACTCCAAAATTGACTTATGTACACCTATCTATTAACTAGATATTTCATGCATGCATATATGCATGAGAATTGTCTCTCCAAATTCATTACTTCTCCTACTAATTCTTCTGCAGCAAACTCACGACCAAAACACCCCAAATACATAGAAACTCATAACTTATAACAATAAGAACATAACTTTGAAGTTCAAGTGGTGATTAAGGTTCTTGTAAGGCATAAAAGTTGATTATATGGGTTGATTGATTAGAAATCATTCTCAAGTTAACTCCAGTAGTAAGGTAAGATTTAAATATGTTTGATTAAGTCTTTTCCAGTATACTTTGATATGGGATGGGCTAAAGGTTGGGTAGTTAAGTTGAAAGATTGGTTTATGTACCGAAAACGTCGTTTTGGAGTCGTTTACATAACTTTTAATGATCAAATACCCAAGAGGATTTGAGGTATGTTTTAATACCACCTAAATGTCCATTTGTGTCCCTATTAAAGTCTTGTAAAGTGTCAAGCTTCGAAACAAATGCTAAGTTGAAATGATATACGAAAACAAGGGATTGTTAGGACTGAAATTTCCGTCATCTTGCAAAAATCATAGAAACTTCATCTGAAAGAATTAGGAGATGAATCTTATATTTTTGGAAAGGTCTATGTGTCCCTCAAATTTTATAAGAACTAAGTTTCTTCTGGTTTCGCCCAGAAAAGTGACAAAAACGATGATTTCCAGAACTGGTCGGATTCTGAACGAATGCTATAGTCCTGTTTTGTAAAAATCATATCTCATTCGTTATAAGTCGAAAAAGGTTGAACCTTAACTTTTTAGAAAGCTCTATGTGTATAAAATATACGACTAGAATAAAGTTTTGTAGTATTTGGTCTCCTTATCTCCCAAAAATGTTGTTTTCCTGAAAGGGTCAGAATCTAGACGAAAACCGATAACTGAACTTAGGTGACCTTTTGAACGAAATAGGAATATTAGAAAAATCTGTAAAAATTCATGAACACTCTTATGATATAGTATTAGCTGTTGTAAAAAGGAAATGTCTTGAAACACTTTACATCTACACTAAAAATCCTCTCAAAGAGAGCATAGCTTTCTAAAATATATTTGATTATCTTAGGTTGGAATAAGCTTGAACGTTGAATCACGTCTGAACTTATATGTGCGTGTACTTGTACCTGTACTTGGATTTTCTCTACTTTCAGGTGAGTTTCGTAGTTCCCTACTCAATTGAGATTCGGGCTGAAAAGTGTACACATACGTGCTTAATTGTTTGATTGTTTGATTATTTGGTTGATTTGATTGATGGATGGTTTTGATTGGTTGTTTGATTGATAGATGGTTTTGATTGATTGGGTGATGGTTTACACATATGATTTTGATATTTATGATTATTTAGGATAGATGTACATACATGGAAGTCGGTTATGCCTTCAAAGGGTTTTAGATGTGGTGGGAAGGCTGCGGGTGACCCTATATATAAGCATCTAGGACTCGTTGAAAGTAAAATCCTCCTAAATGTATGTACATATAGTTTTAGTTGTTTTGTTGGACTATGGACTTGTTTATTGATGATTATGCTTATTGAGACGTACTTGTTGTGTGCATTGGAAACTTATATCAAGGCAAGTTGTTTAACTGTAAGGCCACCAAGGCAAGTTGTTGAAATGTAAGGCCACACTTTGAGTACTTTGAGTAGTTCAAGTACTTGATGCCAAGTATTGGCCATACTTGATGATATGATATGATTTACACCACGATGTGGACCAAGTATTGTGATACTTGATGATTTTGAGGTACATTGCATAACGTTGATACACATATGATGCACGTATTGGCATTTATTCACATTTGAGACATTGCATGACATTGACGTACTTACGATACATTATTATACCATTTGTACTTGATTGTATACGAATTATCTTGTATAGTTTGTTGTTCAATTATTTATATGACAAGGTTGAACGATATGTTAACCTCAATTGTTTGACAGATGACGTACATGGGTATATAGTAAGTACATTGTTTGATGTTATTATTTCATTTGTTGTTACTTGTGATCATGGTTCCTTGTAAACCATTACTACGAACTCACCAACCTTGTGTTGACACTTGTTAGTACACTTTTCAGGTAATCAGGTGAATCAAGATAGAGATACATGATTGTTGATTGCTTGAACCCGGACTTGGACTAACATGGATCAAGGATTCATTTACCATCTTTTGCATTATGCTTAGGATCGTTTGCCATCGTTTGGGTTGACTTGTAAACTTTTGGTGATTAATTGCTCCTTATGTATTTTGTGCTTGTATTTGACATTACTCATCGAATTCACTGAATTCATGTATTTTCATTTAGTGCCTACGATAATTCCACTGTGTGCTATATAATTTCCGTAATATCTCGGGCCTAGCTCGGGGTGTTACAGAATGGTGGCCCATGCGTGGTCTTAGAGAATTAGGCGGTTTGACCTAGACTACGGCTTAAGTTAAACTCTTCATATAGCATGCATGGTTAGGAATTTTGTGTGCAACGTGAATTATGTGAACCCTAAAAGGTGTATATTGTGAGTTCGTAGTTAAGACCAACTATGTGATGACTTGAGTACAATGTTATTAACGTGTACATTGATTTGAACTTGATTGTTGTTATTGATTGATAATAGTTTGATGATTTAGGGCAAAATGAAGTTATGGAGTTAACTTGATATAACATTGTGGCAACCCTAAAAGAGCCTGATCAACTATTTTATGGTTACCCGGTATTATAACAAGTTAATGACATCACGGATTGCACACGCTTGGCTTAAAGTATAATAAGGAACTGATATGCTTAATGGAAGTTGAGTAGGTGGAGGGTTAGCCGCTGGTACACCCTGTATACAAACCCGGTCAATAACTAGAGAGCATATCGAATTCGGATTATACTTTAAACCACTTGTGTTAGTTGCTTGATGGTGTGATGTATTGAACATGGGTATGTGGTTTAGTGATGAACAATTATTGTGAACTTGGTATGATGGCATGATACATAATGAATTCCCCTTAGAACTCTAGCACTTTTGCCTTAGCACAATGATATGAATTATGTTGTATCGATATGAGAGCATTGACTACTTGTGTGACTAACATGCGAACATTTTGAGACTATGATGTTCAAGTAAATTAACATACTATGAAATATTATGTGATCTAGTGTGTTAAGAGGCGTTTGTATGAACGTTAAGCTTGAGTTAGTAATTTAACGAATGTGTTCAAGAAAATGGCTGGAAAAGAGCAAACAGGATAGTAGTAGAAGATTATGAACTTAAGTGATTATATGCAGGAATCAAGTCCCATAGATTTCACCTTATATTGGCCTTGTACCTAGAATAAGAATACATGATTTTACTGAGAGGTACTATTCGCTTATATAACGTAAGCAATGACGTCAAATGAAAATAATTTTTCAAAATGGCCGACAACAAATAAGATATCTGGATCTTGATGGAACAAGATAAAGTAGGATGGCTTTATCAGACTATTTTGATATAAGCAATAATAAAAGTGTTAACTACAAACAAATTATATATAAATTCGCAATAAAGAAAAGAGGGAAATAGACATACGAAAATCACTAACTGTTTATGTAATCCTACTTTATAGTTTAAGTAGCCAAATTCCTGAATCTAAGAAGATCACATATTTATCTATTCACTGCATACTTGTTAGTCCCATGTTTAACCCAATGATCCTTCAAGTCAATTGGACAATCGAGATCGTACCCTGCTAACAATAATTTCTCTATGACCTTTGAGAATGTACTACAACCCATTCTTCTCCCCGGCAACCTTACAATACGACTTGGCCCGACATATGTTGAAAAATGATCTATATTTGTCAAATAACTCTTTAGGATCGAGATACTTAAAGTTGTGAAGTATCCCTGTTTAAGATCGAGAGTATTTGGACAAATTCACTTTAATGCAAAATGAATGCTAAAAAGTATTTTTCTCAAAGAAATGACTTTGTATTTATAGGCAACAAAATTCACCAGTGAATTTTGTGCCGTACAAATATGGTTGGATGCATTTAATGATCCGACAAGATCATTAAATGCTTTGGATAAAGAATAAGGATAAAGTCACATCAAGTGCAAGTGTATCCTTACATCCAACCACCTTAACACACGTATACTTTGGTAAAGAACAAGTGGATTGTTCTTTGGAAAGTGTGTAAAGGCAAAAGTCAATCTTTGATATCAGTGTTCAGACTTGCAGGATCTAGAACACTAATAATCCTCCAGTGAACAGATCTGGTAAGACTTTACAGTGGACTCCGCCATTTGTTAAGTCTTCTTCCTTCAGACTTCAGTCTTTGACTTCAGTCAGAATGTCTTCAGTAGAGTAGATCTGGACTGGGGTGAAGTCCAGTGAGCTAATCTGGAGAATACTCCAGATTTCTATACAAGTATTTTGCTCATTGGTCTTCCATTATTTCTGGACAAATCTTCATATGGGACTTCAGATTCCAAGTCTGGAGTAGGTCCAGTAGAGAAACGTTTTCTGGTCAGATCTTCAGTGAGGCTCCAGTAGTCGGGTCTGGAGCGAGACCAGCAAAACAAGTTTCTTAACAAACCTAAATAAGGTTCCAGTAGTCCAGTCTGGAGCCAGTCCAATAAGTCTGGACTAAATCTGGACCTAACAAATTCCCCCTATTTGTTTAGAAATAATGCAAGTGTTTTCAGACTTATAGATATACAAATTTGTATGCCTGGAAAACACTTGGTCGATTTAAGTCTAAAAAATCTAAGTTACTGGAGAACACTTTATAGATCATGAGTGTTTCAGTTTCATCTTTTAAGTTCTAACTTAGACTAAATCTGATCATTTACTTATATGAAATAAAAAATTGCAACTATATTAACTTTCATCAAAAGGAAAATAATTACAACTTTCATAAGTCACTAATTACAATAAGTATAATGATAAGAGTTTAGGCCCTTCTTCTCGATGTCCTTTCTGGAGCATCTTCAGTAGCCTTCCTCTTTGGAGATGGAGATGATGGAACAGACACTGGTGGTCTCAGACCCAACACAGCTTCCATTTCTTGAATTCTCTTCCACACCTTCTCAATCCTCTTCATAAAGGCCTTCACATCTGGAGAGAGATCAGTCTTACCTTTGAAGGTCAGTCCTATCTCCTTTAGTTCAGTCCATCCAAAAGCTTGGACTGACGTATCCTTCCTTTCATCTGTAAAGTTACCCTCTCTGGTCAACTTCACATTGAATCTGGTCATACCTTGATGATTTTCAGCCAACTTGATTTCAGCATTAACAATCTTTCTGGCATTGGCTCTGAAATTCATCATATCATCAAATTTTGCCTTCTGCTTAGCCAAGTGAACCATTTCTTCAGTATCCCTGGATACACCACTCTGTTGTCCTTCAGTGGACTGGTGTTCTTGTCTATTTATTCTCAGAGTAGTATCCAGAGGAATAAAGGTGCTAAGATCACCATCTTTTATTGCTTTCACTTGCTTGGCAGTAAGCTTTGGTAGACCAGTCATTCTTTTCCTGTATTCCAACTCCAGAGCACCAGCATTTCTTCTTATCTTTTTCTGGAGGCTTACCAGTTCCTCCTTTCTTTGTCTGATCAACTCTGGAATTGTAACACCATATATTAATGAGTCATATACCTGTTCTTCTTCAGCATAGAACGAGCGTATATGTACATCATTCAGTGCATCAAGACACTGATGAACTCTGGGATCCTCTTTCATCCTTTTAAATACTTCAATATTTACGCCTAACCTGCCAGCGTTGTAGGAGTCCAGAGTACCCATTGTTGCCATATCCCTATGATGGGCCAGCAGTTCATCTTTTTGATTCTTCTTGAAAATTTCGATCATAATGCACTGTTGTTGTAACTTCCTTGATGTTTCATTGTCAACATCTTCAGACTGCTCTTCAGTCTGCTCTTCCTCTTCACCAGGCACAACCTTTTCTTTTCCTTTAACAGATTTCAATGTAGTAGGAATGTCTGGGAAGGATTCAAACTGGGGCTCACTGGCTTCAGTACCAGTAGCCTCTTCTGTCTGCACAACGACTTCAGTACCGAGTGCTCTCTGGGCTAATCGTGCACTGGCATCAGTACCAGTCACTTGTCTTCTTTGCACAACACTTTCAGTTGCAACAGCCCTAACAATATCTTCTTTCCTCTTTCTGATCAAACTTTCTTGGACACCAGATGATGGAACAGTCGATTTTTCCCCCTTGGAAGGATCTCTAGTCCTGGACTTTAGATCGTTCCATAAAGCTTCCATCATATGCCTGTCCAGAGAACCATAAGTTCTACCCTGTTCTGGCATGGAGCCAGTCAAACCTTGCTTCAGTGCCAGCACTTCATGCTTTATGTTTTCAATTTCTTCTGGCAAGTGCTTAGGCAACTCAGTGTCAATCATTTGCACAACTTCTGGCAACAAACTTTCTTGAATAGATCGAAGGACAGATCCAGAAATCTCTTCAGTGATTTCTTTAAGCATACTGGATCTGAACTCCCTTGTACATTCTTCACTTATTGTTCTTGCAATAACAGTCTGATCAAGAATGGGTCTGTCTTCCAGTGAGGAAACCCTTGTAACCAACTTCTCAACCTCTTCTTTAAGACCTGCCAGTGGTTGTACAACTTTACTTTCCACTGCAGTCTCAACAGAACTAACCAGTTTTGTTTCCAAACTCTGGACTGCCACTTTGATGTTCTCAGAATTACGATTGGTGGCCAGTACCAGTTCATCTAGTTTATCAAATACCAACTTCTCATTCCCAGCAAATAGGTTCATTTCTGACGCTAAATTGTTTGACAATATTGATTTGAAGTCAGAAATAACCTGGGAAGAGCTCTGAAGTGATCTCTCCAGGTCTGCCACCTTACTAAGAAGGCCTTGGACCTCGGTAGAAGATGAAGTGGAGAGACCACTGGGTGGTATTGGTGGTGGTGGTGGTGGTGGTGGTGGTGGTGGTGGTGGTGGTGGTGGTGGTGGTGGTGGTTCGGTGGTGGATTGAGTGTGTTGGTTGAATGAATGGTGTGAAGTATGGAGTTGATTGAGGAATTGTGGTAGTGGTGGTGGTGGCATTTCTGGTGGTGGTGTTGGTTCTGAAGATGGTGGTGGTGGTGGTGGCATTTCTGGTGGTGGTGTTGGTTCTGAAGATGGTGGTGGTGGTGGTTCTGAAGATGGTGGTGGTGGCATTTCGGTTTCTGGTGTGGTGTGAAGTATGGGGTTGATTGAGGAATTGATGGTGGTGGTGGTGGTGGTGGCATTTCTGGTGGTGGTGTTGGTTCTGAAGATGGTGGTGGTGGTGGTTGTGGTGGTGGTGTGATGATGG
Organism: Erigeron breviscapus; assembly: GCA_034093135.1. NCBI lineage: Eukaryota > Viridiplantae > Streptophyta > Magnoliopsida > Asterales > Asteraceae > Erigeron > Erigeron breviscapus. The sequence goes on from CM067173.1 coordinate 21,405,302, forward strand.
TAGTGGTGGTGGTGGCATTTCTGGTGGTGGTGTTGGTTCTGAAGATGGTGGTGGTGGCATTTCTGGTGGTGGTGTTGGTTCTGAAGATGGTGGTGGTGGTGGTTCTGAAGATGGTGGTGGTGGTGGTGGTGGTGATTGAGGTGATGGTGGTGGTGGTGGTGGTGGCATTTCTGGTGGTGGTGTTGGTTCTGAAGATGGTGGTGGTGGTGGTTCTGAAGATGGTGGTGGTGGCATTTCGGTTTCTGGTGTAAGAATATGGGGTTGATGAGGTGATGGTGGTGGTGGTGGTGGCATTTCTGGTGGTGGTGTTGGTTCTGAAGATGGTGGTGGTGGTGGTTCTGAAGATGGTGGTGGTGGCATTTCGGTTTCTGGTGTAAGAATATTTGTTTCTGGTGGAGGTGGTGGTTGGTGGTGATTGAGTTTGTGTTGGTTGAATGAATGGTGTGAAGTATGGGGTTGATTGAGGAATTGATGGTGGTGGTGGTGGTGGTGGCATTTCTGGTGGTGGTGTTGGTTCTGAAGATGGTGGTGGTGGTGGTTCTGAAGATGGTGGTGGTGGCATTTCGGTTTCTGGTGTAAGAATATTTGTTTCTGGTGGAGGTGGTGGTGGTGTGTTGGTGTTGAATGAATGGTGTGAAGTATGGGGTTGATTGAGGAATTGATGGTGGTGGTGGTGGTGGTGGCATTTCTGGTGGTGGTGTTGGTTCTGAAGATGGTGGTGGTGGCATTTCGGTTTCTGGTGGTGGTGGCATTTCTGGTGGTGGTGTTGGTTCTGAAGATGGTGGTGGTGGCATTTCTGGTGGTGGTGTTGGTTCTGAAGATGGTGGTGGTGGTGGTTGTGGTGGTGGTGGTGATGATGGTAGTGGTGGTGGTGGCATTTCTGGTGGTGGTGTTGGTTCTGAAGATGGTGGTGATGGTAGTGGTGGTGGTGGCATTTCTGGTGGTGGTGTTGGTTCTGATGATGGTGGTGGTGGTGGTGGCATTTCTGGTGGTGGTGTTGGTTCTGAAGATGGTGGTGGTGGTGGTTCTGAAGATGGGTGGTGTGGTGGTGGCATTTCTGGTGGTGGTGTTGGTTCTGAAGATGGTGGTGGTGGCATTTCTGGTGGTGGTGTTGGTTCTGAAGATGGTGGTGGTGGTGGTTGTGGTGGAGGTGATGGTGGTGGTGGTGGTGGCATTTCTGGTGGTGGTGTTGGTTCTGAAGATGGTGGTGGTGGTGGTTCTGAAGATGGTGGTGGTGGCATTTCGGTTTCTGGTGTAAGAATATTTGTTTCTGGTGGAGGTGTAGGTATCTCTGGTGGTGGTGGTGGTGGTGGTGGTGGTGGTGGTGGTGGTGGTGGTGGTGGTGGTGGTGGTGGTGGTGGTGGTGGTGGTGGTGGTGGTGGTGGTGGTGGTGGTGGTGGTGGTGGTGGTGGTGGTGATAGATGGTGGCGGTAGGTGGTGACTGGTGGTGGTGGTGAAGTGGTGTGAAGTATGGTGATGGTGGTGATGGTGGTGGTGGTGGTGGCATTTCTGGTGGTGGTGTTGGTTCTGAAGATGGTGGTGGTGGCATTTCGGTTTCTGGTGTAGGAATATTTGTTTCTGGTGGAGGTGTAGGCATCTCTGGTTGACTGTCGATCTGTACAACTTCTTCACCCAGAAAGTCCATATTTACATCAAAATTCTGACCTCCAGACATAGGAGAGTCAGCCTCATCCCAAAATGATTCACCAACAACATCAACCTGTGCACCAGCCTCAACATTAAGATCAATTTGTTCTTCAGTCTGAACAGCCTGGACTTCAGTATCCACTCTCTGTTCTGATTGTACACCAGCTTCAATATTCTCCTCTTCAAAAATGGGAGATCCATCAACATTCATGACATCACCTGGATGTCTGGAAGGATTCACTTGCATACCTCCTCTCATCAGACGCCTGGAAGTTCTTGGCCGTCTGGAGGACTCAATATTTTCTGGTCCACCAACTGGAGCCACTTGTCTAATGGGTTGAACCATTTCAACAATTTCAACATCTTGATCACCAGCAGGCACTTCAACAACTTGGACCCTGCCTGGTGCCACATTTTCTTCAATCCTTTGAAATGTCAACATGGCTTGAGGAATATCCACCTCACCATCTCTGGACCTTAAGTTGGTCAGATCTTTCATGTACTCACTCATAGAAAAATGAGTGGTTTCAAAGTCGTACTGGGCTCCAAGAACGTTCTTAAATATGATTGAAAGAAAACGAATGTATGGTACAAAGGGCTTTCTACCTTTTACCTTTAAACGCTCTACCAGATCGTCAAACAATATCTGAGCAAAATCAACCCTTAGCCCAAACCACAAACAGTAGGCAATCTGGAGGTGGGTTTGATTGATTTGGTCTAACCCTCCAGAACTACCTCCAAGGCACTCAACAATGTGTGTGAAGAAATATCTCCACGAATCCGTCAGTCTGCTCATATAAATAGTTCCTTTCCTTAGCAACTGACCATGCTCATCAACTATCTCTGTATGCCCCATCAATCTGCATACCTCTCTGAAGTTTATACCAGTAGGGAGTGGCATTGCCAACTCATTCTCATCCAGATAGTTTAACTGAAGAGCTGCTCTGAGAGAATGTACTGTAAGAGTCAAGGGTCTGGTCCCTTGCTCAAGAGAGTAAACAATACATGAATTTGCTTCATTGTATTCGGCTGTGTACCAGAATTCACATAAATAATCGTGATACATCTTTTCTGGGTTTAAAGTTAAAGCACCATACAATGGACATGAGAGAAAAAAGGTATTTAATCTCCCAATGATGGATTGTGGATCATGGACACTGGATAGCGAGAGTTTTGCCATCCAGTTATTCATATTCATTCTTACAGCCTTAGCTTCAAGAGTGATATGAGGTGCTCTAACGACATCTGCAGCTGGAACATATTCAGCAGATAGAAGATTTCTTGGTGAGTTTGATTGTCTAGGAGCCATTGGATTTATAAATGAAGATGAAATTGAATGATTTTAGGGTTTATGAAGAAGAATTTAATGAATTGCAGTTAATATAAGAGTTATATGATTGGAAAATAAT
>CM067173.1:21409357-21423948 GCA_034093135.1 Erigeron breviscapus
CCATCATCTAAATTTCTCATATTAACTGCATATTCATTAAATTCTTCTTCATAAACCTTAAAATCATTCAATTTCATCTTCATTTATTAAATCCAATGGCTCCTAGACAATCAAACTCACCAAGAAATCTTCTATCCGCTGAATATGTTCCGGCTGCAGATGTAGTCAAAGCACCTCATATCACCCTTGAAGCAAAGGCTATAAGGATGAATATGAATAACTGGATGGCAAAACTCTCGCTATCCAGTGTCCATGATCCACAATCCATCATTGGGAGATTAAATACCTTTTTTCTCTCATGTCCATTGTATGGTGCTTTAACTTTAAACCCAGAAAAGATGTATCACGATTATTTATGTGAATTCTGGTACACAGCCGAATACAATGAAGCAAATTCATGTATTGTTTACTCTCTTGAGCAAGGGACCAGACCCTTGACTCTTACTGTACATTCTCTCCGAGCAGCTCTTCAGTTAAATTATTTGGATGAGAATGAGTTGGCAATGCCACTCCCTACTGGTATAAACTTCAGAGAGGTATGCAGATTGATGGGGCATACAGAGATAGTGGATGAGCATGGTCAGTTGCTAAGGAAAGGAACAATTTATATGAGCAGACTGACGGATTCGTGGAGATATTTCTTCACACACATTGTCGAGTGCCTTGGAGGTAGTTCTGGAGGGTTAGACCAGATCAATCAAACCCACCTCCAGATTGCCTACTGTTTATGGTTTGGGCTAAGGGTTGATTTTGCTCAGATATTTTTTGATGATCTGGTAGAGTGTATAAAGGTGAAAGGTAGAAAGCCCTTTGTGCCATATATTCGTTTTCTTTCAATCATATTCAAGAACGCCCTTGGAGCCCAGTATGACTTTGAAACCACTCATTTTTCAATGAGTGAGTACATGAGAGATCTGACCAACTTAAGGTCCAGAGATGGTGAGGTGGATATTCCTCAAGCAATGTTGACATTTCAAAGAATTGAAGAAAATGTGGCACCAGGCAGGGTCCAAGTTGTTGAAGTGCCTGCTGGTGATCAAGATGTTGAAATTGTTGAAATGGTTCAACCCATAAGGCAAGTGGCTCCAGTAGAAAGTGTGCAACCAGATGTTGAGCTTTCCAGGCGACCAAGATCACATAGGCGTCTGATGAGAGTGGAGTCCAGGTAAATCCATCAACCCATCCTGGTGATATAATGAATATAGATGGGTCTCCTATTTTTGAAGAGGAGAATATTGATTCTACTGTACAATCTGAACAGAGAGTGGATACTGAAGTCCAGGCTGTTGTACAAGAAGAGGTTGGTGAGCAGGCTGTTCAGACTGAAGAACAGATTGATCTTAATGTTGAGGCTGGTGAACAAATTGATATTGCTGGTGCATCGTTTTGGGATGAGGCTGACTCTCCTATGTCTGGAGGTCAGAATTTTGATGTAAATATGGACTTTCTGGGTGAAGAAGTTGTACAGATTGACAGTCAACCAGAAATGCCAACACCTCCACCAGAAACAATACAACCTCACCAGAAATGCCACCACCAGAACCAAGTATGCCACCACCACCACCACCTTCCATTCCATAATCAACTCAATACTTCACCCCTTTCATTCAACCTTCACAATCTCAACCACCACCAGTTGAAACCCCAGTACACCCAACTGAACAAGGTGTGCCAGACTCTTCAGCTGTTAATGTTGAAGATGTGGAAACTGAAGAGGACTGGGCACAAGTGCCAGTAATGACCAGATTGGCATCACATCTGGAACCACCCAGTGGTCTCTCCACTTCTTCTTCAGCCGAGGTCCAAGGCCTTCTTAGTAAGGTGGCGGACCTGGAGAGATCACTCCAGAGCTCTTCCCAGGTTATTTCTGACTTCAAATCAATATTGTCAAACAATTTAGCGTCAGAAATGAACCTTTTTGCTGGGAATGAGAAGTTGGTATTTGATAAGTTAGATGAACTGGTACTGGCCACAAATCGCAATTCTGAAAACATCAAGGTGGCAGTCCAGGGCTTAGAGAACAGGTTGGTTAGTTCTGTTGAGACTGCAGTGGAAAGTAAGGTTGTTCGTCCACTGGCAGGTCTTAAAGAAGAGGTTGAGAAGCTGGTTACAAGGGTAAGCTCTCTGGAGAGTAGGCCCACACTGGACCAAAGTGCAGTTATTAGCACTATAAGTGATGCATGTACAAGGAAGTTCAGAGACAACATGTTAAAAGAATTATGTGAAGAAGTCTCTGGGACTGTCCTTCGTAGTATTTATGATGGGGTGTTACCTCAAGTGGAAAAGCTACTGGATGAGAAGTTGCCACAACACTTGCCTTCAGCTGTTGAAAATGTTCAGAAGGAAGTGCAGGCACTCAAGAAAGTTGTGTCTGAAACAACTCCAGTACAAGGTACATCTTTTGGTCCACTGGACAGACTCATGATTGAACAATTGTGGAATAATCTCAAGTCTGGAGATCATTCCAAGGGGGAAAGGTCGTCTGGTGACCAAACTGAAAGACAAGCATATGGCACTGAAGCCGGGCTTACTGAAACACAAAAAGAAGTTGTAAGAGCTATTGCCACTGAAAGTGTTCTGCAAAGAAAACAAGTGACTGGTACTGATGCCAGTGCACGATTGGCACAAAGAGCTCTTAGCACTGAAGAGGCTACTGGTACTGAGACCAGTGAGCCCTAATTTGAATCCTTCCCAGATATCCCAACTACACTGAAGGCTGTGAAAGGAAAAGAAAAAGTGGTGTCTGGTGAAGAAGAAGAACATATTGAAGATGTCTGATGATGAAACTGCCAGAAAGCTAGAACAACAATGCATCATGATCGAGATCTTCAAGAAAAATCAAAGAGAAGAACTGCTGGCCCATCATAGGGATATGGCTTCTCATGGGACTCTGGACTCATACAATGCTGGAAGGTTAGGCATAAATATTGAAGTGTTCAAGAGGATGAAAGAGGATCCCAGAGTTCACCAGTGTCTAGATGCATTGAACGATGTTCATGTACGCTCGTTCTACGCTGAAGAAGAGCAGGTATATGACTCGTTAATTTATGGTTTTCTATTCCAGAGTTGATAAGGCAGAGAAAGGAGAAACTGGTGAGCCTCTAGAGAAAGATAAGGAAAAATGCTGTTGCTCTGGAAGTAGAGTACAGGAAGAGATTGACTGGTCTGCCAAAGCTTACTGCCAAACAACTTAAGGCAATAAAGGATGCTGATGTGAGCACGTTCATTCCCTGGATACCACTCTGAAAATAAATCAACAACACCAGTCCACTGAAGGACAACAGAGTGGTGTATCCAAGGATACTGAGTATATGGTCCAGATGGCAAAGCAGAAGGCAACTTATGAACAAATGATGAATTTCAGGGCCAATGCAAGAAAAATTGTTGATGCTGAAATCAAGCTGGCTGAAAATCATCAAGGAATGACCAGATTCAATGTAAAGTTGACCAGGGAGGGTAACTTTACAGATGAAAGGAAAGATACAGCAGTCCAAGCTTTTGGATGGACTGAACTGAAGGAGATTGGATTAACATTTAAAGGTAAAACTGATTTATCTCCAGACGTTAAGGCCTTTATGAAGAGGATTGAGAAGGTCTGGAGAAGAATACAACAAATGGAAGCTGTGTTGGGTCTGAGACCACCAGTGTCTGTTCCATCATCTCCATCTCCAAAGAGGAAGGCTACTGAAGATGCACCAGGGCATTCATCAAGAAGAAGGGCCTGAATCTTTTATCATTACTTATTGTAATTAATTGTTTGATGAAAGTTGTAACTATTTTCCAGTTGATGAATGTAATAATAGTTGCAATTTTTTTATTTTTATAAGTAAATGACCAGATTTAGTCTAAGTTAGAACTTAAAAGATGAAACTGAAAACACTCATGATCTATAAAGTGTTTTCCAGTAACTTAGATTTTTTTTTTTAGACTTAAATCGACCAAGTGTTTTCCAGGCATACAAATTTGTATATCTATAAGTCTGAAAACACTTGCATTATTTCTAAACAAATAGGGGGAATTTGTTAGGTCCAGATTTAGTACAGATTTACTGGACTCGCTCCAGACTCGACTACTGGAGCTCACTGAAGATTCGACCAGAATCGTGTTCTATCTGACCTACTCCAGACTTGGAATCTGGAGTCCCTCTAAAGATTTGTCCAGAAATAATTGAAGAACAGTGAGCATATACTTGTATAGGAAATCTGGAGTATTCTCCAGATGAGCTCACTGGACTTCACCCCAGTCCAGATCAACTCTACTGAAGATATTCTGACTGAAGTCAAAGACTGAAGTCTGAAGAAAGAAGACTTAACAAATGGCGGAGTCCACTGGAAAGTCTTACCAGATCTGTCACTGGAGGATTGTTAGTGTTCTAGATCCTGCAAGTCTGAACACTGATATCGAGGATTGACTTTTGCCTTTACACACTTTCCAAAGAACAATCCACTTGTTCTTTACCAAAGTATACGTGTGTTAAGGTGGTTGGATAATAGGATACACTTGCACTTGATGTGACTTTATCCTTATTCCTTATCCAATACATTTAATGTTCTTGTCAGAGCATTAAATGTATGCAACCACATTTGCCTATAAATACAAAGTCATTTCCTTGACAAAAATACTTTTAAGCATTCATTTTGCATTAAAGTGAATTTGTCCAAATACTCTCGATCTTAAACAGGGATACTTCACAACTTTAAGTATCTCGATCCTAAAGAGTTATTTGACAAATATAGATCATTTGTAACTCATAGGTTGTTAGGATACATACTTAATTGTATTATCTTGATTCCGCAACAACCTTGTATTTTATTTAACATCATAAATAAAATACCCATGAAACCATACATAATGTTCCACTTTATTTGTTTATTGCTTTAAGTCTTGTATTACTTTATTTATATACTTGCATTTATATTAAAGTAATACTAGTCCTTTTCTAGTGATTATTAGACTTGTTGTATTTACACATTCTTGGTTTAACCATCGAACTTAAGGGACTCACATAGCCCCCTTCCACACATTATTTGTAAGCCTTTCCCCACATTTATCCTAATCATTCCATTTCACTCTAATTATTCTCTCTCAATCTCCATCTTCAACCTCCATACACACACTTCACCTTTTCACACACTAACTCCATTTTTGCACAAATCAAGCTCAAATTTCTTCTTAACAATTGGTATCAGAGAAAAATCAGTTAATCTGAACGATCCATAGCTCGATTTTGTGCAATTCTCATACAATTTTCGAATTTTTATTCAAAACCGTTTTTTAAAAAAAAAAAACGATCTTCACTGTTTTGGGGGTGGAGTGGTGGTTGTGGTGTGTGTTTTTTTTTTTTTCTTCATTGTTCTTCAATTTTTCACCTCTCAAATCACATAAAATCACAGATATTTGTTCACCAATAGATTCCTAGTAGTTGAAAACATAATCCTGTCAAGTTTCAAGTTCCAATTCGATCTAAATCTCAAGTTTGAATTTTTGGATTTTGGCTCAAAATTTGGGTTTTGAATCTGTTGTGTTTTGTGTTGAATTTTGTTAATCGGTGTGTTGCTAAGGTGAAAACAAACAGTTTGCAAGTGATTTCAAGTTCTAACTCCTAGTAAATCAAAAGTTATTGAAGCTTTTTGAAGTTGTTAATGGAGTTCATGTTCAAAACTGTTCTGATGAAGAAGATGATGACTCTAGGACGATCTGCACTAGGACGATCTTCCCAAGATCGTCTTAGTCTTTGAACTTCCAATTTTTATTCTTGTACTTGGTAGCTTGTAGGACGATCCTCACAAGATCGTTCTGACAAGTGTTGTGTGGTGAAGTGTTTGTTGTGGCTAATTAATCCTTACGGATTGGTTTGGTCAATTCAAACACTTGGAAAGTGTTTGATACTTGAAGATTCTAAGCCAGAACCTTGGACGATCTTACCAAGATCGTCCCAGCACATTGAAGGATAGGACGATCCTCTCCAAGATCGTCCCAGCCTTGTGAACTTAGGACGATCCTCTCCAAGATCGTCCCAGCCTTGTGAACATAGGACGATCTTGTCAAGATCGTCCCAATTCCTTTGAATACTGTCCCCTAAAACGATTTTCACCAAGATCGTTTCACCAAGATCGTTTCACCAAGATCTTCACAAGATCGTTCCAATTCCAAACATCCAATATAAAAAAAAAAAAAAAATAATTTTTGCCCAGGGTCTTAAAAAGGGATAATTCATGAAGATTTAAAATTTGATAGTGTTAAAAAAATTTTAGGCCAATTTTCATTCGTTATTGACGCGGTTTTGGCAAAAAATTTTAGAAATTATCAAATTTTTCCTATGATCATGATATCCAAAGTTTACATGAAATTCAAAGTTTCGTGAGAACATATTTCGGCGGCAAAAATTTGGAGGGAAACCTGAAGTACAAAATCTTCAAATTTCAATTTTAATTCTTTCACTTCAATTTCAATCACAATTACCTTTCATTTCATTTCACCTTTGCTCAACAAAATGTCAAGTCCAAGTATCTCAAATTCAGTCAAAAATGATTTCGTCTTCAATTTGTGGTTAACTTCTTCACCCAAGAAACCAAATTCATCTGAAGAAAAACTTCATAAAGGTGGACTGTGTTCATGTTGTTCATCGAAACCTTATCCAAATCCTTGTCAAGTGATGAAGATATTGATTCATTCGACTGCATCTGAAAATGTCAAGTTTCAAGAGGAAGTAGTCACGTTACAAGCTGAGAATGTCAAACTGAAAGAACAAATGATCTACTTTCGAGCTGGGAATGTGAGACTTAAAAATGAGATGAAAGAACTTCAAGTTGAATTTGGAAACCTTGCAGTTTGGAATGAAATTGACAAACAAACTTTGAAGAAGAATGATGAGTTGATGTCACAAATGAAAGCTGAGATAAAAGAACTTCAAACAGAATTGAAAACTTCCAACAAGAAGCTGAGTGATAGTATCTTGGAAAGCAAATCAAGAGAACTTATTTTGCAAGAAAAGATTTCAAGTTTTCAATCTCAGTTGAAAAATGAGACATCCATACTCTTAAACATGGAGAGCAAGTTTATTGATGAGATGAACAAAGTTGAGAAGGAGAGACAAGATGTTTGCAACAAAATCAAGACTCTTGAAGAGAATTGTTTGCAATATCAATCAAATGAAACATCTCTACGAAAGAGAATCTCTGAACTTGAGATGGAATTGCAAACACAATCAACATCTTGTGACACTCAAAGTGATGATGGCTCAGTTTATCATGATGCAAGTCCAATATTTCCAACTGAACTTGATGCTCCAAAGAAAGTTTGCACTGAGTCCATCCCAAAGAACTCAAAGATCAAAGTTTCATCACCTGCTGAACGTAAAGCTTCTCAATTTACTAACTATGCCTTATTCAAGGATAGAAAGTATTCTTCAAAGCCTACTATTGATGGAACACAGACTCTCATTCCATTCTTGACATTTGAAGACAATACCAAGTTCATCTCTCAAGCAAAAGCTCAGTTGACCAAGATCAAATGGAAACCTGTCTACAAACCAAAGTCAACTGAGTCAAAGACAATCAAATACTCACTTTGGCAACTCTATGAACTTGCACCAAAACCAATTACCGTGCAAAAAGTGAATGTCTTTGCTACTCCACTGCTTCCACGGAAAATACATTTCTCTTCAATGTCAACTTTACATCCTCCGTGGACTGCAGATTCCATTCGCCGAATCGATGACACGTACATTTGGAATGTCAAGACAAAAACCGTTGGGCCTACACTTAAATGGGTCCCAAAGGTTGTTCATAAGTGATTCGATGAATATGGCTTATACACATGTCAGTGTATAACCCGGGCTAAAGATGTTGTTTATTGGACTACTACTTCATAATGGTTGATTCCCCAGTTTCGACTTCAAAGAGACATGATGAACATATTCATCATGAGGGGAAGAAAGAGGATAATGAAGTCGAACAAGTGTGTGTGCTTTCTTGAATTTTGATGGGGAGAAAGAAGAATTCATCAGTTGAGGGGAAGAAAGAAAAATTGTTGACTAAAGTGATCCACCCCAAATTTTTCTTTGAAGATAGTTATCGCCAACGTGGTGGGTACGCCGCGGGTACACCCTATACATAAGCATTGGTGGTACGCAAATATGATTGTTTGATCGAGGGGAAGTTTGTGATGAAAAAGATGTTTGTCCAAATGCTTCAAGAGAAAGATTCATTAATTAAGGGGAAGTGTGACAAAGTTAAGATTGTCAAGAAGAGGCTTCATGTTCAAATCTAAAGAGCCAAGATCAAGTTTCCGCAATGCTCATACTCTGAGAAGTTCAAGACTTAAAGATACATCTTTAAGGTAAGTGTGAAGATTAAAGACGTAAAGCCAAGGTTGATGGAAGATCTTGAAGACAATGAGAAAGCTTCGAAGACCTTCATCAACAAATTCGTATTTATAGATGATGTCGTGCATGAATTACATTTCAACACCAAGGAGAAGAATGTTAGAAATCTAAAATGGTGTTAAAATGTAAATGTTTTAGAGGTGGAAGGGGCATTAGTGAAACTTAGATTTATGATATAAATAGCCCCCTTCCACACATTATTTGTAAGCCTTTCCCCACATTTATCCTAATCATTCCATTTCACTCTAATTATTCTCTCTCAATCTCCATCTTCAACCTCCATACACACACTTCACCTTTTCACACACTAACTCCATTTTTGCACAAATCAAGCTCAAATTCTTAACAAGGGTTTTGATCTTGTACAGCAGAATCAAAAATCTCCAAGTCTGATGCAGTACCTTCAGAATCCGAAGACTCTATAAGAATTTCCTCGTCATTAACATTCATGTCCAGATCCATGAATGTAACTGAGGGCTGACCAGATGGGTCAGTCTCCAGATGACCTTCCCTAGTTTCCTGGTTGGGTGCATCTGTTGGAGGATCAGATACCGAGGTATCTTCACCAGGGATAGAGGTCACTGGGGTTGCCTCAGTTATAGTTGCTCTATCCACAACCATAACATCATCAGCCGTAGAGTTTGGAACCTCAGTCTCCAGCAGTGACTGGCCAGAGACTTCGTCAGTTCGTGCAATAGAAGTGTCAGGAAGGCTGTGGACACATTGTGCAGACTCAGACTCTATTCTGGGTTGGGTTAGCCTAGTTTCATCTTCACCACCCTTTCCTACAGAAATTGCGAGGGTGGCTGCTTGCTGTTGTCCCATTTGACTATCTCCAGGTTCCTGTTGGGAGGAAACTGGAGGGCTGGTCAGGTTTCTACTATCAGTGGCAAGTGCTGACAAAGTCCTAATGCGACGTGTTCTTGTTGCCTTTGGAACTCCTGAAAGACCTGTTGGGAGGTCTCCAGGGTAAATAGTTGTGGGGACAGACACGCTGGAGCTGGAGGGGTTAGACTGTTGCCCGGGTTCGACAATGGTCACAATTCCAGCAGACGAACTGGTGGGTCCCTCATTATTTTGAGGCCCGCCCAGTTGTCTTTCCGACTCACCTTGGACTGGTGCATCGGTTTTGCGAATGCCAGCCGCATTCTATCTGGAATCTCGACCTCTCCAGCTTCAGATACTAGAAAGTCAAGATTCCTCAACAAATCTGGGACAGTGTATAGTGAATCTGTGCTGAAATAAGCTTCACTGCCCAGAATTTGTAGAAAACAAGAGAGAGAAACCTGGAGAAGGGGATACATAGTCCCCTGGTGCCCTTCAGTTTTTGAACCAGGCTTCTGAAAAGGATATCAGCAAAATCCACTCTCAATCCATTCCACAAGCAGTATGCCATCTCTGCCTGTGCGGAGTTAATCTGGTCAAGTCCACCAGAACTCCCACCCATACTTTCCACCAGGTGGATGAAAAAATACCTCCATGAAGGTGTAAGACCCTTCATGGTCATCGCACCCTTTGTTTTCAAAACCCCTTTCTCCAGGCACTCCTTATGTCCCATATCAAGGAGGACCTGGCGAAAATTTATACTTGGGGAGATGACAACAGGAGACTCTCCTTGTCTCCAGTAATTGAGGTGTAAAGCATCCCTCAATACTTCTGCTGATAAGGTACACCGGACTGTTCCACCTTTTAATGTGAAAATGATGGAGGAACAATCGGAAGAAAGTGAAGCAGTGTACCAAAACTCACACAAGTAGTCGTGAAACATCTTGCGTGGGTTTAAGGAGAATGAGGGTCCGATTGGAGAATCCCTCAAAAATCTTTGGATTCTCCCAATAAGGGTATCGGACCCTTGGGTTCCTTGTAAACTCGCCATCGGATTGTTTGGATTTAGTTTGATGAGCGTAGTATTACCAGGAGCACCAGATGCCTGTTTGACAGCTGGTGGGGGAGCATATGGGACAGATAAGAGATTTACATATCTAGATGATTTAGGTGCCATTTGAAAATGAAATTGAAACTTTGGAATTAGGGTTCTTGATTTATGAAGCAGAGAGAGAAAAGAAGCAATTTTAGATGATTGAGAAGTAAATGAAAGAATGTAAAGGGAAGTAAATGTGATTGGAGTAAATAAGGGTATTTATAAGGAATTCAAGATCCCAATGAAATACCAAAAATTATATTTTATTAACAAAATCAATTTCGTAGATATTTTTACAAAATAAGTTAACTTACCCACGCGCCCACTAATTTTATTTTCCCAATAAAAATAGTTGTCATTTACCAAAAATACGTCACATGACAATATTAAGTGGGTTAAAACACTCGAGTACCATCACGTGTCACAAATATTGACCAAGTATTTCTAACGTTATAAAAAAAATTAAGACAAGACTGAACCTGGTCACTGGAGGATTAGTCCAGTGCCAGTTTCCAACTGGAGAGTTCTCCAGTTGCCATTTTTAAACAAAACAAATTTTAGTCAGAAAATTATTTTGAGTCTTTCCCCCTAAAATGATGATCCAGAAATCGATTAGTGCCAGGATAGTATCACAAAGGCATTCGATAGCCTGGCGAGCAAAGATTATCTAGACCTCCTCAACTGGAAAACTTCATCAGTGTCACTAACGCGTTCATAACAAAAACTCTCCAGTTTTAAGGATTTAGCATTCCCAGTTCGCTGATGAGATGTTTAAAAGTTTTCTCATCAAGAGGTTTTGTAAAAACATCAGCGAGCTGTTTGTCAGTGGGGATGAAATGAATTTCAATGTCTCCTTTCAAAACATGATCACGAATAAAATGATACCTGATGTCAATATGCTTTGTCTTGGAGTGCATCACTGGGTTGTGAGATATAGCAATTGCACTGATGTTGTCACAAAAGATTGGGGTCCTTGTATACTTTTGACCATAATCTAGTAACTGGTTCTTGATCCAGAGAATCTGGGCACATAACTGGCCACAGAAATGTACTCTGCCTCAGCAGTGGACATAGAGACTGACGTCTGCTTCTTGCTGGTCTAACTTACCAGTTTTCCTCCAAGGAAATGACAACCACCAATTGTTGATTTTCTATCTATCTTACAACCTGCATGATCTGAATCTGAATAACCCATTAGATCTAATCCTAAGCCTTTGGGGTACCAAAGACCAAGATTAGGACACCCTTTCAGGTATCTGAAGATACGCTTAACAACGTGTAAATGTGATTCTTTAGGGTTAGCCTGAAACCTGGCACATAGACATGTTGCGAACATTATATCTAGTCGACTGGCAGTTAAATACATCAGTGAACCAACCATACCACGATAGTCAGTGATGTTCACTGGTTTGCCAGTTGGGTCAGAGTCCAAATTTAATGGTGCTGCAATAGGTGTGTTTTTTGATGGGATATAATCATATTTGTATTTTCTTAACAAATCTCTGACATATTTTGCTTGGTTTATGAAAATTCCATTTTCAGTTTGCTTAATCTGAAGACCTAAGAAAAATGTTAATTCTCCCATTAAACTCATTTCATACTCAGATGACATGATTTTAGAAAACTTTTTACACATTGCATCATCAGTTGAACCAAATATAATGTCATCAACATAAATTTGTACCAATAAGATATTACCTCTTTATTTCAAGATAAACAAGGTATTATCTATTGCACCTCTTTGAAAGCCATTTTTAAGAAGATGTTTAGTTAGAGTATCATACCAGGCTCTTGGGGCTTGTCTTAGACCATACAAAGCTTTTTTCAGTCTATATACCCAGTGAGGATGCTTCTCATTGATGAAGCCTAGAGTCTGCTTAACATAAACTTCTTCTTCCAATGTTCCATTAGGAACGCACTTTTGACATCCATCTGGAAGACCTTGAACTGCAGATGGGCTGCATAAGCCAGAAATATTCTGATGCCTTCAAGTCTTGCAACTGGAGCAAAAGTTTCATCAAAGTCAACGCCTCTGCTTGACAATAACCCTGGGCAACTAATCTGGCCTTGTTTCTTACAACATGGCCATCTTCATCCATCTTGTTTCGGTAGACCCATCTTGTACCAATGGGTTCTTTCTTTAACCCAGGTGGACAAGGAACAAGCTCCCACACATTATTCCTTTCAAACTGGATGAGCTCATCTTGCATAGCTTCCACCCAGCTTGGGTCTGCCATAGCCTCGTCAATCTTCTTCGGTTCAATCAGTGATAAGAAGGTGACGTTTAAGCATTGCTCACTGGTGGCTCTTCTAGTTTGAACCCCACTAGTTGGATTACCCATGATCTGTTCAATTGGGTGTGCTCGAGTCCATCTAGTGTATTGACTAGGCTGGTGTAACACAATATCAGTGCAAGTCACCTGGTGATCTTCTTCAGTTGCAACAGCTTCTGGAGGATCAGTCCAAACTACTTCTATATCCTCATCAGAGTCAACGAGGTCACGATTTGCATCATGAAATTCTTCATTAAAAGGCATTTCTGGCATTTCTTGAAGAACTGGAGAAGTTGGAGTTTGAACTGGTACTGATATTGGAGTGGCACGTACATCAGATCCAATCATCAATTTCTGTGGTAAGTTGAAATTGATGGAGGGATAAAATGAAGTGTCACTGGTGGTGCTCTTCTTTTTAACTGGTTCCAATTGTGTGTAACTGAAAACATCTTTTGGTGAAACAACTGACTGATGAACTTGGTCAGTTTCACCAAAATTTATTGGAACGACTGGAGAGATATCAAGGCTTGGTCTCTTGTTGATTGCTTCAGTTGATTCGTCGAATGTGACATGAATTGATTCATGAACCTTTTGAAGTCTATAGTTATAAACTCTAAAGGCCTTTCGAATATCTGAATAGCCTAAAAATACACCTTCATCAGCTTTTGCATCAAACTTTCCAAGCTGACTGGAATCGTTTAATATAAACTGGACAACCAAATACATGAAAATATCCAATATTTGGTTTATAATTCCTGAGTACTTCATAGGCAGTCTTCTTATGTCTCTTGATGTAGACTGACCGGTTTTGGGTGTGACAAGCAGTTGCAACTGCTTCAGCCCAAAAACTGGTGGGAAGACCAGATTCAGATAGCATACTTCTGGCTGCTTCTATCAGTGTGCGATTCTTTTTTTCCACAACTCCATTCTGTTCTGGAGAGCGAGCTTATGAGAAGTTTTGAGAGATGCCAGTGTCATTGCAAAATGTTTCAAGTACTTTATTTTGAAATTCAGTACCATTATCACTTCGCAACTGACAAACTTTTCGAGTATACTTGAGTTCAATTCTTTTGATGAGAGAGATGATTTCAGCAGGTGCATCACTTTTGGATCTGATGAATACCACCCAGCAGTATCTGGTGAATTCATCAACCACAACTAGAGTGTACTTCTTTCCAGCTCTAGTTTGAACATTCACTGGACCAAAGAGATCCAAATGTAGCATGTGAAGAGGTTCAGTAATGCTAAAGTTTTGCCTAGTTTTGAAACTGGCCCTTGTCTGCTTGCCCATCTCACACCCTGGACATGGCTTTTCTTTATTAAAGAAATCTGAGGTATCCCATCAACCAGTTGTTTGCGAGACAACTTGTTAATATTTTTAAAATTAAGATGGGATAATCTTTTATGCCACAGCCAGTTGGTGTCCTCATCAGCTTTGGTATAGAAGCACTGCTCTTTTGGAGCTGGTTCCATATCCATGATGTACACATTTCCTTTTCTTGGTGCAATCATCACCACTTTCCAATCCTTGTTAAATATGGTGCGTTGAGCAATATCGAACAAAACTCTGAAGCCATCATCGCAAAGTTGGCTGACACTGATCAGGTTGTATTTCAAACCATTCACAAATGCAACTCTTTTGAATTCGACCTGTCCTTTATTGAGCACACCATATCCTTTAGTCTTTCCATTTTGATCATTACCAATGTCACTGCCGGTCCATCTGGACAGTGAACTCTTCCAAGCAGGGGCTTACATCCGGTCATAGTCCGGCCAGTGCGCCCTGACACCCACAAAAATCATCAGTTATTTTTGTGAACCCATCTTTTCTTGATGGGTTCACTGGACTTCTCTACAGAAGTCACAGTTGATTGTTGTGGAGGTAAACTGAAGACTACATATGGATCTTTTTCACCAGATCCAGGTGCAGGAGTAAAAACGATTGGTATTTGATACCTGCTCCCCTTTTTCTTATCAGATTTAGTTCCAGATGGAACATTCTTTTGTTTTG
>CM067173.1:21424948-21478386 GCA_034093135.1 Erigeron breviscapus
TCGTCTTGGGCAAACGACCTTATCAAGTTTTCCAACTTTCTTTGGGTTCTAAGTGAGTAGAACTCACCAATAAAGGCTTGCTTAAGTTGGTCCCAAGTCGTAATGCAATTTTCCGGAAGGTCATTGAACCAATCAAGAGCATCGCCGGTAATAGACATTGGAAATGTCTCGAGTTTTACGGCATTCATTTGATTCTGCCCGTATTGGTATAACCTAGCCAACTTCTCAAATCTTTCTAGATGTTGATACGGATCCACTTCCTCTTACCATCAAATTGTTGTTCCTCAATGCTCTTAAGATGATTACCCTTTAGGTTGAAGTCATGAGCAATTTGAGGAGGTCTAATAGGACTACCACGGTTCGCGGGAATAGTACGAACCCTTTCGCCATACCGTATATCATTTGGGTCCCTATCTTCGTCTGCCATTTTCTCCTCTACCTTAACTTCAAGATCAAAAAATTCGTCCAAATTAAACCCCTCCTCGTCTGAATCAGGAGTAGGCTTAGCAATGGGTGAGAATGGTGTTGGTGTTGTGAGGTTAGATCTACGTCTAGATGGTGTTCTCAAAGGACTATTAAGTGGTAAACCAGAAGACCTCAAGTTCATCAACTAAAAAGTAGACCTGCAAAACACAACTAACCAAACACGTCAACTGCACCTGTGATAAGATAAGAAAAGAAAAACTAAACTATTAAAGCAAATAACTTCCTCACGCGTGAGGAAGGATCAAACCACTAAATTAACAACTAAAACAGCGCACAATCCCCGGCAGCGGCGCCAAAAACTTGATGTGCTAAATCGAGTTTAAAATTTATAAACAAGAAATACCTAAAAACTCACTACTACACACTATCGGGCAGTGGACCCGATCGTATGCAATATAGTAAAAAGGTAAGTCCAGGTTCGTTCGCGGGGATTGGTTTGAATTAATTGTTTAGTAAAGGGGTTTGGAAAAAGGGTGTTACTTTGATTCTCACTCCGCCAATAACTTTAAAAGACAAATGCGTATAAGTAAAGGTAAGTCTCAAACAATAATGGTCAATATCATCCACCTTGACTCCGCTAGACTTCAGACATGATTGCTTTCAGTTAAGACCAAATTTGTTAAGAGTTGACACGATAAACGTGAGAGAATGAAATGCTCGCGTGGTACCACCAACCGCTCACAAGTCACCCAAACACCTAACTGCTAGTTTAATTACCCAAGCCGGTACCACCAACGCCTAGACAATCTTACCAACACTTAGCTTGTTTGATTACCAAATTACCAATTGCGCCTATGTGAATTAAAACGTGGTACCACCAACCGTTTCTAAACACGTTGACAAATGACTCCTTTTATTAATTTGACATTCACTATCATACCATGAACTAGTGATAATCGCTCATAGACAAGCGACCGTTAGAAATCACATATGCATTCGACTAGTACCACTAACGAAGAACACACATGCCACCAATACCAAATTAATACAAATAAAGGAATTAAATCATCAAGATCACGACTCAACGATAATTGAAATCAACTCTTTGAATTAAAATATATAGCAATCACATCATTCGTCTAGTTTCATCAAGGTGGACAATAGAAGAATTAGCCACTCATGATCAAATTGAAATTACAATAAGAATCAAGAAAGAACATAAAGTACCAATTGTTTGAAGAAACGAAATTGTAAGACAATAAGTAGATACGATCTAGATGGGTGCACGTGAATCTTCAATGAATCGAAGACGATTAGATCTTGAATTGACCCTTGAAGTATTCCCTGAAGTGCAGCTCCTAGAAAGATATTTTGATACTTTAGAATAATAGGTTATTTTTCTATTTATACCTCCCTTTATTTGGTCCAAAAACTGCCCAAAAACCCTTCAGGTTCGACCCCTCACTGCGGCGCAGTGGGGGTTTGAACGAACAATGCCGTGGATTTTGGCTGCGGCGCAGTGGACCACGTACATCTCCACTGCGGCGCAGTGGGGGTTTGAACGAACAATGCCGTGGATTTTGGCTGCGGCGCAGTGGACCACGTACATCTCCACTGCGGCGCAGTAACCATCAAACCATCCCCACTGCGGCGCAGTGGGGGTTTGAACGAACAATGCCGTGGATTTTGGCTGCGGCGCAGTGGACCACGTACATCTCCACTGCGGCGCAGTCAAATGCTTGGTGTACAACCTTCATCTTACGATCCCGACACTCGCTATCTCTTCCACTCGAAACGACTCTCGACTTCACAAATGACTTCTGGCCAATAATCATCCGAATTTGCACAAAATGAACGCGTACTTGTTTAGAACCTGAAAACACTAACAAACACATAAACGCGCCAAATGCACACAAATTCGACAAAAAACATATAATATAAAGGCCAAAAACAATGTGGGCAATGGGTAAAAGTTAGTCACATCAGTACTTTACAGTTTTTAGGAGATAAAATTGTGAGTTGGTCTTCCAAGAAACAGAACTGTGTTTCACTATCAACGGCTGAAGCAGAATATGTGGCTGCGGCTAGTTGTTGTGCTCAAGTTTATGGATGAAGACACAACTAACTGATTATGGTCTGAAATATGATCATATTCCTATCTATTGTGATTCTCAGAGTGCCATTGCCATTGCAGTCAACTCAGTAAACCACTCTCGATCAAAGCATATTGATGTTAGATATCATTTCTCAAAGATCATATTGAGAAAGGTGACATCGAACTCTACTTTGTGGGAACTGAATTTCAACTCGCAGATTTGTTCACAAAACCATTGGACGAAAAGAGGTTTAATTTTCTGATCTCCAAGCTTGGTATGTTAAATCTTAAACCTTAATCTTTTTCATTTGAAGGAATTCTTGACACATTTCAGAAAACAAAATACAAAATTGAAAAATTACAAAAATTAACAAAAAGATTTTTTGTGGCTTGTATATACTATGTATGCAACCCGTTCTTCAATGTTTTTATTTAAATAGAGTGTTTATACATTCTAAGATCTTGTTATACATATAGATTGATATAAGATAACTTGGAATCGAACGCCTTTGTGTACTTCCAAGTGTTCTTATATGAATATGTATGTGTAGTAGCAATCAAGTTTTTCCAAATAAAGTTTTTCAAACTCTCAATTATTGATATGAGAAAGCGAGGGATCGAACGCCTTTGTGTACTCTCTTGCTGTCTCATCTTGAACAATTGGAAGTTAACCTTTGCTTAAAAGTTTTATTGCCTCCAACGTGTTGTTGTAAGTTGCGACGGATTGAACGCCTTTGTGTACTCCCTAGCTGTCTTACATTCAACATTGTTGTTGAAGCAAAATTTTTCCGAAATATCACAACAAAGATTTTACTCATGTTTGATCTCACAAAACCAATTTTTGCTCCACCTTTCTATGGAAATTTTTGATCTATTCTTGCATAGATTAAGGAGGAGTTTGTGATTTCAACAACCTTCAAACCTTCAAATGTGTTTCAGATTTTTTATGCACACGTTTGATGTTTTTCCAATGATTTTCAATCAAATGGAGTTCGGTGATTAGTTTGCACATGAGTGATAAGTATTTCTCAAATTATACTCCATGAATTTCATCATCGCCGATGAGTTCTAACCCCGGAGTATTCACTTCTTTCATTAGATAGTGAGGGTATTTTGAGTGATGTTGATTTCGTGCAACTAGAATGGAGGGAGTAAAGTTGAAAAGTGAGAGGTTACGGTGATATAATGATGTGAGAAAGGGCTAAAAGAAACAAAAGTCCTCCTCAAAAAATTTCTCAAAAGCCGGGTAAAACACGCTCCTATCAGATTTCATTTGTTGATTTCTTGATATTGAAGAAGTCTTCATGGACCCAGTGAAGCAATGCACATCTTTACCTAACCACTCAAGTGTTTCTTAACAAATACTTGTTTCATTCCTCACGGAGATTTTCACATTTCTATTGACTCTTCATTTGGAAGATGTTGATATTGAAAAAGGGCGACATTCTGCTCCAGTCCCCGACTTCATTTGATCACGATGTGTCTAGAGCTATATTGATTGATCATTAAATTGATCATTGTTTATTCTTCTTAGAACACATTCGAGTCATATCTTTGTGATATAATTGCTTATCTTTGTGATATAGCCGGAACATTTGTAGTGATATCTTAATTGATATTGTGATATAATTGCTTATCTTTGTGATATAATTGCTTATCTTTGTGATATAATTGCTTATCTTTGTGATATAATTGCTTATCTTTGTGATATAATTGCTTATCTTTGTGATATAATTGCTTATCTTTGTGATATAATTGCTTATCTTTGTGATATAATTGCTTATCTTTGTGATATAATTGCTTATCTTTGTGATATAATTGCTTATCTTTGTGATATAATTGCTTATCTTTGTGATATAATTGCTTATCTTTGTGATATAATTGCTTATCTTTGTGATATAATTGCTTATCTTTGTGATATAATTGCTTATCTTTGTGATATAATTGCTTATCTTTGTGATATAATTGCTTATCTTTGTGATATAATTGCTTATCTTTGTGATATAATTGCTTATCTTTGTGATATAATTGCTTATCTTTGTGATATAATTGCTTATCTTTGTGATATAATTGCTTATCTTTGTGATATAATTGCTTATCTTTGTGATATAATTGCTTATCTTTGTGATATAATTGCTTATCTTTGTGATATAATTGCTTATCTTTGTGATATAATTGCTTATCTTTGTGATATAATTGCTTATCTTTGTGATATAATTGCTTATCTTTGTGATATAATTGCTTATCTTTGTGATATAATTGCTTATCTTTGTGATATAATTGCTTATCTTTGTGATATAATTGCTTATCTTTGTGATATAATTGCTTATCTTTGTGATATAATTGCTTATCTTTGTGATATAATTGCTTATCTTTGTGATATAATTGCTTATCTTTGTGATATAATTGCTTATCTTTGTGATATAATTGCTTATCTTTGTGATATAATTGCTTATCTTTGTGATATAATTGCTTATCTTTGTGATATAATTGCTTATCTTTGTGATATAATTGCTTATCTTTGTGATATAATTGCTTATCTTTGTGATATAATTGCTTATCTTTGTGATATAATTGCTTATCTTTGTGATATAATTGCTTATCTTTGTGATATAATTGCTTATCTTTGTGATATAATTGCTTATCTTTGTGATATAATTGCTTATCTTTGTGATATAATTGCTTATCTTTGTGTATAATGTTATCTTTGAAGCAATCTAGTGGTTGAAAAGCCGCAGACCGAACTATGTTAGAGACTTGTTTTGTGCATATCTCAATGATACATAGGAAATCCGAAAAATGTTATACATTTCAATCGGTCATTTCATTAATCCTTTCGATTTTTGAACATGCTAACGGATCATTCTTATCCGGTTTCATTTCTCTTCACACAAACACAGAAAACACCAACACCATGATATAACGTTTGTTTCACCAACTTCAATCTTACATTTTAGTCACTCCTAGGATTTCTTGGGTTGGGCTAATGGTTTGGATTGATGTTTTGATGGTTGACGTTTCTTCATGTGATCATTTTATTCCTGTTGACACTTAATCAATCTCATATGTGCATAATGACATTGATTCCCAATTTTGTCATTATGAGGGGGAGAAAATATTATGATTGATTGATTTACTGTTTGATAAGGAAACAAGAAGAAAAGTTTGTGTGTGGTTGTTTCAATAGGTTTAGAGGCTTATCAGAGTTTGTGTATAGGAGGAGAAAATTCTTAAAGATATGTCAATAGTTTCAGATTTTCTCTAGATTTTAGTTGATTGAGACTTTTGTTTTAAAGTGGGAGAATTTGAATTGACTTCAGAGATAAGAATGAAATCGAAGATAAAAGATTTTCACTCAAGATGCTTCAAAAGTTCAAAATGCTCCAAAATGTGTATAATCATGGATTGAGGGGGAGCATGAATACTTCATAAACTTCATAAGAATTTCATCCAAACTTCATTCAAATACTTACTCTCCAAAGTGTAGGAGTTGATGTGACAAAGATCAAAGCTTCAAAAAGGTTGAAAAATTTGTTAGAAGATTCAAGTCAAAGAAGTAAAGCTTCAAAAGAGTCTTCATCAAACATTCTTCATTCAAGATCTTCAAGTCATACAACAACATTTTGTCAAGAAACTCCAATGCATACATCAAGGGGGAGAGTTCATATTCATGAGATTCATTCAAGAATTAAAACCGAAGAATCGAAAAGTTGAATTTCATTCAAGAATCGAAGATTGATACACTCAAAACCAAGATTCATCTCTTCTGCATTTCAAAAGACAACTCTGATTCATGATTCATCAATTCTCGAAGATTCAAGCCAAACATGCTTTCATTATTCTCTGTTCTAAAAGAACATTGAGAATCCTCACATGATTTAACTTCAAGAAGTTCAGGACCAAGACCAAGACTGAATCAAGTTCTCCAAAGACAAAAGAGAAAGCTTTGAAGACTTGTTTTCAACACACCTATTGTCTTCACCACCGGGCTCATCAATTTCATTCCTACAAGACAAGATAACACGTACTTCATTCATTACAATAAATCACTAAGGGGGAGAATGTTAGAAATCCAAAAATAGTGATAAATTGTAATTAAGATTAGAAGACATTCTTGTTGTTAAGTCATAGATAAATGATTTCTAAGGTTGAGGGGCTAATTGTGATAATTAGCATAGTTGTATTGTTAGACTATATATAGCCCTCATACCTTAGAAATCAAAAACAACACTTCATTTTTAACACACATTAATCCCAATCTTTCAGTTGAATCAATTATTCTCTCTCAAAACACACACACACACACCAAGAACACACACTATCAAACCGCCATTGTTGAATCGAATTCAGTGGTAGAAATCGTGTTATAACAATTGGTATCAGAGCAAAATCAGTTAATCTGAACGATCCATAGCTCGATTTGTTGCAATTTTCATTCAATTTTCGAATTTTTTTATTCAAAACCGTTTTTCACTGTTCTTCAATTTTTCACCTCTCAAATCACATAAAATCACACTTATTTGTTCATCCAATAGATTCGTGATAGTTGTAAACATAATCCTGTCAAGTTTCAAGTTCTAATTCGATCTAAATCTCGAGTTTGAATTTTTGGATTTTGGCGCGATTTTTGGGTTTTGAATCTGCTATGTTTTGCGTTGAATTTTGTTAATCGGTGTGTTGCTAAGGTGAAAACAAACAGTTTGCAAGTGAATTCGTGATCTAACTCCTAGTAAATCGAAAGTTATTGAAGCTTTGCCATGTCGTTAATGGAGAAAACTGCTGCTGTTCATGTTCATGATGGAGAAGATGACTTCAGGACGATCTTGTTCCTGATTTTGTTTTGATACGATCTCCAGTAGTAAGTGGTTATGTTGTGAAGAGTTTGATTATGGCTAACTAATCCAGAAGGATTGGTTTGGTCAATTCAAATTCTTAGAAGTTTTTGAGAAAGAAAACAAGACGATCTTCATACCAAGATCGTCTCATTTCAAGATCGTTTCATTTCAAGATCATTTCATTTCAAGATCGTTTCATTTCAAGATCGTTTCATTTCAAGATCGTTTCATTTCAAGATCGTTTCATTTCAAGATCGTTTCATTTCAAGATCGTTTCATTTCAAGATCGTTTCATTTCAAGATCGTTTCATTTCAAGATCGTTTCATTTCAAGATCGTTTCATTTCAAGATCGTTTCATTTCAAGATCGTTTCATTTCAAGATCGTTTCATTTCAAGATCGTTTCATTTCAAGATCGTTTCATTTCAAGATCGTTTCATTTCAAGATCGTTTCATTTCAAGATCGTTTCATTTCAAGATCGTTTCATTTCAAGATCGTTTCATTTCAAGATCGTTTCATTTCAAGATCGTTTCATTTCAAGATCGTTTCATTTCAAGATCGTTTCATTTCAAGATCGTTTCATTTCAAGATCGTTTCATTTCAAGATCGTTTCATTTCAAGATCGTTTCATTTCAAGATCGTTTCATTTCAAATCTTTTCATTTCAAGATCGTTTCATTTCAAGATCGTTTCATTTCAAGATCGTTTCATTTCAAGATCGTTTCATTTCAAGATCGTTTCATTTCAAGATCGTTTCATTTCAAGATCGTTTCATTTCAAGATCGTTTCATTTCAAGATCGTTTCATTTCAAGATCGTTTCATTTCAAGATCGTTTCATTTCAAGATCGTTTCATTTCAAGATCGTTTCATTTCAAGATCGTTTCATTTCAAGATCGTTTCATTTCAAGATCGTTTCATTTCAAGATCGTTTCATTTCAAGATCGTTTCATTTTCGTTTCATTTCAAGATCGTTTCATTTCCTGTTTCTCAAGATCGTTTCATTCAAGATCGTTTCATTTTCTATCAATCTTCTCAAGATCGTTTCATTTCCTGTTTCACCAAGATCTTCACAAGATCGTTCCAATTCCAAAAATCCAATAAAAAAAAAAAAAAAAGTCTTTTGGCGGGAAAAATTATTTTTGCCCAGGGTCTTAAAAAGGGATAATTCATGAAGATTTAAAATTTGATAGCATTAAAAATTTTTAGGCCAATTTTCATTCGTTATTGACGCGGTTTTGGCGAAAAATTTTAGAAATTATCAAATTTTTCCTATGATCATGATATCCAAAGTTTACATGAAATTCAAAGTTTCGTGAGAACATATTTCGGCGAAAAAAATTTTGGAGGGAAACCTGAAGTACAAAATCTCCAAATTTCAATTTTAATTCTTTCACTTCAATTTCAATCACAATTACCTTTTCATTTCATTTCACCCTTTGCTAAACAAAATGTCAAGTCCAAGTATCTCAAATTCAGTCAAAAATGATTTCGTCTTCAATTTGTGGTTAACTTCCTCACCCAAGACACCTACTTTATCTGAAGAGAAACTTCATAAAGGTGGACTGTGCTCATGTTGTATGACTACTCATTTGCGATCTGAAACAACTCCTTGTCAAGTGATGAAGATATTGATTCATTCGATTGCCACTGAAAATGTCAAGTTTCAAGAGGAAGTAGTCACGTTACAAGCTGAGAATGTCAAACTGAAAGAACAAATGATCTACTATCGAGCTGGAAATGTGAGACTTACAAATGAGATGAAAGAACTTCAAGTTGAATTTGGAGACCTTGCAGTTTGGAATGAAATTGACAACAAACTTTGAAGAAGAATGATGAGTTGATGTCACAAATGAAAGCTGCGATAAAAGAACTTCAAACAGAATTGAAAACTTCCAACAAGAAGCTGAATGATAGTATCTTGGAAAGCAAATCAAGAGAACTTATTTTGCAAGAAAAGATTTCAAGTTTTCAATCTCAGTTGAAAAATGAGACATCCAAATTCTTAACCATGGAGAGCAAGTTTATTGATGAGATGAACAAAGTTGAGAAAGAGAGACAAGATGTTTGCAACAAAATCAAGACTCTTGAAGAGAATTGTTTGCAATATCAATCAAATGAAACATCTCTACGAAAGAGAATCTCTGAACTTGAGATGAATTGCAAACACAATCAACATCTTGTGACACTCAAAGTGATGATGGCTCAGTTTATCATGATGCAATTCCAATATTTCCAACTGAACTTGATGCTCAAAAGAAAGTTTGCACTGAGTCCATCCCAAAGAGCTCAAAGATCAAAGTTCATCTCCTGCTAAACATAAAGCTTCTCAATTTACTAACTATGCCTTATTCAAGGATAGAAAGTATTCGTCGAAGCCTACTATAGATGGAACACAGACTCTCATTCCATTCTTGTCATTTGAAGACAATACCAAGTTCATCTCTCAAGCAAAAGCTCAGTTGACCAAGATCAAATGGAAACCTGTCTACAAACCAAAGTCAACTGAGTCAAAGACAATCAAATACTCACTTTGGCAACTCTATGAACTTGCACCAAAACCAATTACCGTGCAAGAAGTGAATGTCTTTGCATCTCCACTGCGTCCACAAAAACTCAACTTTTCAACAACCTCGAGTTTTCACCCACCATGGACTGCAGATTCTATTCGTCGAATCGATGACACGTACATTTGGAATGTCAAGACAAAAACCGTTGGGCCTACACAAAAATGGGTCCCAAAGGTTGTTCATAAGTGATTCGATGAATATGGCTTATACACATGTCAGTGTATAACCCGGGCTAAAGATGTTGTTTATTGGACTACTACTTCATAATGGTTGATTCCCCAGTTTCGACTTCAAAGAGACATGATGAACATGTTGCCACACATTCATCATGAGGGGAAGAAAGAGGATAATGAAGTCAAACAAGTCAAACAAGTGTGTGTGCTTTCTTGAATTTTGATGGGAAGAAAGAAGAATTCATCAGTTGAGGGGAAGAAAGATAAATTGTTGACTAAAGTGATCCCCAAATTATTCTTTGAAGATAGTTATCGCCAACGTGGTGGGTACGCCGCGGGTACACCCTATACATAAGCGTTGGTGGTACGCAAATATGATTGTTTGATCGAGGGGAAGTTTGTGATGAAAAGATGTTTGTCCAAATGCTTCAAGAGAAAGATTCATTAATTAAGGGGAAGTGTGACAAAGTTAAGATTGTCAAGAAGATGCTTTCATGTTCAAATCTAAAGAGCCAAGATCAAGTTTCCGCAATGCTCATACTCTGAGAAGTTCAAGACTGAAAGATACATCTTTAAGGTAAGTGTGAAGATTAAAGACGTAAAGCCAAGTTTGATGGATGATCTTGAAGACAATGAGAAAGCTTCGAAGACCTTCATCAACAAATTCGTATTTATAGATGATATCTTGCATGAATTACATTTCAACACCAAGGGGAAGAATGTTAGAAATCCAAAAATGGTGTTAAAATGCAATTATTTTAATAATGGAAGGAGTATTAGTGAAAGTTAGTCAAGTGTATAAATACTCCTTTCCATACCCAAAATTGTAAGCTTTTTTCCCATTTTCCATAATTAATTCCAATAATTCAACATTAATTCTCTCTCATCTTCATCCCTGACCTCCATACACACACAAACACCTTTTCACACACTAACTCCATTTTTGCACAAATCTCTTCAATGTACTTGTCATACTGATGATTATGTGCAATCTGATTTCTCTAATGACGAACTTGCACATAGTTTAGTTTTGATATGGTACTTTTATAGGTTTTTCACATGCAACACTGTTGATGAGTTAGTTGTTCACCCTAAGCCTAGTGCTAGTATAGGTGTTGATACGCCTACTCAATTTTCTTGTGAGACCAAAGATGTGTCAGTTCAAGTTGATCTAATTTCTGAGAATACCCATGATGAGAAGTTGGACACCAAGATTCCTGTTTTTTCAAAACTTTCAAATGAATTTGAAACTAATCAATCTCCATTGCAATTTTCTTTTGATAAAGATTTCACAAAGGATGATTTTGATAAATTCATGGAGGGAGAATATGTTTTTAATTCAGAAACTGAGAAAAAGATTGAATCTACCAAAATCAAAGTTGAAACAAAAGAGGAATCTCTGGAATTTCAAAAACCATTGTCCAAAGCTCCAACTTCATATTACTCAAGGAAACGAGTTAAGACCAAACTCGTCAAGACTGAACCAAAGAACATTAAGTTAGAAACCTTTGTGGCTACACCTGTGAAACATGTCATAGAAGAACAAGCTGAGATCCCACACAAAACAAAGTACACCAAAGTGAAACTTCCAAAAGACTGTTCAAATGCTTCTAAATCTAGCTCTCAATCTAGCTTTATACCTAAGGTGTCTAAGTCTAGCTCAATTTCGCTAACTAAAGATGCATCAAATGGTACAACTAGATATAAGGATAGATATGGATGGTTTTCTCATGATAAACCAAAGAAGCAAGAAGTTTCCTCACCTTCAAAAGATTCCAAAAAGATGATAGTGTTTAAAACTCCTAGTTCTAATTTTCAAAGTTTCAATTCAACAGGTGGAAAGAGCTTAACTAGTGGTGCTAAATGGGTTGCTAAAACTTTAGTACCTAAGATCACTAGTAATCAAAAGAATGTTGAGAAAATGAAGAAAAGAAGGAGGAGAAATGCTGTTAATAAGAAGAAAAGTGCTTCTGTTAATCAAAACAATTCATCTTTGTTAATAAATGTTGAATGTGCCAAGGCAAGGCCTTGTGAGCTTGTAAACAATTTTAATTCTTGTGTGATTGATATGAATGCTTGTAGACATGTTACTTTTAATTCTCGTGTGAATGTTCGTACATTTTATTCAAATATGTTTGTTGATAATATGCTTGTTGATGCTTATGTTGATTCAATAACATGTTTGAATGCGCATCCTAAGTTATATACCCTGCCTGTTTTATCTAACCAAAAAGGACCCGTTTTCAAGTGGGTACCTAAAAACGGTTAAATTTCTTTGATTGCAGGAAATAACCATCTGTGTTTGGATACTCGATTCCGGGTGTTCGAAGCACATGACTGGAAATAAGTCTTTGCTGAAGAACTTTGTTGAACGATTCATGGGAACGGTTCGCTTTGGAAACAACAATTTCGCTCCTATCTTAGGTTATGGGGACATTGAACGAAATGGGATTATAATCAAGAAAGTTCACTATGTTGAAGGTTTAAGTCACAACTTGTTCAGTGTTGGACAATTCTGTGATAACAATCTTCAAGTTCTTTTTCGAAAATCTCTTTGCAAAGTCCAAACCTTAGATGGAGTTGATATTCTTTGTGGCGATCGTGACGATAACCTTTTTACCGTCAATCTCGATGATAACCAACCAACCGATAATATCTGTCTCATTTCAAAGGCTACTTCAAAGAATTCTTGGTTATGGCATAGAAGGCTCTCTCATCTGAATTTCCAAACAATCAATACTTTAGTCAATAAGCATCTTGTTGAAGGCTTACCTGACTATAAGTATGAAAGTGAGCATGTCTGTCCTTCTTGTGCTGTTGGGAAGATTAAGAGAGTTTCTCATAAACCGAAGAAATCTCCAAATTCTTTAGCACCTCTTCATTTGCTTCACATGGATCTTTGTGGGCCGATGAAAGTTCAAAGCCGAAATGGGAAGAAATACATCCTGGTTATTGTTGATGATTATTCAAGATATACTTGGGTTAAGTTCCTAGCATCCAAAGATGAAACAACTCAGATGTTGATAGATTTCATCACCAATACTCAAGTAAATCTTCAACTTCCAGTTCGTTACATCCGTTCGGATAACGGTACTGAATTCAAGAATGCTGTTTTTGATGAATTCTGCAAATCCAAAGGTATTACTCATCAATTCTCAGCAGTTCGCACCCCACAACAAAACGGTGTTGTTGAAAGGAGAAATCGATCGCTGGTGGAAGCAGCAAGGACAATGCTTGCTTATTCCAAATTACCATCCAATATGTGGGCTGAAGCTGTTGACACTGCCTGTCACACTCAGAATCGGTCCATCATCAATCAGCGTTTTGAAAAAACTCCTTATGAGGTTGTTAACAAACGGAAACCCAACATCAACTACTTCCACATATTTGGGTGTGTTTGTTACACGTTGAATGATCGGGAGAATCTTGGAAAATTCGAGAAGAAAGGTGATGAAGGATATTTTGTTGGTTATTCCAAACATCTATTGCCTACCGAATCTATAATCGTCGAACAAACACAATTCAAGAGACGATGAATGTATGGTTCGATGAGATGTCAGGCATGATTTTTGAGCAAGAAAGCTTGCTACCAACAAGTATGGATTCAAGTGCTTCAAGTAATTCTACAAGGAACTCTACCTTAGCTTCTAAATTCAAGAAGTTTCCAACTCCAACCAGTGATGAATTAGATATTCTTTTTGAAGAATTCTATAAGTCAAAACCGATTCATGATCAAGAACCTCCAGACATCGTTGAACCAATTCAAAGCAATGAACCTCTTCATAACAACGATCCAGTTCCTAACAACACTCATGAATCGTCATCAAATTCTTCTGAGCAAAAATCATCTTCAAATGATTCTATTCCACCATCCTCTCCTGAGAATCCTACTCAATTGAATGTTCAAGAACAACCTTCTCAATTCACTCAGACAACAAATCCCCTGAACACTCCAAATGTGTATGTACCACTTGACTTTGATCATCCAGCATATGAGGAAAGGGTTATACCAAGTTATGATTCCATCTCTCAACAAACTTCAAGTTTCAATGATGGTGATGTTGATCTTCAACAACAAGATCCTCTTCCTCATGCTCACAAGTGGATTCGCATGCAGAAAAATCATCCTACTGATCAAATAATTGGAGATCCACAAGCAGGAGTAACTACTCGTACTTCAGTGAATGAATGTCTTGTTGCACTTTCTCTTAGCAATGTCGAACCCAAAACAGTTTCTGAAGCTCTTCGTGATCCAGAATGGGTTAAGGCAATGCAAGATGAACTCGCACAATTTGAAAGACTGAAGGTATGGAGATTAGTTCCAAATCCCAGAAAAGATGATCCAATTGGAACTAAGTGGATTTTCAAAAACAAAAAGGATGAGAATGGAGTGGTAGTAAGAAATAAAGCTCGACTTGTTGCAAAGGGTTATTGCCAACAACCTGGTGTTGATTTCGACGAAACTTTTGCTCCAGTTGCAAGAATGGAGGCCATTCGAATCTTCTTAGCTTATGCCGCATTCCGAAACTTCACTGTGTTTCAAATGGATGTGAAGACTGCTTTCCTGAATGGTGACCTCAAAGAAGAAGTTTACGTTGATCAACCAGAAGGTTTTGTTGATCCTCAAAGACCAAACCATGTCTACAGGTTAGACAAGGCTCTCTACGGTCTTAAGCAAGCACCCCGAGCATGGTATGATTCTTTAACTACTTTCTTACTTAAAGGTGGATTTACCAAAGGCATAATTGACCCTACCTTGTTCATTCGCAAACAAGGTAAGCATGTTTTACTTGTTCAAATATATGTTGATGACATTATATTTGGGTCGACCAGTCAAACATTTTGCCGAAACTTTTCATCTCTAATGGTCAATCATTTTGAAATGAGCATGATTGGGGAAATGAATTACTTTTTGGGTCTTCAAATCAAACAATTACCAACTGGTATTTTTATATCACAAGGTAAATACATAAATGACATGTTGAAAAAGTTTGATATGACTTCATGTTCTTCAATTTCTACCCCAATGGCTGCTCGAACAACTATTAATACTGATACAAATGGGAAACCATTTGACCAAAAGAGATATAGAAGTATGATTGGTTCATTGTTGTACCTAACAGCATCTCGCCCAGATATAATGTTTGCAACATGTATGTGTGCTAGATATCAAGCTGCTTCAACTGATTTACATTATCAAGCTGTGAAACGAATCTTTCGTTATCTGAAGGGTACACCCGATTTAGGTCTCTGGTATCCAAGGGATACTGGATTCAATCTAATTGCTTATTCAGATGCAGATCATGCAGGTTGTAAACTAGATCGCAAGAGCACTTCCGGTACTTTACAATTTTTAGGAGATAAAATTGTGAGTTGGTCTTCCAAGAAACAGAACTGTGTTTCACTATCAACGGCTGAAGCAGAATATGTGGCTGCGGCTAGTTGTTGTGCTCAAGTTTTATGGATGAAGACACAACTAACTGATTATGGTCTGAAATATGATCATATTCCTATCTATTGTGATTCTCAGAGTGCCATTGCCATTGCAGTCAACTCAGTAAACCACTCTCGATCAAAGCATATTGATGTTAGATATCATTTTCTCAAAGATCATATTGAGAAAGGTGACATCGAACTCTACTTTGTGGGAACTGAATTTCAACTCGCAGATTTGTTCACAAAACCATTGGATGAAAAAGAGGTTTAATTTTCTGATCTCCAAGCTTGGTATGTTAAATCTTAAACCTTAATCTTTTCATTTGAAGGAATTCTTGACACATTTCAGAAAACAAAATACAAAATTGAAAAATTACAAAAATTAACAAAAAGATTTTTTGTGGCTTGTATATACTATGTATGCAACCCGTTCTTCAATGTTTTTATTTAAATAGAGTGTTTATACATTCTAAGATCTTGTTATACATATAGATTGATATAAGAGTACAAGGAATCGAACGCCTTTGTGTACTTCCAAGTGTTCTTATATGAATATGTATGTGTAATAGCAATCAAGTTTTTCCAAATAAAGTTTTTCAAACTCTCAATTATTGATATGAGAAAGCGAGGGATCGAACGCCTTTGTGTACTTCCAAGTGTTCTTATATGAATATGTATGTGTAATAGCAATCAAGTTTTTCCAAATAAAGTTTTTCAAACTCTCAATTATTGATATGAGAAAGCGAGGGATCGAACGCCTTTGTGTACTTCCAAGTGTTCTTATATGAATATGTATGTGTAATAGCAATCAAGTTTTTCCAAATAAAGTTTTTCAAACTCTCAATTATTGATATGAGAAAGCGAGGGATCGAACGCCTTTGTGTACTCTCTTGCTGTCTCATCTTGAACAATTAGAAGTTAATCTTTGCTTAAAAGTTTTATTGCCTCCAACGTGTTGTTGTAAGTTGCGACGGATTGAACGCCTTTGTGTACTCCCTAGCTGTCTTACATTCAACATTGTTGTTGAAGCAAAATTTTTCCGAAATATCACAACAAAGATTTTACTCATGTTTGAACTCACAAAAACCAATTTTTGCTCCACCTTTCTATGAAAATTTTTGATCTATTCTTGCATAGATTAAGGAGGAGTTTGTGATTTCAACAACCTTCAAAACTTTGTTTTTCCAATGACTTTCAATCACATGGAGTTCGGTGATTAGTTTGCACATGAGTGATAAGTATTTCTCAAATTATACTCCATGAATTTCATCATCGCCGATGAGTTCTAACCCCGGAGTATTCACTTCTTTCATTAGATAGTGAGGGTATTTTGAGTGATGTTGATTTCGTGCAACTAGAATGGAGGGAGTAAAGTTGAAAAGTGAGAGGTTACGGTGATATAATGATGTGAGAAAGGGCTAAAAGAAACAAAAGTCCTCCCCAAATTCTCAAAAAGCCGGGTAAAACACGCACCTATCAGATTTCATTTGTTGATTTCTTGATATTGAAGAAGTCTTCATGGACCCAGTGAAGCAATGCACATCTTTACCTAACCACTCAAGTGTTTCTTAACAAATACTTGTTTTATTCTCAAGGAGATTTTCACACTTCTATTGACTCTTCTTTTGGAAGATGTTGATATTGAAAAAGGGCGACATTCTGCTCCAGTCCCCGACTTCATTTGTTCACTGTGTCTAGAGCTATATTGCTTGGTCATTATTTTGATCATTATTCATTGTCTATATAGGACACATTCGAGTCATATCTTTGTGATATAATTGCTTATCTTTGTGATATAAGCCGGAACATTCGTAGTGATATCTTAATTGATATTTGATGATCATTCATTGTCTATATAGGACACATTCGAGTCATATCTTTATGATATAATTGCTTATCTTTGTGATATAATTGCTTATCTTTGTGATATAATTGCTTATCTTTGTGATATAATTGCTTATCTTTGTGATATAATTGCTTATCTTTGTGATATAATTGCTTATCTTTGTGATATAATTGCTTATCTTTGTGATATAATTGCTTATCTTTGTGATATAATTGCTTATCTTTGTGATATAATTGCTTATCTTTGTGATATAATTGCTTATCTTTGTGATATAATTGCTTATCTTTGTGATATAATTGCTTATCTTTGTGATATAATTGCTTATCTTTGTGATATAATTGCTTATCTTTGTGATATAATTGCTTATCTTTGTGATATAATTGCTTATCTTTGTGATATAATTGCTTATCTTTGTGATATAATTGCTTATCTTTGTGATATAATTGCTTATCTTTGTGATATAATTGCTTATCTTTGTGATATAATTGCTTATCTTTGTGATATAATTGCTTATCTTTGTGATATAATTGCTTATCTTTGTGATATAATTGCTTATCTTTGTGATATAATTGCTTATCTTTGTGATATAATTGCTTATCTTTGTGATATAATTGCTTATCTTTGTGATATAATTGCTTATCTTTGTGATATAATTGCTTATCTTTGTGATATAATTGCTTATCTTTGTGATATAATTGCTTATCTTTGTGATATAATTGCTTATCTTTGTGATATAATTGCTTATCTTTGTGATATAATTGCTTATCTTTGTGATATAATTGCTTATCTTTGTGATATAATTGCTTATCTTTGTGATATAATTGCTTATCTTTGTGATATAATTGCTTATCTTTGTGATATAATTGCTTATCTTTGTGATATAATTGCTTATCTTTGTGATATAATTGCTTATCTTTGTGATATAATTGCTTATCTTTGTGATATAATTGCTTATCTTTGTGATATAATTGCTTATCTTTGTGATATAATTGCTTATCTTTGTGATATAATTGCTTATCTTTGTGATATAATTGCTTATCTTTGTGATATAATTGCTTATCTTTGTGATATAATTGCTTATCTTTGTGATATAATTGCTTATCTTTGTGATATAATTGCTTATCTTTGTGATATAATTGCTTATCTTTGTGATATAATTGCTTATCTTTGTGATATAATTGCTTATCTTTGTGATATAATTGCTTATCTTTGTGATATAATTGCTTATCTTTGTGATATAATTGCTTATCTTTGTGATATAATTGCTTATC
Organism: Erigeron breviscapus; assembly: GCA_034093135.1. NCBI lineage: Eukaryota > Viridiplantae > Streptophyta > Magnoliopsida > Asterales > Asteraceae > Erigeron > Erigeron breviscapus. Next base: position 21,443,598 of record CM067173.1, read on the forward strand.
TTTGTCAACTGAGCTTTTGCTTTGGATATTGATGGTATTGTCTTCAATTCTATCCTTTTCCAAGGCATAGTTTGTGATAGAAATGGAATGAGAGTCTATGTTGAGAAATTTTTGTATTTGGGTGTTTCAAATGGGAAAAGGCTTATCAAAGTTTATGTATAGGGGAGAAAATTGTTCATGATGAGTCAATAGTTTCAGATTTTCACTAGACTTTAGTTGATTAAGATTTTGATTTTAAGGGGAATCTGAATTGACTTTAGAGATAAGAATGAAACCGAAGATGAAAAGATTTTCACTCAAGACACTTCAACAATTCAAAGATGCTCCAAAAGATGTATACTCATGGATTGAGGGGGAGCATGATTACTTCATAAGAATTTCATCTAAACTTCATTCAATTGCTAACTCTCCAAAGTGTTCGAGTTGATGTGACAAAGATCATAGCTTCAAAAAGGTTGAAAGATTTGGTAGAAGATTCAAGTCAAAAAAAAAAAGTAAAGCCTCACAAGAGTCTTCATCAAACACACTTCATTCAAGATCTTCAAGTCATACAACAACATTTTATCAAGAAACTCCAATGCATACATCAAGGGGGAGAGTTCATATTCATGAAACTTCATTTCAAGAAGATGAGATTCATTCAAGAATTAAAACCGAAGAATCAAAAAGTTGAATCTCACTCAAGAATCAAAGATTAATACATTAAAAACCAAGATTCATACCTTCCGCATTTCAAAGAACAACTCTGATTCATGATTCATCAATTCTCGAAGATTCAAGTCAACACATTTGTTCGACTTCATGATACTCTTTTTCCAGACTCAGACACATTCATTATTCTTTGTTCTAAAAGAACATTGAGAATCCTCACATGATTTAACTTCAAGAAGTTCAAGACCAAGACCAAGACCGAATCAAGTTCTCCAAAGACAAATGAGAAAGCTTTGAAGACTTGTTTCATCACCCCAATTGTCTTCACCACCGGGCTCATCAAATTCATTCCTACAAGACAGTATAACACGTACTTCATTCATTACAATATATCACTAAGGGGGAGAATGTTAGAAATCCAAAAATAGTGATAAATTGTAATCTAGAATAGAGGAATTTCTTGTTGTTAAGTCATAGATAAATGATCACTAAGGTTGAGGGGCTAATAGTGAAAATTAGAATAGTTGAGTAGTTAGACTATAAATAGCCATCTCATACCTTAGAGATCATAACTAACACATAACCTTGTAATAATCATTACACCTTTAATTCCAGATTTACACACAGTTACTTAATTCTCTCTCAAAACACACACAAAACACACCAAGAACACACACTGAAAACCGCCATTGTTGGATTGAATTCAGTAGCTAAAATCGTGTTATAACAAGTTCCAAATCCTAGAAAAGATGATACAATCAGAACGAAGTGGATATTCAAACACAAAAAGGATGAGAATGGAGTAGTAGTAAGAAATAAAGCTCGACTTGTTGCAAAGGGTTATTGCCAACAACCTGGTGTTGACTTCGACGAAACTTTTGCTCCAGTTGCAAGAATGGAGGCCATTCGGATATTCTTAGCTTATGCTGCATTCAGAAACTTTACTGTGTTCCAAATGGATGTGAAGACTGCTTTCCTGAATGGTGATCTCAAAGAAGAAGTTTACGTTGATCAACCAGAAGGTTTTGTTGATCCTCAAAGACCAAACCATGTCTACAGATTGGACAAGGCACTCTACGGTCTTAAGCAAGCACCCCGAGCATGGTATGATTCTTTAACTACTTTCTTACTAAGAGGCGGCTTTACCAAAGGCACAATTGACCCTACCTTGTTCATCGCAAACAAGGTAAGCATGTTCTACTTGTTCAAATATATGTTGATGACATTATATTTGGGTCGACCAGTCAAACATTTTGCAGAAACTTTTCATCTCTTATGGTCAATCATTTTGAAATGAGCATGATTGGGGAAATGAATTACTTTTTGGGTCTTCAAATCAAACAATTACCAACTGGTATTTTTATATCACAAGGTAAATACATAAATGACATGTTGAAAAAGTTTGATATGACTTCATGTTCTTCAATTTCTACCCCAATGGCTGCTCGAACAAACATAAATGCTGATACAAATGGGAAACCATTTGACCAAAAGAGATATCGAAGTATGATTGGTTCGTTGTTGTACATAACAGCATCTCGCCCAGATATAATGTTTGCAACATGTATGTGTGCTAGATATCAAGCTGCTCCAACTGATTTACATTATCAAGCTGTGAAACGAATTTTTCGTTATCTGAAGGGGACACCCGATTTAGGTCTCTGGTATCCAAGGGATACTGGATTCAATCTAACTGCATATTCAGATGCAGATCATGCTGGTTGTAAACTTGATCGCAAGAGCACTTCCGGTACTTTACAATTTTTAGGCGATAAAATTGTGAGTTGGTCTTCCAAGAAACAAAATTGTGTGTCACTATCAACGGCTGAAGCTGAATATGTGGCGGCGGCTAGTTGTTGTGCTCAGGTTTTATGGATGAAGACACAACTAACTGATTATGGTCTGAAATATGATCATATTCCTATCTATTGTGATTCTCAGAGTGCCATTGCCATTGCAGTCAACTCAGTAAACCACTCTCGCTCAAAGCATATTGATGTTAGATATCATTTTCTCAAAGATCATATTGAGAAAGGTGACATCGAGCTCTACTTTGTGGGTACTGACTTTCAACTTGCAGATTTGTTCACAAAACCATTGGATGAAAAGAGGTTTAACTTTCTTATATCCAAGCTTGGTATGTTAAATCTTAAACCTTAATTCTTTTTACATTTGAAGGAATTCTTGATACATTCCAGAAAACCAAAATACAAAATTTGAAAAGAGAAAATCAAAAACAAAATATAAAATTTTTTTTCAAAAAAAAAAAATACACAAAAAGATATTTATTTCAGTGGCTTGTATATACTATGTATGCAACCCGTTCTTAAATGATATATTTATTTGTAGAGTGTTTTTACATTCTAAACTTTTGTTATTATACATATAAATTGATATAAGATAACAAGGAATCGAACGCCTTTGTGTACTTCCAAGTGTTCTTATATGAATATGTATGTGTGATAGCAATCAAAGTTGTTCAAATAACATTTTCAAAACTCTCAATTGTTGATATGCGACGCAAAGGATCGAACGCCTTTGTGTACTCCCTTGTTGTCTCATTCTATACAATTGATTGGATTTTCAAATTGCTTAAATGTTTTAATTGCCTCCAATGTGTTGTTGTAAGTTGCGACGGATTGAACGCCTTTGTGTACTCCCTAGCTGTCTTACATTCAACATTGTTGTTGAAGCAAAACTTTTTCGAAATAACACAACAAAGATTTTACTCATGTTTGATCTCACAAAACCAATTTTTGCTCCACCTTTCTATGGAAATTTTTGATCTATTCTTGCATAGATTAAGGAGGAGTTTGTGATTTCAACAACCTTCAAACCTTCAAATGTGTTTCAAATTTTTTTTCATGCACACGTTTGATGTTTTTCCAATGATTTTCAATCAAATGGAGTTCGGTGATTAGTTTGCACATGAGTGATAAGTATTTCTCAAATTATACTCCATGAATTTCATCATCGCCGATGAGTTCTAACCCCGGAGTATTCACTTCTTTCATTAGATAGTGAGGGTATTTTGAGTACTGTTGTTTTCGTGCAAATAGGATGGAGAGAGTAAAGTCGAAAAGTGAGAGGTTAAGGTGATATGTTGTGCGAAAAGGGTTAAAAGAAATGATACCCTTCCCCAAATTCTCAAAAAGCCAGGTAAAACACGCTCCTATCAGATTTCATTTGTTGTAAACTTGATCGCAAGAGCACTTCCGGTACTTTACAATTTTTAGGCGATAAAATTGTGAGTTGGTCTTCCAAGAAACAAAATTGTGTGTCACTATCAACGGCTGAAGCTGAATATGTGGCGGCGGCTAGTTGTTGTGCTCAGGTTTTATGGATGAAGACACAACTAACTGATTATGGTCTGAAATATGATCATATTCCTATCTATTGTGATTCTCAGAGTGCCATTGCCATTGCAGTCAACTCAGTAAACCACTCTCGCTCAAAGCATATTGATGTTAGATATCATTTTCTCAAAGATCATATTGAGAAAGGTGACATCGAGCTCTACTTTGTGGGTACTGACTTTCAACTTGCAGATTTGTTCACAAAACCATTGGATGAAAAGAGGTTTAACTTTCTTATATCCAAGCTTGGTATGTTAAATCTTAAACCTTAATTCTTTTTACATTTGAAGGAATTCTTGATACATTCCAGAAAACCAAAATACAAAATTTGAAAAGAGAAAATCAAAAACAAAATATAAAATTTTTTTTCAAAAAAAAAAAATACAAAAAAATAAAAAAAAAATAAAAAAAAAAAAAAAAAAAAAAAAAAAAAAAAAAAAAAAAAAAAAAAAAAAAAAAAAAAAAAACCAAAAAAAAAAAAAAAAAAAACAAAAAAAAAAAAAAAAAAAAAAAAAAAAAAAAAAAAAAAAAAAAAAAAAAAAAAAAAAAAAAAAAAAAAAAAAAAAAAAAAAAAAAAAAAAAAAAAAAAAAAAAAAAAAAAAAAAAAAAAAAAAAAAAAAAAAAAAAAAAAAAAAAAAAAAAAAAAAAAAAAAAAAAAAAAAAAAAAAAAAAAAAAAAAAAAAAAAAAAAAAAAAAAAAAAAAAAAAAAAAAAAAAAAAAAAAAAAAAAAAAAAAAAAAAAAAAAAAAAAAAAAAAAAAAAAAAAAAAAAAAAAAAAAAAAAAAAAAAAAAAAAAAAAAAAAAAAAAAAAAAAAAAAAAAAAAAAAAAAAAAAAAAAAAAAAAAAAAAAAAAAAAAAAAAAAAAAAAAAATGGAGTTCGGTGATTAGTTTGCACATGAGTGATAAGTATTTCTCAAATTATACTCCATGAATTTCATCATCGCCGATGAGTTCTAACCCCGGAGTATTCACTTCTTTCATTAGATAGTGAGGGTATTTTGAGTACTGTTGTTTTCGTGCAAATAGGATGGAGAGAGTAAAGTCGAAAAGTGAGAGGTTAAGGTGATATGTTGTGCGAAAAGGGTTAAAAGAAATGATACCCTTCCCCAAATTCTCAAAAAGCCAGGTAAAACACGCTCCTATCAGATTTCATTTGTTGATTTCTTGATATTGAAGAAGTCTTCATGGACCCAGTGAAGCGATGCACATCTTTACCTAACCACTCGAGTGTTTCTTAACAAATACTTGTTTCATTTCTCACGGAGATTTTCACATTTCTATTGACTCTTCTTTCGGAAGATGTTGATATTGAAAAAGGGTGACATTCTGCTCCAGTCCCCGACTTCATTTGATCACGATGTGTCTAGAGCTATATTAATTGATCATTAATTTGATTATTCTTCACTTTAGGACACATTCGAGTCATATCTTTGTGATATAATTGCTTATCTTTGTGATATAGCCGGAACATTTGTAGTGATATCTTAATTGATATTCCACGATGATCGAATGGAAATCCTACCAATGCTAACATCCTTTCCAACATTGAACGTAGGTCTCACATTTTCATTTATGAAATTGTTGAGTTAACAAGAAGTCTATGTGACCTCGGATGTTATTTCCCAAAAAGTCTTTAAGGATAAAATTGTGGTTATCAAATGCTTCGGTAGTGTTAACCATGATTTATATTCTTTGAAGCAATCTAGTGGTTGAAAAGCCGCAGACCAAACTATGTTAGAGACTTGTTTTGTGCATATCTCAATGATACATAGGAAATCCGAAAAATGTTATACATTTTAATCGGTCATTTCATTAATCCTTTTGATTTTTGAACATGCTAACAGATCATTCTTATCTGGTTTCATTTCTCATCACACAAACACAGAAAACACCAACACCATGCTATAACGTTTGTCCCAACAACTTCAATCTTCCATTTTAGTCACCCCTAGGATTTCTTGGGTTAGGGCTAATGGTTCGGGTTGATGTTTTGATGGTTGATAGTTCTCCATGTGTACATTTGATCATGTTATTCTTGTTGACAATGAATCAATCAATATGTCCATAATGAGATTGGTTCCCAAATCTTGTCATTATGAGGGGGAGAAAATTTTATGATTGATTTACTGATTGATAAGGAAACAAGGAGAAAAGTTCGTGTTTGGTTTGGTTGTTTCACTAAGTGTTAGGCTTATCAAAGTTCTAGGATTATCAAAGTTTGTGTATAGATGGAGAAAATTCTTCATGATGTGTCAATAGTTTCAGATTTTCACTAGATTTTAGTTGATTGAGAATTTGATTTTAAAAGGGGGAATCTGAATTGATGACATAGATAAGAATGAAACCAAAGATGAAAAGATTTTCACTCAAGATGCTTCAAAAGTTCAAAAATGCTCCAAAATGTGTATAATCATGGATTAAGGGGGAGCATGATTACTTCATAAGAATTTCATCCAAACTTCATTCAAATACTTACTCTCCAAAGTGTAGGAGTTGATGTGACAAAGATCAAAGCTTCAAAAAGGTTGAAAGATTTGTTAGAAGATTCAAGTCAAAGAAGTAAAGCTTCAAAAGAGTCTTCATCAAACATACTTCATTCAAGATCTTCAAGTCATACAACAACATTTTGTCAAGAAACTCCAATGCATACATCAAGGGGGAGAGTTCATATTCATGAAACTTCATTTCAAGAAGATGAGATTCATTCAAGAATTAAAACCGAAGAATCGAAAAGTTGAATTTCATTCAAGAATCGAAGATTGATACATTCAAAACCAAGATTCATACCTTCCGCATTTTAAAAGACAACTCTGGTTCATGATTCAACAATTCTTGAAGATTCAAGTCACACACTTGTTCGACTTCATCATTCTCTTTCTTCAAGACTCACACGCATTCATTATTCTCTGTTCTAAAGAACATTGAGAATCCTCACATGATTTAACTTCAAGAAGTTCAAGACCAAGACCAAGACTGAATCAAGTTCTCCAAAGACAAAAGAGAAAGTTTTGAAGACTTGTTTCAACACACCAATTGTCTTCACCACCGGGCTCATCAAATTCATTCCTACAAGACATTATAACACGTACTTCATTCATTACAATATATCACTAAGGGGGAGAATGTTAGAAATCCAAAAATAGTGATAAATTGTAATCTAGAATAGAGGAATTTCTTGTTGTTAAGTCATAGATAAATGATCACTAAGGTTGAGGGGCTAATTGTGACAATTAGCATAATTGTGTAATTAGACTATAAATAGCCCTCTCACACCTTAGAGATCATAACCTTGACATAACATTTCATAACTTTTACACATACTTTAGAATCTTAATACCAGATCTACACACTTTCATACGATTCTCTCTCAAAACACACACAAACACCAAGAACACACACTCACCAAATCCGCCATTGATGAATTGAATTCAGTAGCTAAAATAGTGTTATAACAAATTCTATGATCATAGAACCAACTCTGTATCACTGAGAAATACGTAGGTGCGTCCTTGTCTGAGATGAACTCCCAAAACATCGACGGTTTATTAAATCCACCCATTGGCATACCAGTACGTCCTCTATAAACTGGAACCCATCTATTTATACAAAACTGAGGGTCTTGCTCCGCCGGAGGTATAAAAAATTTCTAATATTAAACTCTCGCGTAGCATTTATCTTCCAGCCTAGATCAACAATATATTCATGTTCTTCATGCACTATCTTTGCAAACACTTTGAATCTTAACTTTGCAGCATTTCTTGGATCATCTGGACTTTCTCTGATCGGATTAAGTCTGAAATGTTCCTCTTCAGCTATTGGTTCAACCGGAACGTCTCTATCTTCATTAAAGACACGATTGAAATCATAAGGTTCTTCCATCAACCTTTGTCTATCAGCTTCAGAAACAAATTCTCCTTCTTCCAGATCTTCATCAATGATACTATCTATGTCATCATCAACACGATCAATATCGTCCAATGCACCTATTTGAAGCTTATCTGCAATTTAACATATTCAAATATACAAAGATAAAAGAACATAAAATAAATAATATTATATCATAAATATAATGTAACAATTACATCAATATTTATCTTATAATCTTTATCTATTTTAACCAACAAAAATTAATAAAATTAAGGTTGATAATCTGAGTCTTCAGGATCATCAGAACTAGAACCAGAGACAAACGGTAAACGATTTACAATCATTAATCGTTTTCTCTCTTTCTTATGACGATCTGTATCTGACCATTGATCACTATCAAGATCAATATTAGCCTGATCAACCTCAAAGTTATGACTTTCCCATACTTTAGCTTCTGCCTCAACTCGAATATGAGGATTATTTCCAAATTTCTCTGCAATCTCCCATTCTATTCTATCTTTTTTCTGATCTCACACTCCGTGGATTATGATAATCAGGACGTTTACTAGAATTAGAGTTACCTGAATTGGAATCTTCATCATCTGACGAGTTGTCTGAATCTTCAGGATCTGCATCTGGAGCAGCAGCCATCACAGCTTTTCCTTTCTGAGTCCCAGATGTACTAGCACCAGATGTACCAGCAATCTCTGACTCTCTCTGTCTTGGCGACTCCCCCTGAACAACTGCAGTCTCTGAATTAATCACAGCATCAGCATTAGTATCTTGTCCTTGACCTTGATTCTCTGTCTCACCATCTTTTGGTTGGTTTCGATTTGGATCTTGAGCTGGATCTTGATCATCATCTCTTTGCTTCTTTGCTAGCTCATCATCCTTACAACCATCTTTATCTCCCCCTTGAGTCAAGAATCGGTCAATTTTATCACCAAGAGAATGAACAAGTGTTGTCATAATGTCCATCTCTTCCTGATGTTTTGCAGCTTGGAGGTTCAACTGTTTCTCCAACGCTGTAACTCGCATCTCTAACAACTTCTTCTCCGAAACAATACGACTCAGCTGAACTTGTACTGGCAAAGCTGAATCTGAAGTAGAAGCAATGTGCGATGTAGAAGCAGGCGGTGGCATCGTAGTCTCAAATGAAGGCATACGAACATGAAAAGTTCCTGATGGAGGCATCTGCGGTCTTTGCAATGGTAACAACAGACGATCCATAGCTGTAGCGACAGGAACTAACGCCTGAGTAGGAGTAGAACGAGGCCTAGGAGCAGGAACTATCGGCTCTGGCTCCTGACGAACTGACGACTCTGGAGCTCTAGTAGTCGTAACAGTCGTAGCCTCAGTGATAACTCTAGCATGAGAACCATCTAAACGAATCGTGAACTTGGTTCTCGGCCTTTTCTCTCCAACAGATGTACCAACTGAAGTAGTAGACACCGAAACCTGGAACTTCAGTAACATAAGCTCTTAAGGCAGCAACTGATGGTGTATCAACTGATCCGGATGTATGAGATATCTCCATAGTAGAATGATACTCAGCAAACTCCCTATCAATTTCTGACTGAGGTCGCTGAAGGGCTTGAATCTTCTCAACAGCGTCAATCCCTTTCCCTTGTCTTCTTCTTCTCTTCAGTGGCCTATCTGCATCTTCATTTCTGAACCCTCATCAGCATTAACAGCAACAATATGTGGTTCAGAAGGACCAACAACATCTACCGGAGCAGAGGTAGAAATAGAAACCCCAGTAGTCGGCATCACAAGATTTGCCTAATCATCAATATCTTCCTCTAGAGCATCCATCTCCGAATCATCTTCCGGAACATCAGTAAACAAAGGAACTTCATTCAATCCCTCAAACTGATCAGCTCTCTCTTCTTGAGGATCATCTTGATCTTGAGCATCATCAGCAGCAGCAGCAACAGGTTCTTCATCTTCCCAACCTTGTCTTGGAGCAACATAGTCTGGATTAATCAAATGTCCGAACAATGGTGGATTATCAACATTTGTTGGAACATTACCAGCAGAGTGTGACATCATGTCATTAAACACTCTGTGAGTAAGACGACCTAAATTAAATGTATCACCAACGAATGGTAAAATAGCTGCTTTGTGTCTGATAATAATCATGACAAATCTCGGAAAAAGAAAGAATTTCTTCTCGTTCCCATAAGCTCTCAATTGTCTAACAAAACTGTCATAAATGTACTGAGAAAAGTTGTAAGGCTTGTTCAATACAAGGGCAACAAGCTAAGAAGCCGACTGCATATTCATCTGATCATAACCGGCACTACGATGACTAATAGATCTCAACAAATAGTAGACATATCAGTATAAGTATATCTACCAATTACTTTCCTTCCACCACGTATTTCTTCTTTTTCATCGTCAGGCATATCAGTATAAGTATATCTACCAATTACGCCATTTTTCTCATAAGTTGGCCAATCAAAACCTTGAGTTATCACCACCCACATATCAATATCATTCAGACGAACATAATCTTCAAATTGTCTTTTCCACATCCAATAATTCTCCATACGGAAAAGCTTTGGAGGTGTGTTTCCACGACCAACCTCATGATCGTGCATGATAAGTTGATTGATAAGTGTGGCATTAGGAGAGTTTCCGGCAGTAGGTACAGTAGTCATTTTGAATCGTTAAACAAAAAGAGTTACTGTAGCACACGTGTTCGTGCTGATGTGGCACGAAGTGAAGCACACGAAGACACTGAGTTCGTGCTGACGTGGCACGAGATCACACGAAGGACACGTGACACGAAGTGACACACGAAGGACACCTGGCACGATATGAACCACGAAGAGCAGTTCGTGCTGATGTAAGCACACGAACAAGAATCACCTCGTGCTGACGTAAGCACGAGGTCACACGAAGACGATAACGAATTCAATAGAAAACTTGAAATTCGAATTGATTTTTCAATCAATAGCAAATCAAACAATCTTACACCTTCTAGTAATCAACCTTAGGGCTCTGATACCACTTGTAAGTCCTTACCGTTGAATGGATCGTAAATAAGACCTGATTCGTTATGTCAAGAGTGCGGAATCCTCTTGAGATAACTAGATTGCTACTGCCTTTCGTCAATTAATCAGTAATTAATCAACCTAAGGTCACATACGAAGTGCTAGTTCGTGTAGGAGGTCACACGAGCAACAATTCGACTTCTAAGTTCTTAATTCGTTACTAATCACGAAAATTAGCATGTATTTATACTAATAGGGTTTGTGTTCGTGTGGGCTTGGGCTTCACACGAAGTGGCTAAGGCCCGATCCACCAAACAGCCTTGTCTTCACGCTGACGTCAGCACGAAGGCATTCCTACATGCTACTGACGTCAGCACGAGGACGTGTTTCTTGGATTGCTTATTTCACTTGTACATAACGTTCAGCCATCGTTTAAGTATTCTATGATACTTATAAACCTTGGCTCTACATTCTTGTACCTGCAAAACAATTATATAACACACAAACATAACAAAACCATAACTTGATCTTATATTGAAGTTCAAACGTAATCATTAAACACAAACGTAAGTCCTAATGACTTATTATTTAAACGATTACACACATATTCCTAAGAACAAAAACGTTAATCAAATCTACGTTGCTACTGTCATTCAAATCTGCATCTACAACAAATAAGGTTTCAATTTTCAACTTTCAATTTCAACAATGTACTCATGATAATGCATGATGCACCATACATCAATGCCCCACAACTTTCAACTTTCATTTTCATCTATCTCTTCAAATTTCAACCACTTATTTTTTTTCTTTCTCCTCCATAAATCATTTTATTCCTTTAATTCTTTCAAAATCTTTTATCTCAAAAACCGTACATGAATAAATCATAAAAATGATATGGGTGTTCTTAAAATTTAATGCTCTTTCAATAGAGATGTCATTCGATATACTTTCGACGAATTTTTAAATCCGAGGGAAGAACCTGTACGGCTAAGGCATTTGGCTATCACGCTCTTTGACATATCACCTCCTATTACCTATCATACTCTATGACTTTATCACTCTTACCATCTCACTATATATAATGATTGGTTTCCTTACCATTGAAACTAGTAAAATAATACTAAATGGATAATAAATACTCCGTATATCATTTTGTACAAAACCCATTCTCATCATCCATATGGTTCCTTACTATCGCTCACGCATTTGGTATTTGCTCAACAAATTCCTATGGGTTCGGATACATTAAAAACACATCACGCAATACTCGCTATTATCGTAAGATTCATTCAAATGTTAATAGTGATTCATTCAAATGAATGTAAAATCATCAATTAAATGGCGACCGGCAGTGGGCTTCATTGCACCTGTTCGCCGACGATTTTTGTGCCTGCGATGTACCCGTGTTACTAGCTTTTGCGGCCGAAAGAGTTGTCGGCTTTGGGGTTCTCTTTTTCTTGACAATTTCAGTAGTTGCAGTGGAAAAGAAAAGCCCAGCAGTCGCTTGAACTGGATGAAGTCCTCAGGGAGACAAATGGTTCAAGGACCGACTCGGGTGTCATTAACCCATTTTCTGAGCCCGGTTCGGGTAATGAGGACACCTCACTTTCGTGCAAGTTTTTGTACATCATTTCCCCACTGTCCATTTCATTAGTGTTCTGTGACATACATAATAACATAGATATATGCAAAGGGAGAAAACAGCCTCTCTACTTCTGTCTACATCATAACCTCCCCCATACACCGTCGAGGTATTGGGGCTCAAAACTCGCGGAAGGCGTCACTGAGCAGTTTCTTTCTTTCTTTCTTTCTTTCTATGCAAAGGGAGAAAACACTATAAATTGTATGGTTAAAAATTCAATGTGCGATAGATGTGTTTTTAATGTATCCGAATACATATCTGATTTGATGAGCATTTGAGTGATGCTCATCCATATGGTACTTTTATTCCATTTAAATAAATATTTTTTGTATAATAAATTATATATTTTTAAAAACATTTACAAAATAGAAATATATGTATCTTAAGTTACTTCATGAAGCATGAAGTAATATATTTCATCGATCATCAATGATTTAAGGTTCCATTGCAGCGGATGACAATATTATGGTTTGTGTCTCGTTGCTTGTTCCATATACTTATTTGTAAAAGCTGGCAACAATTCGAGGTGATGTGAAATAAATTTTTGGTTACCTTTCGAATATTAGCACTGTGTTTTAAGTTTACTTTACAACTTTCTTGGTGTTTGCATAAACCATTTAGATCATTTATAAGTTTATACATTCTTTATAAGTTTATATATGTATGTTACATGATCTTTGAGGACTGTTTAACATTCTTTATAAGTTTATACATTCTTTATAAGTTTATACATTCTTTATAAGTTTATACATTCTTTTAAGTTTATACATTCTTGGTGTTTGCATAAACCATTTAGATCATTTATAAGTTTATACATTCTTTATAAGTTTATATATGTATGTTACATGATCTTTGAGGACTGTTTAACATGTTTATGAAACTAAAACAATGTCATGTAAGTTGTTATATAAATTAATGTAAACAAGATGAAGATGGTTGTTGTATGGTTGGATCATGTATTTTTTTATTTAAAAAAATATTACTTTCGATTCACACACGTCCCGGCAAAAAAGCCGGCGGCCGATATCCAATAATATTTATATATAACATTTAAAGTAGCCTTAGCTACAGTAAATTTTTTAAGTTTTTTATTTTCACCACTAAACTTTTAGTTTTTCTATTTTTGCCACAAAATACTACTACTTCTATTGTTTTACACTTTTACCCCAAACTTTCACATCTTCTATTTTTAATACAAACTTAGATTATTTAGATTTTTAGGTTTCTTAATTTTTGCCACATAACTTTAATCTTTTAACTTTTGTCACATAACTTATATTTCTTTTACTTCTTGCACGAAATTTTTGTGTTATTTACTTTTTAAACTTTTGTTTTTCTAACTTTTGTCACGAAAGTTTCATTATCTTTACTTTTTATCACATAAATTTACTAAAGTTTTCGTTCTTTTACTTTTTGCCACATCTTTAATCTTTTAACTTTTGTCACATAACTTATGTTTCTTCTACTTTCCACACAAAAGTTTTATTTTATTTACTATTTATACTTTTATTTTTTCAACTTTTGTCAGGAAAGTTTCATTCTCTTACTTTTTACCACATAACTTTAAGTATTTGAAGTTCAGTCACTTATTTACTTTTTACCATATAAATTTGTGTTTTTGCCAGATAACTTCAATTTTGTAAGCTTTTTCACGAAAGTTTCATTATTCCTTTACTTTTGACCACATAACTGTTTTTCTAACTTTTGTCACGAAAGTTTCATTCTCTTTACTTTTTATCACATAAATTTACTAAAGTTTTCGTTCTTTTACTTTTTGCCACATCACTTTCGAAGTATTTTTCGTACTTATTTACTTTTTAACTTTTGTTTTTCTAACTTTTGTCACCAAAGTTTCATCTTCTTTACTTTTGACCACATAACTTTTCACTTTTTAACTTTTGTCACGAAAACTTCATTTTATATAATTTTTTCCACATGTGTAGATGTTACGTAATGTCTCCCGGGGCAACGCTCGGGGACAAAAAACTAGTTTACAATGATTTAAAAGAAAATGAAATTACACCAATCTTCACAATGTTCCTATATATGCAGATATATTCTTAAATCGAAGTAAACCAAGAGTATTGATATTCTGAACGATCCCAATCGAATGACATATATTGCAGTGAAGCACTTTCTATAATTTAACATGACATTGATGACAGTTCGCCTTCTTCTTCTGCTACTCCTTCTCCACATCAACTGCTATATCTTCTTAAACCAAAGTAAACCAAGCGTCTTGATATGGTGAAGAACCCCGTTGGAATGACTTGTGAAAAAGAAATAGATGTTGACGAGTTGTGTGGTAGAGGGAAACTGTCATCAATGTCATGTTAAAAAAGAGAAAGTGATTCACTGCAACAAATGTCATTCCAACAGGATGATATTGTATAATACCCCGTTGGATTGACATTTATTCTGTTAGGACCAGTTTCAGCGAAACTGGCCAGTCTCCAGTTGCACCTGGAGACCAAAAAGATTTGTCCAGAAATATATTGAAGTCCAGTTGCATCGTACAGTTAACGCAACTGAAGACTTCCTCCAGTTGAGAACTGACCAGTTGAAGAATCCTTCCAGTTGGAGTCGAAGGCAACAAGTGGAAGATAGAGAATGACAATGGCAGCGAAGCCCAGTTGACATTCTAGTCAGTTACAAACTGGAGACCGTCAGTGGAAAGCTCTTACAAAGCTTTACACTGATTACGAGGAATTGACTTTTATGCTTTATGTGCTTTTACCCAGATAATAAGATTTATCTTATTATTTAAGTACAAAAAGGTACATAAAGCTGGTTGAGTAAAGTTGCTTTATACTGCAACTTTACACTGCATTTTAAGGAATTAAATGTTATTCCTTAAATGTTCTCAACCATATTTGTACGGCCAAAGTTAACATCCCAATGTTAACTTTGCCTATAAATACAAGTCATTGCACAACAAGAATAACAAGTGAGAAAACACTTCGAAAGATTTTACACTTTGCATACCTGCAATATTCTTGGTGAACTTGTGCAATCTTCTCTCAATCGTAAAAAGGAACATTTCACAACTTTAAGTGTTTCGATTGTTTAGAGAAATTCCAAGTGTAGATCAATTGTAGTTCATAGGTTGTTAGGATATTTACATACTTGTATTATCTTGGTTCCACAACAACCTTGTAATTTATTTAAAGTTAATAAATAAATTACACTTGAAAATTACATATTGTCTCACCAATTTACTTTACAAGTATTTTGTATTATTGCATTGTTCTTTACTTATTGTCACTTAAATAAGTAATCTATCTAGAACTTGGTATATACTCTCTGTAACTGGTCGTCTCCAGTTCAGCGTTTATATTGCAAAGTAACTCCACCATCGATATAGAGGTGTCTTCAGGTAGTACCATCTATTGTGTTGGGACTTACAAGTGTTATCAGAGCAGAAGGCTAATAAACTTGCCTAGATCTGCTTAGATGACTACTACTGAAGGTGGAGATGGTTCTGGTCAAGGTGAAAACCCTTTGAATACTAATACACCACCTTGTCAAAATGTTAATACAAACCCTCCTCCTCCTACTGCCCCAAATCACGTCCATGTACATTATTCTAACACTACTGTTCCAAAATTTGATGGAAATAGTGAGACCTTTGGTATATGGAAGGCCAGAATGCTTTTGCATTTTGGTGGGATAGAGAGGTATATGTTGAAAATCCTTAAGGATGGACCATATATACCCATGTCTCTTGGGGTAAGTCCTCTTCTAGATCCAACTGGAAGAAGAGGTTCTAGAGAAAAGCTCGAAGACCACTGGTCTGATGAGGATCGTAGACTTGTAGATCTGGACACCAGACTCAAGAACATGATCCTTGGAGTTGTTCCTGAAGATCTAATTCCAACACTTGTGTTGTTCCCCAGTGCCAAGTCAATGTGGGATGAATTAGTTATTCAGTTTGAAGGAGGTGATGACACTATTGTCACCAGAAAAGTTGCCTTGAACAAGAAGTATGAATCCTTCTTTGCTCTGCCCAATGAAAGTCTAACTGGTACATACACCAAATTTTCTAGCCTCATTAATCAGCTGAGAGGCTTGGGTGTAGAGAAGGATAAGGATATTCTTCTTGAGAAGTTTTATGATATTCTTCCTTCCAAATGGGAAAATATGGTTCTTGTCTTAAGACAAGGTAAAACCCTGCACAGCCATACTCTTGCATCGCTCTGTGGAGCCTTCAGATTCACTGAAGACAATAATGCTGCAAGACTGGTGGCTGAGCAGGATGCCATGAACCATGCCCAGAGTCCCAAGGTTGCTAGTGTAACTGAGCGACCTTGTATTGCTTTAATGTATGCAGAGAGTGTCCAGGCACACTCAATGAAGGAGATGTTAAACAGTTTCTTGAACTCTGACCTGACCACTGAAATCAGTGATGGTTGTGATGAAACTGACGATGATGATCTAGTAGCCATGATTGCTAAAACCTTTAACAGGTTTAAGCATAAATCTAAAAGATTTAATGGGCCAAACAATGCTTCCAGCTCCAGCTCTCTGGATAAAACCAATCTTACCTGCTATAAATGCGGTAAGAAAGGTCATTTTATGAAGGAATGCAGATCTAGTCAGATGAACAACCAAACTGGCCCCCCTGTCCCTAATTTCAATCGGCCTGATGATAGCTACAAAGCTAAATATAAGAAGCTTAAGACCTAGATTGTCCTCCTGTCCATGGAAAAAGAAAAGGATCAGTGCTTGATGGCACAAACTGAGGGAAAATGGGAGTACTCTGATGACTCATCAGCTGATGAAGAAGAGGAAAGGGACATATGTTTCATGGCCTTGGAAGATCAATAGCAGCATGTGGCAAAAGAAGATGTCATCACTGGAAGATGGGTGGACATCATTTTGAAGAAGGTATGTGATTATGACAATCAGGTGGATCCAGAACTAAAACTGGACCTTGCTGAATCATTAAGTGAAGATTTGGCTTTTGTGGAAACTGTTAGAGCAGATAGTGAAAGATATCTGGACACTATCTTAATTGAACTAAACATTGTTAAGCCACAACTTAATGATTTACAAAGTGTCCAGCTGGCTCTCAAGGAGTCAGTTTTAAAAATTGAGGCTTTGGAATTTGATAATCAAAAATTAATTTCTGATCTTGAAAAAGAACAAATGATTATCAAGTCATGGGTAAAAGCATCTGGAAAGAACTATGATGTATTTTCTAGAACAATTGATGCCCAGAAAAATGCATGGAAATCTGGAGATCTGGAAATGGCAGCTCTCATACCAGATCTTCTTGCATTGCCTCCAGCTCTCAGGGTTGAAACTTCTTATGATCAACCTGAAGCTGTTGAAACTGAACCCATTGAGACCACCCTCATTGAGGTTAAACCTGGAGCCAAACAGGCTAGTGCTCCAGTTAAAAAGGCCACTGGTAACAAGCCTTTATCTCAGAAGTCTAAGGAGCCCAAGACTCAAAAGACTAAAACTCCAGCTGAACCAAGGTCCAAGGTTCAGCAGCCTGATGAAAACAATATTTTGTTTAAACTGGAAAGTCAACTCCAACTTTTGTCTCGACAGGTTCAGAGTTGTATTGCCCGGATCAAAAATCTGGAAGGAGGTTCATCACCTCCAGTTTTAAAACAAAATATTAAACCCCCTTCAAAACCAAAACAAAAGAATGTTCCATCTGGAACTAAATCTGATAAGAAAAAGGGGAGCAGGTATCAAATACCAATCGTTTTACTCCTGCACCTGGATCTGGTGAAAAAGATCCAGATGTAGTCTTCAGTTTACCTCCACAACAATCAACTGTGACTTCTGTAGAGAAGTCCAGTGAACCCATCAAGAAAAGATGGGTTCACAAAAATAACTGATGATTTTTGTGGGTGTGCAGGGTGATCGAAAGAAGAATATCTGGTATCTGGACAGCGCTGCTGGCCGGACTATGACCGGATGTAAGCCCCTGCTTGAAGAGTTCACTATCCAAGATGGACCGACAGTGACGTTTGGTAATGATCAGAGTGGAAAGAATGAAGGATATGGTGTGCTCAATAACGGACAGGTCGAATTCAAGAGAGTTGCATTTGTGAATGGTTTGAAATACAACCTGATCAGTGTCAGTCAACTTTGTGATGATGGCTACAGAGTTTTGTTCGATATTGATCAAGGCACCATATTTAACAAGGATTGGAAAGTGGTGATGGTTGCACCAGGAAAAGGTAATGTGTACATCATGGATATGGAACCAGCTCCAAAAGAGTAGTGCTTCTATACCAAAGCTGATGAGGACACCAACTGGCTGTGGCATAAAAGATTATCCCATCTTAATTTAAAAAATATTAACAAGTTGTCTCGCAAACAACTGGTTGATGGGATACCTCAAATTTCTTTCAATAAAGAAAACCCATGTCCAGGGTGTGAGATGGGCAAGCAGAAAAGGGCCAGTTTCAAAACTAGGCAAAACTTTAGCATCACTGAACCTCTTCACATGCTACATATGGATCTTTTTGGTCCAGTGAATGTTCAAACTAGAGCTGGAAAGACGTACACTCTAGTTGTGGTCGATGAATTCACCAGATACTGTTGGGTGGTATTCGTTAGATCCAAAAGTGATGCACCTGCTGAAATCATCTCTCTTATCAAAAGAATTGAACTCAAGTATACTCGAAAAGTCTGTCAGTTGCGAAGTGATAATGGTACTGAATTTCAAAATAAGGTCCTTGAAACATTTTGCAATGACACTGGCATCTCTCAAAACTTCTCATCAGCACACTCTCCAGAGCAGAATGGAGTTATGGAAAGAAAGAATCGCACACTGATAGAAGCAGCCAGAAGTATGCTATCTGAATTAGGTCTTCCCACCAGTTTCTGGGCTGAAGCAGTTGCAACTGCTTGTCACACCCAAAACCGGTCAGTCTACATCAAGAGACATAAGAAGACTGCCTATGAAATACTCAGGAATCGTAAACCAAATATTGGATATTTTCATGTATTTGGTTGTCCAGTTTATATTTTAAACGATTCCAGTCAGCTTGGAAAGTTTGATGCAAAAGCTGATGAAGGTGTATTTTTAGGCTATTCAGATATTCGAAAGGCCTTTAGAGTTTATAATTATAGACTCCAAAAGGTTCATGAGACAATTCATGTCACATTCGACGAATCAACTGAAGCAATCAACAAGA
The DNA here is from genome assembly GCA_034093135.1 of Erigeron breviscapus. Taxonomy (NCBI): domain Eukaryota; kingdom Viridiplantae; phylum Streptophyta; class Magnoliopsida; order Asterales; family Asteraceae; genus Erigeron; species Erigeron breviscapus. The sequence goes on from CM067173.1 coordinate 21,463,278, forward strand.
GACCAAGCCTTGATATTTCTCCAGTCGTTCCAATAAATTTTGGCGAACTGACCAAGTTCATCAGTCAGTTGTTTCACCAAAAGATGTTTCCAGTTACAAAAAATTGGAACCAGTTAAGAAGAAGAGTACCACCAGTGACACTTCATTTTATCCCTCCATCAATTTCAATTTACCACAGGAATTGGTGATTGGATCTGATGTTCGTGCCATTCCAATATAAGCACCAGTTCAAACACCAACTTCTCCAGTTCTTCAAGAAATGCCTTTTAATGAAGAATTTCATGATGCAAATCGTGACCTCATTGACTCTGATGAGGACGTAGAAGTAGTTTGGACAGATCCTCCTCCAGAAGCTGTTGCAACTGAAGAAGATCGCCAGGTGACTTGCACTGATATTGTAATTCACCAGCCTAGTCAATACACTATGGACTCGAGCACATCCAATTGAACAGATTGTGGGAGATCCAAATAGTGGGGTTCAGACTAGAAGAGCCACCAGTGAGCAATGCTTAAATGTCACCTTCTTATCACTAATTGAACCGTAGAAGATTGACGAGGCTATGGCAGACCCAAGCTGGGTGGAAGCTATGCAAGAAGAGCTCGTCCAGTTTGAAAGGAATAATGTATGGGAGCTTGTTCCTTGTCCACCAGGGTTAAAGAAAAACCCATTGGTACTAGATGGGTCTATCGAAACAAGATGGATGAAGATGGCCATGTTGTAAGAAACAAGGCCAGATTAGTTTCCCAGGGTTATTGTCAAGCAGAAGGCGTTGACTTTGATGAAACTTTTGCTCCAGTTGCAAGACTTGAAGCCATCAGAATATTTCTGGCTTATGCAGCCCATCTGCAGTTTAAGGTCTTCCAGATGGATGTTAAAAGTGCGTTCCTTAATGGAACATTGGAAGAAGTTGTGTATGTTAAGCAGACTCCAAGCTTTATCAATGAGAAGCATCCTCACTGGGTCTATAGACTGAACAAAGCTTTGTATGGTCTTAGACAAGCCCCAAGAGCCTGGTATGATACTTTAGCTAAACATCTTCTTAAAAATGGCTTTCAAAGAGGTGCAATAGATAATACCTTATTTATCTTAAAAGAAAAAGGTAATATCTTATTGGTACAAATTTATGTTGATGACATTTGTAAGTGCACATTTTGGTGCACATTTTGTGTCCGATGCATCTCAATTAATGGGCTGTTTTGCTACATGTGAATAGTGACACGGGTTTAGACTAAACACGTGTGAATAGTGTCACGTGTTTAGACCAAACACGTGTTACTGTTTACACGCGTTTGGAAGCCCACGAGTTTGAAGCCCAGCCCATTTCTAGCCTATATATAGTGTTCTTAGGTTTCGGTTTTAGGTAATGATTTTAGTTGCAACAGATTTCATTCACGGCAGGCTGAGGTATGCGCAAACCCCAGTCCGTAAGTCCACCATATTATTCGATTATCAAGAGTCGTCTCGTTGATTGTAATCCGTAATCATCGTAGATGTATTGTAAACGGATTTATTCAATGTAATCATTCGACTAATGATAAAGGAATTCTGTTTTTATCTCCTGTTCTTATTGATTTCGTGTTTGTTTCATTCAATTACCTCAATAACGATTATGTTTGGATTCCGCACTTACATAGTCGTAGGAATCTCGAATCGATCGGTCCCCTGCACTTTCAACATTATATTTGGTTCAACTGATGATGCAATGTGTAAAAAGTTTTCTAAAATCATGTCATCTGAGTATAAGATGAGTTTAATGGGAGAATTAACATTTTTCTTAGGTCTTCATATTAAGCAAACTAAAAATGGAATTTTCATAAACCAAGGAAAATATGTCAGAGATTTGTTAAGAAAATACAAATATGATTCTATCCCATCGAAAAACACACCTATTGCAGCACCATTAAATTTGGACTCTGACCCAACTGGCAAACCAGTGAACATCACTGAATATCGTGGAATGGTTGGTTCACTGATGTATTTAACTGCCAGTCGACCAGATATAATGTTCGCAACATGTCTATGTGCCAGGTTTCAGGCTAACCCTAAAGAATCACATTTGCACGCTGTTAAGCGTATCTTTAGATACCTGAAAGGGTGTCCTAATCTTGGTCTTTGGTACCCCAAAGGCTCAGGGTTAGATCTAATGGGTTATTCAGATTCAGATCATGCAGGTTGTAAGATAGATAGAAAATCAACAACTGGTGGTTGTCATTTCCTTGGAGGAAAACTGGTGAGTTGGACCAGTAAGAAGCAGACGTCAGTCTCTATGTCCACTGCTGAGGCAGAGTACATTTCTGCGGCCAGTTGCTGTGCCCAGATTCTCTGGATCAAGAACCAGTTACTAGATTATGGTCAAAAGTATATAAGGACCCCAATCTTTTGTGACAACACCAGTGCAATTGCTATATCTCACAACCCAGTGATGCACTCCAAGACAAAGCATATTGACATCAGGTATCATTTTATTCGTGATCATGTTATGAAAGGAGACATTGAAATTCATTTCATCCCCACTGACAAACAGCTCGCTGATGTTTTTACAAAACTTCTTGATGAGAAAACCTTTAAACATCTCATCAGCGAACTGGGAATGTTAAATCCTTAAAACTGGAGATTTTTTGTCATGAAGTTCTCCAGTTGAGGAGGTCCAGATAATCTTTGCTCGCCAGGCTATCGAACGCCTTTGTGATACTATCCTGGCACTAATTGATTTCTGGATCATCATTTTAGGGGGAAAGACTCAAAATTATTTTCTGACTAAAATTCGTTTTGTTTGAAAATGGCAACTAGAGAACTCTCCAGTTGGAAACTGGCACTGGACTAATCCTCCAGTGACCAGATTCAGTCTTGTCTTAATTTTTTTTATAACGTTAGAGATACTTGGTCAATATTTGTTACACGTGATGGCACTCGATTGCTTTAAACCACTTGATATCGTCATCCGACGTGTTTAAAGTCATTTTGGTATTTGACAACTGTTTTTATTGGGAAAATTAAAATTAGTGGGCGCGTGGGTAAGTTAAGCCGTCGTAGCATTTAATGCTGACACGGTAAATTATGTTTTTATTTCAAAATTCAAACTTATTTTGTTAAAATATCTACAAAATTGATTTTGTTAATAAAATATAATTTTTGGTATTTCATTGGGATCTTGAATTCCTTATAAATACTCTTATTTACTCCGATCACATTTACTTCCCTTTATATTCTTTTCATTTACTTCCCAATCATCTAAAAATTGCTTCATTTCTCTCTCTGCTTCATAAATCAAGAACCCTAATTCCAAAATTTCAGTTTCATCTTCCCGTTCAAGAGATGTAAATCTCTTATCTGTCCCATATGCTCCTTCACCAGATGTCAAACAGGCACCTGGTGCTCCTGGTAACACTTCGCTCATCAAATTAAATCCAAATAATCCGATGGCGAGTTTACAAGGAACCCAAGGGTCCAATACCCTTATTGGAAGAATCCAAAGATTTTTGAAGGATTCTCCAATTGGACCCTCATTCTCTCTAAACCCACGCAAGATGTTTCACGACTACTTGTGTGAGTTTTGGTACACTGCTACTCTTTCTTCTGATTGTTCTTCCATCACTTTCACATTAAAAGGTGGAACAGTCCAGTGTACCCTATCAGCAGATGTGTTGAGGGATGCCTTACACCTCAACTACTGGAGAGAGGGTGAATCTCCAGTTGTCATCCCCCCAAACATTAATTTTCGCCAGGTCCTCTTTGAAATGGGACATAAGGAGTGCCTGGAGAAAGGGGTGTTGAAAACTAAAGGTGCGATGACCATGAAGGGTCTTACACCCTCATGGAGGTATTTTTTCATCCACCTTGTGGAAAGTATGGGTGGGAGTTCTGGTGGACTTGACCAGATTAACTCCGCACAAGCAGAAATGGCATACTGCTTGTGGAATGGATTGAGAGTGGATTTTGCTGATATCCTTTACAGAAGCCTGGTTCAAATTGAAGGGCACCAGGGGACTATGTATCCCCTTCTCCAGGTTTCTCTCTCTTTGTTTTCTACAAATTCTAGGCAGTGAAGCTTATTCAAGCACAGATTCACCTTACACTGTCCCAGATTTGTTGAGGAATCTAGACTCTCTAGTATCTGAAGCTGGAGAGGTCGAGATTCCAGATCGAATGCGGCTGGCATTCGCAAAAACCGATGCACCAATCCAAGGTGAGTCGGAAGGACAACTGGGCGGGCCTCAAAATAATGAGGGACCCACCAGTTCGTCTACTGGAATTGTTATGGTTGTGGATAGAGCAACTATAACTGAGGCAACCCCACTGACCTCTATCCCTGGTGAAGATACCTCAGTATCTGATCCTCCAACAGATGCACCCAACCAGGAAACTGGGAAGGTCATCTGGAGACTGACCCATCTGGTTAGCCCTCAGTTACATTCATGGATCTGGACATGAATGTTAATGACGAGGAAATCCTTATAGAGTCTTTGGATTCTGAAGGTAATGAATCAGACTTAGAGATTTTTGATTCTGCTGTACAAGATCTAAACCCTTCATCTCAAGTCTCGCCTCCAGATACTTCATATTCACTTTCACAAACTCAAGAAAATGAGCCTACAAATATTCCTTTTCCCACTTATAACTATATGTCTGGAAACAGACGTGTGGCACCATCACCATCTGGGCAATTCTCACTCCTTCGAGAAATGCCCCCACCACCGCCGCCGTTGGACACACCTGAGCATTCTCAGCATGTCCAACAATTTGAACTTCCAGTCCTTTCTTCTTCCACCATTCCTATTATTACTTCAACAACTGCTGCGATGTCAACTGGGAGACTTCTCTAAATTTGCCTCCTCCAGTTGCTCCAGTAGAAACTGCTGCTGGTCCAGTGACACCTTCTCCTCCGTCACTGGACAATCAAGTTGTCTCTGTTCAAGCCGATATCCAAAACCTTCTCACCAGGGTGGAGGATATTCAAAAGACACTTGACAAAAACACCAAGTCTTTCTCCAGATACCACAAGGATCACTTGACCAATATTAAAGTGGTTGATCTGGGGATTAACAAGTTTTCATCAAATGAAGACTTGGTGTTGAAGAAGCTGAATGAGCTGGTCACTGGCTGCAACAATCTGGCAACATCTTTAAAAGAAGTCTTTGACCTCACTCAGTCCAAGGTCACAACCTCAATCTCCAACTTGCTGGGCAACACTGTTAGAACATCTGAAGTGGATTTAAGGGAGATTGAAAAACAGGTAAAAGAGTTGGTTGACAAACCTGGGTTGAATGTGACTGAACTTGGGCTGCAGTTAATGACTTCAGTTGGTCAGAAAATAGATGATACGCTGGGTGCTAGAGAACAACAATTGATAGAAAAGGTGATATCTGAGATCACCAAGCTGGCCACTCCTCAGGTTGATCTGGCCCCACTCACTACTGAGATCAACCAGTTGAGGGGCAGCATTGATAACTTGAACACCCAGGTAACACTTCATGCTCAGTCTCTGGATAAACTGGCAACTGAAGTAGAAAGTTTGAAGAAAAAGGATGAAGAAGTCAAGGATAAGGTGGTTTCTGGTCTGGATGAAGATTCCAAGATTTGAATGAACTAAAAACTGGTCAGGAACAAGTTGCAGCAAATGTTCTGACCCAGTCAAAAGAAACCAACCACCTATGGAGATCTTTCAGGATGATGTGCACCATATTCAAAGAATGTAAGAACATGCAATCGTGGCAGCCTCTTGACCGGTTGCCAGCTCACCATTCTAAATGGGAAGTTATTAGGGCAGGTCTAGATGCTGCCAAGGGGGAAAAAGTGCAGTTCTTGCACAAATTCAAACTGAAAGTAATCCATCTGGAACTCAAACAGGTAGTGAAATGATTGTGGCTGCCAGTACTGAAGCTGGTGAGCAAAGAATTGATGAAACTGGTGATGTAACTGATAGGGGGAATGTTGTTGTTGTTGACAAAGGCAAAGGTTTAGCATCTGATGTATCTGCCCAGCCGGCCACTGATGTACCTATGTTCGGAAACTGGCAATCTGGATAGGCTTCCTCCAGTTTCAGAAAGTGATAGCAAAAGAGTGGCTAGACTTGGCAATGAAATTAAAGAAAGAAAGAAGATGAAACAAAGAAACCAAGCTGAAGCCAGAGCATATCTTGCACAGATTAAATTGCTTGATATTAGTGATGCTCATCTTTTGGGAATCACTAAGGAGGAGTATGCCAGAGTAAAAAATGATGACAGGATAGTGGGCATGTTGAAAGAAATGCTTGACATTGAACTGGACAGCACTATCCTGATGAAGAAGCTGAATTTGATGCCAGAAGTTTGAATATATCAGTGGATAAGGCAAAAGAGAATCGGGCCAATGGGATCATGAAAAGAATTGAAAATGTTAAGAAGGTTGTAAAAAGGGTATTGAATCCACCAAGAAGGAACCCTCAACCAAGAAAACCACTGACCAGAGATGCTGACCTTAGTACATTTATAGAACCAACTGGCGAGGTATCGAATGATGACATCAAGTCTGCTGTACTGGCTGCTGGAGCTGGGAGTATTAAAATATCAAATAAATCTGAAGCAAGAAGCTATTACTCCCAGATCATGGCAACCAGAAGACATAGTGGGACTATCAATGGTGTTAATGTAACAATTAAGCCAGGCACCAAGTACTTTCACGTTGAGGTCAGTTATACCAGAGGGCCACTGGTTAAAACTGACAATTTTGGTGCAATGCAATATGGGTTCTCGGAATGGGTTGAGATGGTAAACTTTTTGGAGGCCAAGGCACAAAGGAATAGGTTTGAGAAAGCATGGGTCAACTTCTTAGAAGGGCAAGATTCAACACAAAGAGAATCTGGAGCTGAAGTTGAACATTGATCCTGAAGACTCACAACCTATCTCTTCAGTGACCAAGAAAATGAAAATTGGTGAAGGGCCATCAAGCTAAATTTTTCTTTCAGTTTATCTACTTGTAACTTTATTTACATTCTGTAACTTGTGTAAATTTCATTTCCTTGTATAAATGAAGTTACCAGTTTGTAACCACAAGGTAGATAATAGATTAGATCTAACAAACTTAAAAAGAAAAACCCAAGGCATTTATTGATCTATAAAAATGCCTTGGAAAACTTAGATAGATTTAATCGAACAAGTCTCTCTAGTTCACACTTGTACAGATACAAGAACTGAAAAAGACTTGCTAATATTTCAGGACAAATAGGGGGAATTTGTTAGGACCAGTTTCAGCGAAACTGGTCAGTCTCCAGTTGCACCTGGAGACCAAGAAGATTTGTCCAGAAATATATTGAAGTCCAGTTGCATCGTACAATTAACGCAACTGAAGACTTCCTCCAATTGAGAACTGACCAGTTGAAGAATCCTTCCAGTTGGAGTCAAAGACAACAAGTGGAAGATAGAGAATGACAATGGCAGCGAAGCCCAGTTGACATTCTAGTCAGTTACAAACTGGAGACCGTCAGTGGAAAGCTCTTACAAAGCTTTACACTGATTACGAGAAATTGACTTTTATGCTTTAAGTGCTTTTACCCGGATAATAAGATTTATCTTATTATTTAAGTACAAAAAGGTACATAAAGCTGGTTGAGTAAAGTTGCTTTATACTGCAACTTTACACTGCATTTTAAGGAATTAAATGTTATTCCTTAAATGTCTCAACCATATTTGTACGGCCAAAGTTAACATCCCAATGTTAACTTTGCCTATAAATACAAGTCATTGCACAACAAGAATAACAAGTGAGAAAACACTTCGAAAGATTTCACACTTTGCATACCTGCAATATTCTTGGTGAACTTGTGCAATCTCTCTCAATCGTAAAAAGGAACATTTCACAACTTTAAGTGTTTCGATTGTTTAGAGAAATTCCAAGTGTAGATCAATTGTAGTTCATAGGTTGTTAGGATATTTACATACTTGTATTATCTTGGTTCCGCAACAACCTTGTAATTTATTTAAAGTTAATAAGTAAATTACACTTGAAAATTACATATTGTCTCACCAATTTATTTTACAAGTATTTTGTATTATTGCATTGTTCTTTACTTATTGTCACTTAAATAAGTAATCTATCTAGAACTTGATATATACTCTCTGTAACTGGTCGTCTCCAGTTCAGCGTTTATATTGCAAAGTAACTCCACCATCGACATAGAGGTGTCTTCAGGTAGTACCATCTATTGTGTTGGGACTTACATATTCGGTGAACTACTTTCTCTTTTTTAACATGATCTTGATGACAGTTCTCCTTATTCTGCTACACCACTTCAACTGCTATATCTTCTTCACTCCATGATCAGTTGCCAAACCCAATGCAACCAACACACACTCGCAGAATAAATGGGTCCTAGATTCCTGCCCTTCGACATAGAACACAAGACATGTCTCCATTCCAACAATTTGAAGCCATATGACCTGCCTTTGTTGGAATACGATCCACAGAAAAGCCCACAACGTGCTTATCATGTAGTGCTTCTGCATCAGAAAAGAAAAGACGAGATTAACGCTATTTCACGAGAGGTTTTATGTTTTAAGTATAAGTGAGCGAAGTGAATTTTTATGCCCGAGAGCAGACACTCAAAACATATGACCTCGCGGGAAATGCGTTAATCCCGTCTTGTCTTTGCTGAGGCAGACGCACCAAATTATATAAGCACGTTGAGGGTATTCAATATTGAAGAAGAGAGGGGAAATTAGAACCGACCATAACGAGTTACTCTGGCATTGTGCCGACAATGACTCGCATGGTTGAAAATTCAATGTGTGATAGATGTGTTTTTAATGTATCCGAATACATATCTGATTTGATGAGCATTTGAGTGGTAGTTAAACTTGTAAGTTGTAAGGCCATCTCCAATGGCTTAACCATGACTGCGTTATATTTCATCCGACTATATGTGTATATATACATATATCTGTGTGTCTATTCTCATCTGTATGTGAAGACGGGTTGAACAATGACAGTCCTTTTGGGAAGGATAAGGATCACTTCAAGTCCTTTATGAAAACGGACGTTTTCTCCCATCCGTTAACTCCCTCACGTGCTTTCCACTTGAGGGTATTTGTGTCTTTTTCACTTATAAAGGACGAAACTTGATATTTCTTTGTTTTATGACAATCTTCTTTTCCTTTACTTCTTTCTCCTTCACACAAACATAATCATCTGCACCCACCACCAAAACATACATATTCCATCCTAAAAACAATAAAAATCAAACAATCTAATTTTAAATCTAATTCTATAATCAAATCAAATTAAAAGAAATCTATTGAAATGCATACATACATATACAGGATCTATACTTACATACATACAAACACATAAATATATATACATACATACAAACACATAAATATATATACATACATACAAACACATACATAAAGTCAAACTTTAGATCTAAATCTTCACACATAAATCAAAGTGTTGAAAAAACCAAAATCAAGTCTTTAACGAAATATGAGTAAATCTACGAATTGACAGAAACAGATGGACCTCCATAATTGGTCAAGTGCTAAAGCAAAGAAACAGACAAAAGCAAAGAAATATACATACGTATATACTGAAAGAAATATACATAATTGGTCAAGTGATAAAGCAACTCTCGCGTTTAGTCAACCATTATCGTAAACCAATTTCACCCACCATCGTCGAGCACGACAGTCACCCATGACCCCAGCACACACCACAAAAAGCTCGACAATTTCTTCAAATCCAACAAGTGTTTGATGTTTATGGTTTGTTGATGGATTGAAGTTGTTTTTGATGGGTTTTGTTTAGATCCGAAAAAAAGTGAAAAAAGTTATTGGTTTTGAGTTTTGATGGTGAAGATGAAGGTTTAACGGGTGATGGAGGCACTGTGGTGGTTCGGTGGTGATGCGGCTGTGGCATTACCGGAAGCCGGAATCTTCAAGATGATGGTAGGGATGGTTTCCTTAGTTCAAGTCTTTTTTTTTTTTTTAAAGATTTTACTTTATTTCTTTATATCTAGATATATGTATTGATGTATATGTGTATAGATATAGATATAGCACTATGTGAATTTATATGGAGTATGTATAATATGCTTTTAGAATTTGGTAAATACAATAGTAAGACAGGAGAGAAAAGAAAGGAACGAAAGCAATTATATATATATGGGTTAAGATTGTGAAACCAAATCTATTTTGGTATTGATTTTGATTTTGGGATGAATTTTTTTTTGTTTTTGGTGAAGATAACAATGAATAGATTATTAGATGTGAGAAAATTTTTTTGCAAGTGTATATGTGTAGAAGAAGAAGAATGAAAAGAAAAGGAAAAAAATATCATGACTAGTCCTTTATTGATGAAATGACTATACTACCCTCATGTGGAAAACACGTGGGAGAGAAAACGGAGAAGAGATAACGTCCGTTTACGTAAAGGACTGGATGTGATACTTATCCTTCCCAAAAGGACTACCAGTGTCATTTCAGATGGTTAAGGATGAAACTTGATTATTAGGGTAAACCACAAGGACGATTTAGGCCGTTTACTGACTCGGGATAAAAATGAATAAATGCTATAGCTTTAAATTTCACACTCGGTTTCATGGAAACGGTTCACATGACCGTGTGCTTGTTAAGTTGCTAGTCCACATATCCGTATTGAAAAAGAGATTTTTCAAATATAAATTTATTTTAGATAAATAATTAAATTACGTGTGAATATTTAACAACTTACAATAATTAGATAACTTTAAGTAGAATAGAAAATGAAAATGTTATTGGGGGGTAAAAGTACAAATTTTATGAAAAAAAGTTATTACCAATAGGGCAATACCTTCATATTCTTCAAGCTTTTGGAAAAAAAAACTTTGTTTGCAATGGTATCAAGTCATCGAATTACTTATTTGATAGAAAAAAGCTTTTGATCAAATGCGATTGGAGTTGCTAAGGGTTAAAATAAATTTCTTTTTCATCCGAGGGCTATGAATTTTTTAAAATTGAATTTAGGAAGCTCTTTTATAATTATTGTAATATGCCTTTAACTTGATATAATATTTTTTAAAATTAAATATAATAAAATTTGTTTTTAATTGAAAGAAAAAAGTTGTAGGCATCACGTGACTTAGCTGTAAAGGATTTCAATTTTTAAGATGATAGATTTACTGTAACAGAGGTCACTAATACGCACGAATATATCTCTATAGTCGTGTTTGAAAGAAAAAAGGTGTATAGGCATCACGTGATTCAGCTGTAAATGATTTCAATTTTTGAGATGATAGATTTACTGTAACAGAGGTGAATAATACGCACGAATATATCCATATGATCCATGTTTGAAAGAAAAAAGGTGTAGGCATCACGTGATTTAGCTGTAAATGATTTCAATTTTTGAGATGATAGATTTACTGTAACAGAGGTGAATAATACGCACGAATATATCCATATGATCCATGTTTGAAAGAAAAAAGGTGTAGCCATCACGTGATTTAGCTGTAAATGATTTCAATTTTTGAGATTATAGAGTTACTGTAACAGAGGTGACTTTTTTTTTTTTTGAACAGCCAACAAATTGATATATATCAATTTAATACGCACGAATATATCTCTATGAGTCGTGTTTGAAAGAAAAAAGTTGTAGGCATCACGTGATTTAGCTGTAAATGATTTCAATTTTTGAGATGATAGATTTACTGTAACAGAGGTGACTTTTTTTTTTTTGTTCCCAAGGCGCCTCGGGAGAGATTACGTAACATCTACACATGTGTCAAAAATTATATAAAATGAAACTTGCGTGGCAAAGGTTAAAAAGTAAAAAGTTATGTGATAAACAGTAAAGAAAATGAAGTTTTGGTGGCTGAAGTTGGAAAATTTAAAGCTATGTGGTAAAAAGTTAAGAATATGAAACTTTGCGCGGTGTACAACCTACTGTAGGGAAAAACAAGTCTCAAAGGTTCCCGTACCCTCCCAGCCCAAAGATAGATAAACACATTAAAGAAATTTGAACACAAGAATTAACGTGGAAACTCGAAAACCAGATAAAAACCACAAGCTCCAAAGACAATAGATTTCACTATATGAAAATTGGTTATAATCGCATGTAAAGCTTACACAAGACACTTTGTAAAGTTCTACAACACACTTCTACATCTTCCAAGCTTCCTTAATACACTACAAACTTCTTGGAAACTCTTTCCACAACATATTAGTTAATTATTAGTTAAAAAAATTTTTTAAAAAAAATTAATTATTAAGTCACTTCAAATACTAAAGTTGAGTTTTTTCTAAACTAGTGTAGTTGGAAAACTTATTTGGTTAACATGATCCAATTATTTTATTTCAGTTATGTTTAATTAGTCTAAAACCCAAATGGTGAATATTTTTATAACTATACTAATTTGGTAAATAAAATTTCCCCACTCACTAATTTCGAAAAAAAACTCGTATAGAGTTTATCTACAATTTGATACGAGTATAAACTTTAATCGCGTTGTATAAACTTTTTGAAAGCCACGTCCGCGTTATATAACTACTTAACTAGTTCCTTATAAATTGCGTATTTCGTTTCATTTTTCTTTAATTTTTTGAAAGGTATTTTGTTTTATTTTACTTTACAGTTTACTAGGAACCTTCCGCTCCCCACAATTACAATGATTGTAACACCCCAAGCCGAGGCTCGAAATATCACGGAAATCATATAGCACAAGGTGGAATTACAATAGAACTAGAACTAAATGCAAATAGAGATTCAGTGAATCCATTACAATACGAAACAAGTACCAAAATACATAAGGAGCAAATAACCATCAAAGTTACAAAAGTACATCCCGAAGATGGCAAATCGATCCTAAGTATAATGCAAAAGAGAAGGTCGATGAATCCTTGATTCATAAAGTCCAAAGCCCGGGTTTAACAGCAAGCAAGCAACTAAACTCCACGTCCGGGGATAACCTGATTACCTGAAAAGTGTACTAAGCATAGTCAACACAAGGTTGGTGAGTTCGTAGTAATGGTCCATAAAGAACAAGCGTCAATAATCACAATGTACGAGTAGAGGCTAGACATGACTTACAGTGAGCCTCTAAGTAACACAATAACGTCCAACAATCAAGATTACGCAAAGTAAGTAAGCGTGTAACAGGAATGTACAATTGATAAAAGTATCAATGCAAGTGCCAAATGCATAAATAAGCCAACATGCCTATCTTATGCGTGAACTCAAGTCACCTATGCAATGATACCCGCCTGTCATCACAATGAACAAGGCTGTATCTCAAAATCATCGAGATATATATGTCTATATACTCGGATGTCATGTCACCAACATCTCACAGGATAAGTGTATACATCTATACACTAGGATGTTTGAGTCCTCAACCGAGGGATTATGTACTACGTATGCATGCTTACAATCAATCGTATATGCATCAATCACAAATCGTCTGTCATGAACCAACAATCAATATTCGTCAATCATAAACCAATAATCACAATTTAAACCACCTATACGTACATACACTTAAGAGGATTATCCATTCTTCGAGTCTCAGATGCTTATATATAGGGTCACCCGCAGCCTTCCCACCACATCTAAAACCCAATGAAGGCATAACCGACTTCCATGTAGGTACGTCTATCCTAATATTAATGAATTACTTAACAAACATAAACCAAATCAATCAAACGTGATAAACCGTCTCATCAAACCAACATTTAACCCAAATCAATCAATCAATCAATCAACAACGTAAGTAAACACGCAAGGTTTACACTTTTCAGCCCGAATCTCAAATGAGTAGGGAGCTACGAAACTCACCTTGATCGGCAAAGAAGCTTAAGTCGAGTTAATAAAAGATTAATAGCGAGTATTGGGCCCTACACGTTCACAACCTATCAAAGCATGTCATATATCATAATGTCAACTTTAATATCATAAATAAGTTGGTTTCTTAGGTTTAAGTTGAGTCACGAACCCACAATTACTTTCTTAACATTACCGAGTGTGAAACATAACACTTTGACTCAACATTTTTAGAAATGGGGAAAGTCTCATACAAAAAGAATGTTACTACAAGAAACTAGGCTCTCTCACGATTCCAACGATAGGTCACATGACTTATTTGGACTTACGGATCAAAAGTTATAAGTGTTTGAAGTTAGGAAATGAAAACGAATTATCAGGACCAGAGATTAACCACTGCGCCGCAGTCAAGGCCATGCCTTGCCACTGCGCCGTAGTCAAAAGCAAGGCCTCATTCCAGAGGTTATCCACTGCGCCGCAGTCAAGGCTATGCCATGCCACTGCGCCGCAGTGAGGCCCAGAGCTGCACCAGCAGCAGCAGTTTAAGTGCAGAAAATGAACCAAAACTACCAAAACTCGACCCAAACCATACCAAAATGATTAGTAGGAGTTTGAAACTCATTTTGAAGCTTAACTAAGTGCCATTAAACATAAATACACATAACCCATTACAAATTTCCATTCCAAAACATCAAGAACACTTCCAAATCATTCAACCCAAACCAAAACCCTAATTGAACCCTAATTTCATTTCGACCCGATTTAAGACTTGTAAATACTTTAAATCGACCAACAACATATAAATAAGCATAAATAGTGAAGATGGGATGAATTTGACTTACCAAAACTCCTTCTTGAGCTCAAACCCGAAATTAGGTCAAAATGGGTAAAAACCTTGCACTATGAACTTCAATCTTTTGATATGATGAAGATGAGAAGGAGATGATGAGGATTCTTATATTAAACAAATTTCACAACACCAAATAATTCAAGAGTTCAAGAGAGAAAGATGGGAAAAGAGAGTTCTTGCTTTTGTTAGAGAGAAAAGAAAGAGATTGGGTTTGTGTGGTGAAATGAAAGAGATAAGGGAAAGGGTTGGGTCTTAGAAGGCTCATGGGTCATGGGTAATCCATGGGTCGACCCGTTTCCATTTACAAGTTAGTTTACACATCGTTTTACATTTATTCACCAATTAAGTCATACAATCGACCCTACTAACATACCACATAGTCATTTAACCACAAATGAACCCAAATATTTCATTAAACAAGATTGTTAGTCATATTACACGAAAAGTCAACGGGTCAAAACTCACGGATGTTACAATTGTATAACCATGTC
>CM067173.1:21479386-21492324 GCA_034093135.1 Erigeron breviscapus
TCGGCACAATGCCAGAGTAACTCGTTATGGTCGGTTCTAATTTCCCCTCTCTTCTTCAATATTGAATACCCTCAACGTGCTTATATAATTTGGTGCGTCTGCCTCAGCAAAGACAAGACGGGATTAACGCCATTTCCCGCGAGGTCATATGTTTTGAGTGTCTGCTCTCGGGCATAAAAATTCACTTCGCTCACTTATACTTAAAACATAAAACCTCTCGTGAAATAGCGTTAATCTCGTCTTTTCTTTTCTGATGCAGAAGCACTACATGATAAGCACGTTGTGGGCTTTTCTGTGGATCGTATTCCAACAAAGGCAGGTCATATGGCTTCAAATTGTTGGAATGGAGACATGTCTTGTGTTCTATGTCGAAGGGCAGGAATCTAGGACCCATTTATTCTGCGAGTGTGTGTTGGTTGCATTGGGTTTGGCAACTGATCATGGAGTGAAGAAGATATAGCAGTTGAAGTGGTGTAGCAGAATAAGGAGAACTGTCATCAAGATCATGTTAAAAAAGAGAAAGTAGTTCACTAAATAAATGTCAATCCAACGGGGTATTATACTGTAACACCCCAAGCCAAGGCTCGAAATATCACGGAAATCATATAGCACAAGGTGGAATTAATGTAGAACATGAACTAAATGCAAATAAAGGATTCAGTGAATCCTTACAGAACGATAAACAAGTATCAAAATACATAAAGAACAAGTCGTCATCAAAGATTACAATAGAACATCAACAGATGGTTAATGGTTCTAAGTACAATGCAAAAGAAGGCAAATGGGTCCTTGATCCATATATGTCCAAGTCCGGGTTCAACAGCAAGCTAATAAATCGATCATACTTCAATGCCTTGGAATAACCTGATTGAATGAAAAGTGTACTAAGCATAGTCAACACAAGGTTGGTGAGTTCGTAGTAATGGTCCACAAGGAACCGTAGACAGAAATCATAAAGTACGAGTGGAGGCTAAACATGACTTACAGTGAGCCTCTAAGAAACACAATAATGTCCAACAACAAGATTACACAAGTACAAAAGCGTGTAATAAGAAATGCATAAATGATATGTGTATCAATGCAATGCCATATGCGTAAGTAAGCCAAAATGCCTATCTTATGCGTGATCTCCGGTCACCTATGCAACGATACTCGCTTGTCATCACCATGAACAAAGCGGCATCTCAAAATCATCGAGATATATATGTCTATATACTCGGAGTCAAGATCTACATCCAAAATGGGTGCATACATCTATACACCAGGATGTCGGCAATCCCCTGCCGATGGCTCATCAGCAATGTATGCAATGCTTACAATCAATTGTAAATGCATCAATCTAAACCAACAATCAATATACGATGAACCTGAGCCAACAATCAATATTCGTCAAACATAAGCCAACAATCAATATACGACAAACATAAGCCAACGATCAATATTCAACAAACATAAGCCACTAACCACAATTTAAACCAACTATACGTACATACACTTAAGAGGGTTATCCATTCTTCGAATCCCAGATGCTTATATATAGGGTCACCCGCAGCCTTCCCACCACATCTAAAACCCAATGAAGGCATAACCGACTTCCATGTATGTACGTCTATCCTAATATTAATGAAATACTTAACAAACATAAACCAAGTCACTCAAACGAAATGAACCGTCACATAATTCCAACAACTAGAACGATCAATCAATCAATCAATCAATGCAAGCAAACACGTAAGTTTACACTTTTCAGCCCGAATCTCAAGCGAGTAGGGAGATACGAAACTCACCTTGATTGGCAAAAGATGTTATTAATTTGATATAACGTCGAGTCAATGTCGTTCAATATTCACTTCACATCCACCACCTATATATCATTAATATATGTACACATTAATATTTATATCCACATATATACACATATACGCCATTTGTTTGCTAAAACCCTAATTAGGTTTTAGCTTATTACAAGGCCTCAATCGACTACTAAGTCTCGACACGGTATCTAATAAAGTCAAGAGTTAGTTAGAACCCGACAAAAGTCGTTTAAGAATAATCCCGAGTCGTTAATTAATTTATGTCCATTTATGTATTTATATGTATATATAACACCCGAGGTTACAATTTCTAGTTAGGGTTTCATACGTTTCAAAAGTTAGCGTGACTTCCAAGACTCAATACTCCATTAACGAGGTTGTGTGATGGTTCGGATCGAAGCCCGGTACAAGCCTAGTGTCCAGAAGGTCAAAAAGGAAAACAATAAAACAGCACCACCGTAACTTACGGTGGTGTCCACCGTAGGCTACGACCGTTCAAGGCTGAAGGGGCGTAAGGTACGGTTCATACAGGCGTAAGGTACGGCGGCTAGGAATGAACGGGCGTAAGGTACGGCAGATCCACCGTAGCTTACGGTGGCCTGCAATCGATGGATTTTTAGGCGTAACATGCAGCGTAAACAGGAAGTTTCAACGTAAGATAAATTCGTAGCGTAAGCTACGCCCAACCTGGACGTAACCTACGCCCAGCCTACACTCAACCAGCGTAACCTACGCCTGGGAGGGGGCGTAAGGTACGCCGGCTGCCAGGACAGCTCAAGAACAGGGCGTAAGGTACGGTTCATACAGGCGTAAGGTACGGTGGCAAAGGGGCGTAAGGTACGGCTAGGCAAGGTCTGGCATGGCCGTAGGCTACGACCGTTCAAGGCTGAAGGGGCGTAAGGTACGGTTCATACAGGCGTAAGGTACGGCGGCTAGGAATGAACGGGCGTAAGGTACGGCAGATCCACCGTAGCTTACGGTGCCTACAGGCGTAAGGTACGGCATAGGCGTAAGGTACGGCATAGGCGTAAGGTACGGCATAGGCGTAAGGTACGGTCATAGGGGCGTAAGGTACGGATGAAGGGGCGTAAGATACAGTTCATACAGGCGTAAGGTACGGCAGCTAAGAATGAACAGGCGTAAGGTACGGCAGATCCACCGTAGCTTACGGTGGCCTGCAATCGATGGATTTTTAGGCGTAACATGCAGCGTAAACAGGAAGTTTCAACGTAAGATAAATTCGTAGCGTAAGCTACGCCCAACCTGGACGTAACCTACGCCCAGCCTACACACTCAACCGGCGTAAGATACAGTTCATACAGGCGTAAGGTACGGCAGCTAAGAATGAACAGGCGTAAGGTACGGCAGATCCACCGTAGCTTACGGTGGCCTGCAATCGATGGATTTTTAGGCGTAACATGCAGCGTAAACAGGAAGTTTCAACGTAAGATAAATTCGTAGCGTAAGCTACGCCCAACCTGGACGTAACCTACGCCCAGCCTACACTCAACCAGCGTAAGGTACGGCAGATCCACCGTAGCTTACGGTGGCCTGCAATCGATGGATTTTTAGGCGTAACATGCAGCGTAAACAGGAAGTTTCAACGTAAGATAAATTCGTAGCGTAAGCTACGCCCAACCTGGACGTAACCTATGCCGAGGGGCGTAAGGTACGGTTCATACAGGCGTAAGGTACGGCTAGGAATGAACGGGCGTAAGGTACGGCAGATCCACCGTAGCTTACGGTGGCCTGCAATCGATGGATTTTTAGGCGTAACATGCAGCGTAAACAGGAAGTTTCAACGTAAGATAAATTCGTAGCGTAAGCTACGCCCAACCTGGACGTAACCTACGCCCGAGGGGCGTAAGGTACGGTTCATACAGGCGTAAGGTACGGTAGCTAGAAATGAACGGGCATAAGGTACGGCAGATCCACCGTAGCTTACGGTGTACAGGCGTAAGGTACGGTGGCAAGGGGCGTAGGTTACGCTAGGCAAGTCTGGATACAGGCGTAAGGTACGGTCAACAGGGGCGTAAGGTTACGGTCTAGGCAAGTCTGGATACAGGCGTAAGGTACGGTGGCAACAGGGGCGTAAGGTTACGGCATAGGCGTAAGGTACGGCATAGGCGTAAGGTACGGTCATACAGGCGTAAGGTACGGCATAGGCGTAAGGTACGGCATAGGGGCGTAAGGTACGGCATAGGCGTAAGGTACGGCATAGGGGCGTAAGGTACGGCATAGGGGCGTAAGGTACGGCATAGGCGTAAGGTACGGCATAGGGGCGTAAGATACAGTTCATACAGGCGTAAGGTACGGCAGCTAAGAATGAACAGGCGTAAGGTACGGCAGATCCACCGTAGCTTACGGTGGCCTGCAATCGATGGATTTTTAGGCGTAACATGCAGCGTAAACAGGAAGTTTCAACGTAAGATAAATTCGTAGCGTAAGCTACGCCCAACCTGGACGTAACCTACGCCCTAGGGGCGTAAGGTACGGTTCATACAGGCGTAAGGTACGGTAGCTAGAAATGAACGGGCGTAAGGTACGGCATACAGGCGTAAGGTACGGCATAGGCGTAAGGTACGGCATAGGCGTAAGGTACGGTCATAGGGGCGTAAGGTACGGCATAGGCGTAAGGTACGGCATAGGCGTAAGGTACGGTGAAGGGGCGTAAGATACAGTTCATACAGGCGTAAGGTACGGCAGCTAAGAATGAACAGGCGTAAGGTACGGCAGATCCACCGTAGCTTACGGTGGCCTGCAATCGATGGATTTTTAGGCGTAACATGCAGCGTAAACAGGAAGTTTCAACGTAAGATAAATTCGTAGCGTAAGCTACGCCCAACCTGGACGTAACCTACGCCTAGGAATGAACGGGCGTAAGGTACGGCAGATCCACCGTAGCTTACGGTGGCCTGCAATCGATGGATTTTTAGGCGTAACATGCAGCGTAAACAGGAAGTTTCAACGTAAGATAAATTCGTAGCGTAAGCTACGCCCAACCTGGACGTAACCTATGCCAGGGGCGTAAGGTACGGTTCATACAGGCGTAAGGTACGGTAGCAAATGAACGGGCGTAAGGTACGGCATAAGGGGCGTAAGATACAGGTTCATACAGGCGTAAGGTACGGACAGGCGTAAGTACGGATGAACAGGCGTAAGGTACGGCAGATCCACCGTAATTTAAGTTAAACAACCAAAAAGATACAAGAATTTAAGAGAGAAGGGAGTTCTTGCTAGAGAGATAGGAGAAAGAGAAAGAGATTTGGGTTTTGTGGTGAAAATGGGAGGATAAGGGGGAAAGGGTTGGGTCAAAAGCTGATGGGTCATGGGTAGCCCATGGGTCGACCCGTTTACACTTAACTAGATTATTCACACATTGACTCGCAACGTTTCGCATAATAAGTTGTCATCCCGACCCGTCGAGCATATTATAATTCATTTAGTCACAAAATGAACTCAAAGATATCCTTAAGTACGAAGGTTAGTCAACTTACACATAAGGTTGGACGGGTCAAAATAGTGGATGTTACATATACAATATCATCCTGTTGGAATGACATTTGTTGCAGTGAATCACTTTCTCTTTTTTAACATGACATTGATGACAGTTTCTCTCTGCCACACAACTCGTCAACATCTATTTCTTTTTCACAAGTCATTCCAACGGGGTTCTTCACCATATCAAGACGCTTGGTTTACTTTGGTTTAAGAAGATATAGCAGTTGATGTGGAGAAGGAGTAGCAGAAGAAGAAGGCGAACTGTCATCAATGTCATGTTAAATTATAGAAAGTGCTTCACTGCAATATATGTCATTCGATTGGGATCGTTCAGAATATCAATACTCTTGGTTTACTTCGATTTAAGAATATATCTGCATATATAGGAACATTGTGAAGATTGGTGTAATTTCATTTTCTTTTAAATCATTGTAAACTAGTTTTTTGTCCCCGAGCGTTGCCCCGGGAGACATTACGTAACATCTACACATGTGGAAAAAATTATATAAAATGAAGTTTTCGTGACAAAAGTTAAAAAGTGAAAAGTTATGTGGTCAAAAGTAAAGAAAACTTTGTGACAAAAGTTAAAAAAAAGTTATGTGGTAAAAAGTAAGAGAATGAAACTTTCGTGCTGAAGTTGAAAATTTAAAGTTATGTGGTAAAAAGTTAAGAATATGAAACCTTGTTGACAAAAGGAAAAAAATCCAAAAGTTATGTGGTGAAAAGTAAGGAAAATGAAACTTTCGTGAAAAAAGGTTACAAAATTGAAAGTTATGTGGCAAAAACACAAAGTTATATGGTAAAAAGTAAATAAGTGACCGAACTTCAAATACTTAAAGTTATGTGGTAAAAAGTAAGAGAATGAAACTTTCCTGACAAAAGTTGAAAAAATAAAAGTATAAATAGTAAATAAAATAAAACTTTTGTGTGGAAAGTAGAAGAAACGAAAGTGATGTGCAAAAAGTAAAAGAACGAAAACTTTAGTAAATTTATGTGATAAAAAGTAAAGAGAATGAAACTTTCGTGACAAAAGTTAGAAAAACAAAAGTTTAAAAAGTAAATAACACAAAAATTTCGTGCAAGAAGTAAAAGAAATATAAGTTATGTGACAAAAGTTAAAAGATTAAAGTTATGTGGGAAAATTAAGAAACCTAAAAATCTAAATAATCTAAGTTTGTATTAAAAATAGAAGATGTGAAAGTTTGGGGTAAAAGTGTAAAACAATAGAAGTAGTAGTATTTTGTGGCAAAAATAGAAAAACTAAAAGTTTAGTGGTGAAAATAAAAAACTTAAAATTTACTGTAGTTTAGTGGTGAAAATAAAAAACTTAAAAGATATCGGCCGCCGGCTTTTTTGCCGGGACGTGTGTGAATCGAAAGTAATATTTTTTTAAATAAAAAAAATACATGATCCAACCATACAACAACCATCTTCATCTTGTTTACATTAATTTATATAACAACTTACATGACATTGTTTTAGTTTCATAAACATGTTAAACAGTCCTCAAAGATCATGTAACATACATATATAAACTTATAAAGAATGTATAAACTTATAAATGATCTAAATGGTTTATGCAAACACCAAGAAAGTTGTAAAGTAAACTTAAAACACAGTGCTAATATTCGAAAGGTAACCAAAAATTTATTTCACATCACCTCGAATTGTTGCCAGCTTTTACAAATAAGTATATGGAACAAGCAACGAGACACAAACCATAATATTGTCATCCGCTGCAATGGAACCTTAAATCATTGATGATCGATGAAATATATTACTTCATGCTTCATGAAGTAACTTAAGATACATATATTTCTATTTTGTAAATGTTTTTAAAAATATATAATTTATTATACAAAAAATATTTATTTAAATGGAATAAAAGTACCATATGGATGAGCATCACTCAAATGCTCATCAAATCAGATATGTATTCGGATACATTAAAAACACATCTATCGCACATTGAATTTTTAACCATACAATTTATAGTGTTTTCTCCCTTTGCATAGAAAGAAAGAAAGAAAGAAAGAAAGAAACTGCTCAGTGACGCCTTCCGCGAGTTTTGAGCCCCAATACCTCGACGGTGTATGGGGGAGGTTATGATGTAGACAGAAGTAGAGAGGCTGTTTTCTCCCTTTGCATATATCTATGTTATTATGTATGTCACAGAACACTAATGAAATGGACAGTGGGGAAATGATGTACAAAAACTTGCACGAAAGTGAGGTGTCCTCATTACCCGAACCGGGCTCAGAAAATGGGTTAATGACACCCGAGTCGGTCCTTGAACCATTTGTCTCCCTGAGGACTTCATCCAGTTCAAGCGACTGCTGGGCTTTTCTTTTCCACTGCAACTACTGAAATTGTCAAGAAAAAGAGAACCCCAAAGCCGACAACTCTTTCGGCCGCAAAAGCTAGTAACACGGGTACATCGCAGGCACGAAAATCGTCGGCGAACAGGTGCAATGAAGCCCACTGCCGGTCACCATTTAATTGATGATTTTACATTCATTTGAATGAATCTTACGATAATAACGAGTATTGCGTGATGTGTTTTTAATGTATCCGAACCCATAGGAATTTGTTGAGCAAATACCAAATGCGTGAGCGATAGTAAGGAACCATATGGATGATGAGAATGGGTTTTGTACAAAATGATATACGGAGTATTTATTATCCATTTAGTATTATTTTACTAGTTTCAATGGTAAGGAAACCAATCATTATATATAGTGAGATGGTAAGAGTGATAAAGTCATAGAGTATGATAGGTAATAGGAGGTGATATGTCATAGAGCGTGATAGCCAAATGCCTTAGCCGTACGGGCTCTTCCCTCGGATTTAAAAATTCGTCGAAAGTATATCGAATGACATCTCTATTGAAAGAGCATTAAATTTTAAGAACACCCATATCATTTTTATGATTTATTCATGTACGGTTTTTGAGATAAAAGATTTTGAAAGAATTAAAGGAATAAAATGATTTATGGAGGAGAAAGAAAAAAATAAGTGGTTGAAATTTGAAGAGATAGATGAAAATGAAAGTTGAAAGTTGTGGGGCATTGATGTATGGTGCATCATGCATTATCATGAGTACATTGTTGAAAATGAAAGTTGAAAATTGAAACCTTATTTGCTTTATAATATAGTATAGATTTTACTAGTTTCAATGGTAAGGAAACCAATCATTATATATAGGTGGAATTGTACTTTCCATTATAGCTCTGTGGTTGAACACCAGCTTTACATGCTAGAGGTCTCGAGTTCGCGACTAGGAAAGACATTTAAAGGTCTTTTACAAATAAAGTCTTCCAGTGAAGCAAGTTTGAATCCTGCAGAGGGGCTCTCTAGCGCAGACCCGGTTAAGACAACGTAAGCTAGATCCTTGTTGCGAGCAAATGATCTACACCTTTCAAAAAATATATACAGTAGAACCTCTATAAATTAATACTCGATAAATTAATAACCTCGATAAAATTAATAATTTGTCCGGTCCCAACTTGGGACCAGTACAAAATTGGACACCAATTATATATATAACAATTGAAGTTCCCTTAGCTACAGGGAACTTCTATTGTTTCACACTTTTACACCAAACTTTCATAACTTCTATTTCTAACACAAACTTAGTTTATTTAGGAACTTCTATTGTTTCGCACTTTTACACCAAACTTTCATATCTTCTATTTCTAACACAAACTTAGTTTATTTAGAAAACTTAGTTTACTTAGAATTTTAGGTTTTTTAATTTTTGCCACATAACTTTAACCTTTTTAAAGTTAACGATAAAAAACCAATAAAAACTTAGTTTACTTAGAATTTTAGGTTTTTTAATTTTTGCCACATAATTTTTGGTTTTCTTTCTAAAGCTAACGATAAAAAACCAATCTGTGTAACATAGCCTTAATTATCGGGACACACATGACGGGTTGCATTAGTATCAACCCACCATCCTTTGAGCCCATCGGTGGTCAGATTGATCCCTCCTACATAGCAGTGAGATCAGAAATAATAGAAACAAGAGGCATGTCATCATCGACCACGTCTAGCATGATCAAAGCATAACTAATCATTTATTGAAATCGTCGCACTGGAGTTGACAATGAACGATGCTTCACATTTAAAACTAAATAATTCTTGTATAGAATATATTGGTTTTGTTGTTTGTTTTATATCTTACTTTATTTTTATATAACTACAAATCACTGTTTATATTATACGCATAAGTGTAAGGGATGATCTAATTTTTGTTTGTCGCATATTTCATTTTATGGATTTCTAGCATATTTAATTTTATGGAATTACCAATTTGTTAAAGTGTGTTTCCTTTTATTGCTAACCCCGAAAATCAAATTTTTATAGAGAGGAATACATTCGTGTGTGTGTGTGTGTATTGTGTGTTTGTGTGTAAATTTCGGGACGAAATTCTTTCAACGGGGGGATAATGTAACATCCGTGAATTTTGACCCGTTGACTTTACGTGTAGTATGACTAACAATTTAAGTTAATGAATTAATTGGGTCGTTTTGTGAGTTAAATGGCGATGTGGTATATTCGGGTCGATAATATGGGTTAGTCGATATTTAAACGTGTAGCGTTTGTGTTGTGGTTTGTGAAGGGAAACGGGTCGGCCCGTGGGTAGTCCATGACCCACCAGCCCCCAAGACCCATTTCCCCCCCTTATCCCTTTCTCCCCCTCTCATTCTCATTTCTATCTATCTATCTCCTTCTCTATTTCTCTCAAACAAAAGAAAACCAATTCATTCTTCATCCTCTTCTTGCATCAAATTAGTGTTGGAACGGTTATAACATAGAAATCATAGCCATCTTCATCTCACTTTCGTCATATTGAAGAATCAAAAGCCAAGTTCTTGCATTTTACCCATTTTGACCTAATTTCAGGTTCTAGCTCAAGGAGGAGTTTCGGTAAGTCTAATTCATCCCTTTTGTACCTACTTATGTTTGTTTATGCATTCTCTAGTCATCTTGAAAGTTTGCAAGTCCTAAATCGGCTTAAATCTTGATTTGGGTCAAACTAGGGTTTAATTAGGGTTTGAAGGGTTTGGATGTGATTTTGATGTTTTGAATCGAAACTAAGATAGGGGTTATGTTTATTTATGTTAAAACATGTTTGTTTAAGCTTCAAAATGGGTCTTGGATCATCGCTAGTCGATTTGGGGGTCGAAAATGGGGTTTGGGTGAAGTTGGATCGCATTTTGTACTCAAAAATCTCCAGGTCTGAGCCCAGTCGCGCCGCGAGCTCCTGCTCCTCGCGCCGCGAGCCCGTGTCCAGTCGAAGTCAGTGACTTTCTCGCGTCCCGCCTCGCGCCGCGAGCTTTCCTGCTCCTCGCGCCGCGAGCTCCTTCTCCTCGCGCCGCGAGTTTCACCTGTTTTGCACATCAGTTTTCAAACGTTAATAACTTTTGACCCGTAACTCCAAATAAGTCGTATGACCTATCGTTGGAATCGTAAGAGAGTCTAGTTTCTATTAGAGACCCTCTTTTTGTATGAATCCTTTCTCATTTCTAAAAAGGTTGAGTCGAATGTGTCTTGTTTCCTACTCGTTTAAGTTGGAAAGGCGTTTAGGGTTTGTGACTTGACCTAATTGTGCTAAACTAACTTGTTTATGATTGTAGAGTTGACATTATGGTATATTGATGTATAATTATAGGTTGTGGACGTGTGGATCCTATTACTCGTTTGTAATCTTATACTAGCTTCTTTGCCGGTCAAGGTGAGTTTCGTATCTCCCTACTCGCTTGAGATTCGGGCTGAAAAGTGTAAACCTGGCGTGTTTACTTGCATTTATTGATTTATTGATTGGTTGCCTTGATTGTTGGATTGATGTGACAGTTCGTTTCGTTTGATTGACTTGGGTTATGTTTTAGTTAATTATTATATATATATTAGGATAGACGTACATACATGGAAGTCGGTTATGCCTTCATTGGGTTTTAGATGTGGTGGGAAGGCTGCGGGTGACCCTATATATAAGCATCTGGGACTTGAAGAAAGTAGAATCCTCTGAAGTATATGTACGTATAGTTGGTTTAATTGGGATTAGTGGTTTATGGTTGATGAATATTGATTGTTGGCTTACGGTTGTCGTATATGGATTTTGGCTTATGTTGGACGAATATTGACTGTTGACACAGGTTCATCGTCTATTGACTGTTGGTTTATGATATATGCATTTACATTTGATTGTAAGCATTGCATACATTGTTGATGAGCCCTCGGCAGGGGATTGCCGACATCCTGGTGCATAGATGTATGCACCCGTTTTGGATGTAGTTCCTGACTCCGAGTATATAGACATATATATCTCGATGATTTTGAGATACAGCCTTGTTCATTGTGATGACAGAAGGGTATCGCTGCATTGGTGACTGGCGTTCACGCATAGGATAGGCATGTTTGCTTATTCATGCATTTGGCACTTACATTGATTCGCATATCATTTGTGCATTCTCATTTCACATTTACTTGTCTTGTGTAATCTTGTTGTTGGGCGATGTTGTGCTATGTAGAGGCTTGCTGTAAGTCATGTCTAGCCTCTATTCTTATATTATGATTATTGATGTTGGTTCTTTACGAACCACTACTACGAACTCACCAACCTTGTGTTGACTATGCTTAGTACACTTTTCAGGTAATCAGATTAATCCTGGGCGTGGAGTATAGTTGCTTGCTTGCTTGCTGTTTAACCCGGACTTTGGACCTTATGGATCAAGGATTCATAGACCTTCTCTTTTGCATTATACTTAGGATTAATTGCCATCTTTTAAATGCTCCTTTGTAACTTTGATGGTTATTGCTCCTTTTGTATTTTGGTACTTGTTCGTATTTGTATTGGATTCACTGAATCTTTATTTGCATTTAGTTCTTGTTCTATTGTAATTCCACCTTGTGCTATATGATTTCCGTAATATTTCGAGCCTCGGCTTGGGGTGTTACAGAATGGTGGCCCATGCGTGGTCGTAGAGAATTAGGCGGTTTGACCTAGACTACGGCTTAAGTTAAAACTCTTCATATAGCATGCATGGTTAGGAAATTTGTGTGCAATGTGAATTTTGTGAATCCCGTGTGAGTTCGTAGTTAAGACCACTTGTATGATAACTCGAATTCAATGTGATGAATGTGGATTGTAGTTAATATGGGTTGTTGTTGCTAATTGTTGGAACTAATGTGATGATTTAGGGCAAAATGATGGGATGCCATTAACTTAGTATAATATTGTGCCAACCCTAAAAGAACCCGATCAACTCTTTTATGGTTACCCGATATTATAGCAAGTTCATGACATCGTGGATTGCGCACGTGTGGCTTAAAGTATAATAAGGAACCGATATGCTTAATGGAAGTTGATTAGGTGGAAGGTTAGCCATTGGTACACCTTGTATACATACCCGGTCAATAACTAGAGAGCATATTGAATTCGGATTATACTTTGAATCATTCGTGTTAGTTGTTTGATTGCATGATGTAACGAGCATGATTACTTGATGTTACGATATGTAAAAATCCTTTATGATTCTAACACTTCTGCCCTAGCATAATGTAATGAAATGAGTATGTGGTATCGGTATGAGAGCATTGACTACTTGTGTGGCTAAC